>JAFBJS010004804.1:164810-243708 GCA_016785265.1 Paraplagusia blochii
CTGTTAAATTTGTCATATTTTAAGATAGATTCTTTGTTGAAATGATGCAAAAAGGACCAGAAACTTGAACATTTAAACAGTTTTCCCTTGGTTAAGGACTAAATGGTCTTAGATCATCAATAAGATGGAACCAAGCGCTTCATGTTTTGTTAACTGCAGCAGAAATAACTTTTCTCCACCTCCAGTAAGACAAAGAATATAGGTGTTACACCTGCTACTGCAAGAGCTTTTTAAGAGGTTTAGATCAAACTGAAGAGGCAAGAGGGTTGGTTAAAAAAACAGAAGTTGGCAGGAGGTAGGGGTGGGTACATTGGCAGGATTTTCAAACTTTTTTTTTTCATTTTTGTCATCAGGAAAAAAAAAAAAAAAAAAAAAAAAAAAAAAATCACTTGTTGTACCCCTGTATACACTAAACCAGTATTCCCCAACCTTTTTTGCACCACGCACCATGACCTGAAATATTATATACATATACATATATATACATACATATATATACATATATACATATATATATATATATATATATACAGTAACCCAAATTTACTGTACATGGGCACATCAAAGGATTTCTCAAGTGCACCCAGCCTATAACTGTCTGCTACTAGACCGGTATAAAAAGTTAGAATCTTGTATCAATGACTCTGCGTCATTTTGAGTTTATTGTTGTTGTCTTCACTGAGAAAATATTTCCTAATCAAATTTCCCAATTGCATTATTGATGATGGAATCCTAGCCATTCTATTGGTCAGTTATTTTGTTTGGGTGTGGATCAAGTGGAAGAAATAGCCTGGAAACATTATTTCTCTGTGCCCCGGCACCAATTAACCCATGGACCTAAACAGGTCCCCGGACCAGTGGTTGGGGAGCACTGCACTTAACAAGGTGAGTCGCACAACTGAAAAATGTTCGCTGGGCTTCACACTCATCAAGTTTGGTTTAAATAAAAACAGTTGGTTAAAACATAAGGTTGAGTTAATCGCACATGAAAATGGAACATTATTTGACTGTTCACGTCTGAGCTGTGGACTGGAATTTTGTCAAACAGGAACTGGATTCAAACAAGAGCCTGATCTACAACTGAGGAGGCCAATCACACAAACTTATTTGAATACAGTCAGAGCCAGAGAGCAAATTGCCACAGGTGTGTTAGATAATGACACACCCAGAAAGAAAACAGGATCCGTGAAGCGTCCTCAGGCGATGGCTGCATTAACTTCATACCGACTCTCACTTCATTAAGAGATATATTTTCTTCTTCTTCTCTTTCTCCATTCATCTGGTTCCTTCAACAACTTCTCTTTCCTGTGCATCTGTCCTGTGTAAAACCTGAATGAGGGAAAGCGGGCCAGCATACACAGTGACACAGTGAGGAGCCCATAAAAGTACATTACGACCACGAGTGCATGTGTACATTGGGCGAACGTTGCGTTCCCGCTCTGACAGATCCAGCATTCAGAGAGACATCTTGGCTCCTCGTCTCTCCTTGAACAAATCAGACCAGAGAGGCCAATAAAAAAAAAAAAAAAAGTCTAGTACTTGCCTCCTCAGACGAGGGGGTACCAGAGAGGGAAGGCCTTCTCCCCATCTCCACACCATCCAAAGCAAACTTGTGCAAGACACAGCCTTTCTCTTCAGAGGGAACAGAAAGTGCCAGTCTCTCCCTGGTCTACAGACTCCACATCCTCAATGGTTAATTGTTCCCAACTAGCTGGAGTTGTTGAAGACACTGAGTAAATACTAACCCTGTCTTTGGCCACTGGCGTACAGCGGAACCTTGAGATACAAACACCTCAACGTACATGTATTTTAAGATATGAGCAAACCGGAAAAAAGTATTTTTTTTTCAATTATTTGCTATTTTCTGCATAGTGTTAGCATAATTATGTGATACTAGTCCAGGCTTGGGCAAACTCTTTGACTCGCAGGCCACAGTTCGCCCTAAAATTGGACACGGGGGCCGAGTCCTGAGCAGAAGATAAATCGCATATAAAGGTCATGTGTAAAACCTAAAATCGGAAAAGGCAGAAGTATAATGATAATAAAAAAAAATTATTTCATTTGGACAAGGTTGGTGGACCGCATTAAGAAACTTAACGGGCCGTATCTGGCCCCCGGGCCTTAGTTTGCCCATGCCTGTACTAGTCAGATTCATATAGTTTTTTCACTATTTCACTACAAGTTATATTTTTATTGCCTCTAAAGAACATGATTCTACATACAAGCACTGCGTGTACTATATGTATCTCAAGGTTCTTCTGTACCATGAATCTTCCGATCAATCCCAGCTGTGACAAACTTCACACTTCGCTGATGGAGGAAGGAGACAGAGCTCAATGATCTGCCAGGGTTAGACACCGAGACGGCCTGAAGGCGTCATGGTGTGTTTACTGTTGACCGTCGTCAAACAGACATTTACATATTCAAAAAAACCTGAAACGGTCCTTCGTGTGACTCATCGTCTCCCATAGGATGGAGGAAACCAAACTGTGAGTGGCACCAAGAGACGAGTAATGTAAGGCAACTGGTCAAAGAAAAAAAAAAAAAAGTCAAGGTCCCTTAAAAATAAGTCACACCATCTGCTGTAAGTACAAGCAGACAATCGTCAACAACATCTTTCCCCTGGTACTTACAACAAGTATTACAGCGCATTTGAAGATTCACATGACAGGTGTTTCCTGTTATTTACCTCAGAAGAACCCAGCCCACTACATATGGTACTAGATGTTAGGGATTTTCATTTCCTATTTTCCCCTCAACAAAAATGTCTCTCAAACGCTATGGTAAATAGTTACACAGCTTTGGCTTAAGGTTATATCCAAAGACAGGTCGTCTCTTCTTTGTTATGTTTTTAGACGTCTTATTTTGTGGATTTCATTCTGAATTATGAGGAACATCTGCTCTGTGGTGGTGTCATCTCAGTCCCAGCCTGTCAGTCAGTCCTGTGGGATCCAGACCCACCATCTATCCTGGACCAGCGTCAGGTAACACAAGTGTAGTTACAAGTTTAAACCACTTAACCAAGGGTCACTCACCTGGTGCCTAATAGCCCCCATGGACTCCCTAATGTACCAACTGTGCATGTTCAAAAAATAAAACCAGTCAGTAAAAAGGTCTAAGATGGTACTGTAAACCTGTACTGCAGAGAGTTCTGGGTTTGATTCCCAAAGGAACCACAAGCTTGATGATGTCAACCCCTAGTGGTTTTGGATAAAAATGTCTGCAAATGCAAAAATGTGAGGGAATCACAGAGGTCAGCACTTGGCCAGTTCATACAGTAGCTCTTAACCTGTGTTCTCACACTATACTATGGGAAGCTCGGGTCCAGTTGGACAGTTCACACTGTACGTCCATACAGGACACGTCTGACTCCAGTAGCGAATGTGAATTAAGTTGAAGAAGAAGAAGAAGAGGAAGAATAAGAGGAAGAAGATCAGGAAGAAGAAAAGGAAGAAGGGGAAGAAGAAGTAGTAGAAAAGGAAGAAGAAGACCAAGAAGGAGGAAGAAGAAGATGATCAAGAAGAGGAGGAAGAGGAAGAAGAGGAAGAGGAGGAAGAAGAAGAAGAGGAGGAGGAATAAGAGGAAGAAGATCAAGAAGAGGAGGAAGAAGAAGATCAAGAAGAGGAGGAAGAAGAAGATCAAGAAGAGGAGTAAGAAGAAGAAGAGGAGTAATAAGAGGAAGAAGATCAAGAAGAGGAGGAGGAAGAAGAAAAAGATCAAGAAGAGGAGGAGGAAGAAGAAGAGGAGGAAGAGGAAGAAGAGGAGGAAGAAGAGGAAGAGGAGGAAGAAGAAGAAGAGGAGGAGGAATAAGAGGAAGGAGATCAAGAAGAGGAGGAAGAAGAAGATCAAGAAGAGGAGTAAGAAGAAGAAGAGGAGTAATAAGAGGAAGAAGATCAAGAAGAGGAGTAAGAAGAAGAAGATCAAGAAAAGGAGGTAGAAGAAGAAGAAGAAGAAAAGGAGGCAGAAGAGGAAGAAGAAGTCTAGTAATAAACACTGCATTGCTGCTCCAGCTCAGAGCCACAAACCTCTGGATTTGAAATGTTTGGTTTTTCTTTTAATATTTCTCATGCTTTGATCAATGGCATTTAATGACAGGAAAAAAAACAAGCTGCAATTTTAAACAAAAGGCAGCGGCAACTTTATAGAGGCAGCGCTCTGCAGTAAAACTTAAGGATGAAAAAAGCCCTGTTGCTGTGGGAATGAACAAAACTACACATTTAGATACAAGATGTTACAATACTGCGAACTTTACCAACTTTAACAAACAGTGTAGTCGGAAAAATATTCTCAACTAAGTCTAAATTCAATCAGAAGATGTATTTCAGACTAGAAGAAGATCAAGAAGAGGAGGAGGAAGAAGAAGAAGAAGATGAAGAAGAGGAGGAAGAGGAAGAAGAGGAGGAAGAAGAGGAAGAGGAGGAAGAAGAAGAAGAGGAGGAGGAATAAGAGGAAGGAGATCAAGAAGAGGAGGAAAAAGAAGATCAAGAAGAGGAGTAAGAAGAAGAAGAGGAGTAATAAGAGGAAGAAGATCAAGAAGAGGAGTAAGAAGAAGAAGAAGATCAAGAAAAGGAGGTAGAAGAAGAAGAAGAAGAAAAGGAGGCAGAAGAGGAAGAAGAAGATCAAGAAGAAGAAGAAGAAGAAGAGGAAGAAGAAGAAAATGAAGAAGAAGGTGGCAGTTGGAGATGCGTAGATTCTCACAATTTCCTCTGAGACACAATGAAAATAATGCAAACAAAAACACATTCTCCTGACAATTTGTCCCATTCTGTGCACTGACACGGAAAAGCAAAGAAGACAACAACGTGTTTTCTTCTACAAATCTATAGATGCAGTGCAGTGTAGAAGGTTTAGGTAAAAGTCTGAGGTAAATCATATCAAACATAGCTTTTCCCACATTAGATTTTCATCCCATTACTGAGGAGCGTTGTCTTGTGCGTCACCTTTCTGAACATCTACAGAGGTTGTGAAATTTCTGCTGACAGTCTTATCCTAACAGTGGTTGGACCTTGACCAGAAGGACTTGTCATCCTGCCACTGTATTCAAGCGCAGCCACGTGCCGTGGAGGAGGAAACAGGAAGGTGATTAAGATGTGTCTGAAGAAACACTTATGTAGTAAAGTCACAATGATAATGTTGCAACGAGGAGTCGTACAGTAAACAGCACGTGGCGGTCAACTCGGATCGTTCACGTGCACGGTGTGAAGGTTTCGATTGAAGGACCAGATGAAACCAACAACAACACCTGTACTGAGTGTATTTACCACAAGATGAGGTTGTCATATTTAACAGGCTGATTGAGGTAAGCTTTAGTAAACACCTGACACATTCCTGCCTCAGTGGACCGACTCAATTACCCAGTTAGTGGCCTCATGGGGCCAAAGAATCTGGAGGAAAGTGAATAAAAACAGAGAGGGGAAAAAAAAAAGATGGCGGTAGATTTAAAGAGTATGTGTTCAACCAGGTCAGAGTGTTTACACTGGGATGGAGGAGCAGGTCAATCAATACAACTAACACTGCCCATCACTAACCAGGGCTGTGACCCCTGCAACCACCATTTACTACATCACTGAATATTACACCAGGAAAAGTACTACGGTCTCAAAAATGTCTTATGAATCAGTATAACCTCAGAGTTTAGTAGTAGGTACGTAACACCAGTCACAGCTGAACCCACGTACCGGTCTTTGAGTTGTAAAATATTTTCCTTCCTATAAAATCTTCCTACCCGGATTAACTGTGCAGCCAGATGGAAACATTTCTATGCGGCCCAGCAAAAAGAAACCTATGGTCCAGTACCGGTCCCCGGCCCAGTGGTTAGAGGCCACTGATCTATGATAAAATCATGTATAAAAGCCAAAATGATAAATGCTTTAAGCCTTTTCTATCCTATATAATGGGAAACCACTGACATTGCAGGAAAAAGGCAGAAGGATAATGATAAATAAATTATTAGTATAATTTGGAAAGTTTAAAGTTGGGCTGGTCAAATTAAAAAGCCCAGTGGGCCGCATCTGGGCCCCAGACCTTAGTTTGCGAAGGGTCTACTCTATGTTGTTGAATGTGTAAAGGAGTTTTACAGCTGAGTCAGGGTACACCTGTAGAACTGCAGGTACCAACTGAAGCACAACTGAACAGGTTGATGTGAAGGTGAGTAGATAAAGTTGGAGAAGTTTGTTAATGAAAGAGAAAGAGACGAACACAGAGACGTGGAGAGAGAGAGACAGACAGAGATGCAGAGAGACAGATGTAGAAAAAGACAGTGTTGATGACTGATCCAACTTTGTGATTGGTGCAAAAACAAAAAACAAAAAAAACCTTGTTTTGCTGATGCAAGTTAGTGACAAAGAGTGTGTGTGTTTGTGTGTTTGTGTGTGAGAGAGAGAGAGAGAGACCATCATCTTCAGAGGGAATGGGCCGTAATTGGTTGACAATATGCCGAATCAGTGTGGTCTTAGTGAGAGAACGCCATCTTCTTCTCCAGCACCACTCTCCTCCTCACCTCCTTACTCACGCTTTTGTTCTCCTCCGTGACAGTGAGGGAGCAGCTTCGACACGTAAACACCTACCTTTCCCTCTCTGCCTCTCTCCCTTTCCTCACCCCTCCTTCCTCTGTTTATTTACTCAGTCCAAAAACTGCACAGCACAGGGGAAAATGACAGGGGGTGGGAGGAGAGGGGGAGGAGGAGGAGGAAAGACGAAGAGGAGGAGGGGGTAAATACACAAACACTGCAGATTCTGCCTCACATGAACACATGAACACAGCACTGGCACACACAGTCCTGGTGGAGCATCTAAATCACATTAGCTGCCTGTCTGCCATCCATCACTCCCACAGACAAAGACAGGAGGAGGCAGGAGACACAGGAGGAGGTAGGAAAGACAGGAGGAGGCAAGAGAGGAGTCAAGAGATGCATTGGGGCCGTGAGAGACAGGTGAGGCAAAAGAGAATAAGGAGATGCAAGTGATGCAGAGGGAGGCAAGGGAGACAGGAGATGCAGGTGAGTTAGGAGACGCAGGAGATGCCAGTGAAGCAGGAGATATGGAGAAGGCAGGAGATGATGGCAAACCCTTGCAACTTAGTCCAAAGTCGAGTCCAAATCCGTGTCCCTCACAGAGGGGACACCACATTTCTCTCCTCGCAAGACAACGACTGTTCTCCAGCACCTGTCATCAAGTCATCAGACACAACGTCCACTGTTGGATCAATCAACACATCAAAATAATGATGGAAAATGATATTGATCTTCCGTATATCAGCTTCATCATGAAGTATCGGTAAGATCTGATAACAATGTATTTCAAATGTGGAAAATTGCTGGACTCACACATAGGGTCCTGAGATGTCCACCTGATTCAAGGGGACAAACGGCTGCAAGCAACGGTATTTGAATCAGTATTTAGTTTGGACGATATCTTTAAATTGCAAAATGACCAAAAGTTAATATTGGACATCTATAATTTATATATTTCGGGAGACGGAGAAGGACGGGAAAATCTGGAAGAATCTATTTTCCTTTCTGTATCAATCTGTTCCACCATCAGAGGAGGGGCTGGAAGATGGAGGGTGGAGGACGACCCTAACTGTATGCGTGTGTGTCTGAAATAAAGTGTTGTTGAGGGGCTTTTATCTTGAAGATGGTGTGTTGCAGTGGAATGCTCTTCACCTCCTCGGCGTCCTAATGGAATCTACAATGTGTACGCATGTGCACCAGTGTGTGTGTGTGTGTTTGTCTTTTATCTAATGGGCTGTCTCTTGGGTGAAGTAATTGGCTGGAAATGCAAAGGAGGCAGGAGACGGAGAAGAACAGAACGGGGGAGGAAAGGAGGAGGAAAGAGGAGCGATGTTTGACAAACCGGTCCCCTCCACTGCACGTTTACAGGAACACATGGTGACCAGTGTGCAGCGCCATGGGCTGAACACCACGGTAGAACACTCATCCACTTGTCGAGGCAGCCAGACCTCCCTCCCTCTGTCCTTAACTCACTGGTTGACTTAATCAAACCTTCTCCCACCTCCTCACCTCCTGGTCCCTAATCGTCGGCAGCTGGTACGCACACCTACCTCTGGTAACAAACCCACAACTCAACTCACTCAGTGGAGCCTAAGCCAAACCAAAGGGATTATTTTAATCGCATTAAAATCTGACAAGTGACAGTGGCAGAGATCCGTGGCCACGGCATGGCGGACAAGCACTCCGACTGTAGTTACACACAAGAGGACGACGGTTGCGTCAAAACTGATGCAGGGTTCTGGAGTTGACTTTGGGACGTGATAGCAGTGAGTTACTGTAGGTCAGTGGGGTTTGGCCCCTGGGCCACAGACCAGCAGTAGGAGAATGCATAAGTTAGATTATTCTGATTCTGATCAATGTTTTATTTTGCAAAGCAAGGTCTTTGGAAAGTTTCTGAGATCCAGAGAGGAGACAGAAGAAGAGCCTAGAAGAAGAAAGCTGACTTCTACTTCTGGTTCTACTGAAATATGGAATTATTATGGCCAGTTGTTCCAACACACTGAGACTGCGCTGCATAATACACGGCCAGTGTCTCTCTAATGGGAAGGTAAAGCCTTCATGACTGCTCCACCACCTGAAGACCAAGAGTTCTCCATTAATGGACAAGACAATGTTAAAGAACGCTGCTAATAAAGATCATAAACTCATCACACAGAGGCAGAAAATAGCGGTTTTTACAGTCGGTTCGTTTTATTTAGATTTATCGCCATAAAGGCTGGACAGTGAAAAAAAAAAATCACTGGTGTCTGGAGCTAAACATAGGCAACAATGCGATTGACGTTGTACTTCTGGAAATCGTCATAAACGTGCACAAACCTGTGCACAAACACACGGGTGCCCCCTCCCAAAAATTGCTAATTTCTCAGCCCTAAACTGTTAGAACTGCAGGAACTCTTGGTGCGGTTCCTACTCCTGCCCTGCTCCCTGTGTGCTGTTCTCAGTTCTCCATCTCTACTCCCATCCCCCTCGCTGTGGTCGTCTCCTTCTCCACGAAACCCTTCCCCCAGCTCTTTCCTGCCCCATGCCTCCCTCCCTGTCTTCCTCTCCTCCCTGTCTCCCCTCTCATCAGACCACATGTAGCTAGGCACGAATTCAGAGCAGAAAAAAAAAAAGAGCGCAGGGGAAAAAAACGAAAAAATATGAGGAGGAGTTGAAAATGTGGAGATGGCGAACAGAAAGAGAGCAAATAACAAGGAAAGAACAGGGTTTATGCCAGAGAGAAGGAGCCGGGGAGAAGGCGAGAGGGATCGGTGAGAGGAAGGGGCGGGACTTAGCTGCTCAGAGCACCAGTGGCGAGGAGAAGGAGGAGAGAGGAGCTCATATTCGCATCAGAAATGGGCGTTCCTCTCCTAGTTCCTGCGGGGTCAAAAGTTTACCGTGGTTTTATTTTCACCTTTCCTCAGCCAATCAGAAGGCGTCTCAGGCTGCTCAGGGAACTTTGACCCACTCAGAGAATCTGACAGTAAAAGTCCAAAACCTACTTGAGTTTCTGTAGCAAAAATCACATTTTTCTTGTTTCTACCTCGTGTTTTTTCACTCTCCATCTGTTTTTTTTTTCACATTTATGTTCTTAAAAAAGACACAGGTATTTTAGGTGTGGGGATGTGAAGAGAAGCAACTTTAAAAAACAAAAAAAAAAAGCGACTTTAATGATTTCCTGATTGTCGTAAAGCAGACAGCACACAGAGATAGTAAGGGTGGGAGAAACCCACAGGATCAGGAGTCACCCTTCAGGGATGAGCGACCCACGTGATGCAGGAGTCCAGAGTCCACTCGTTCACAACAACACACACATAAACACATAAAGACCCAGAGAGGGGACACACCCGCTAACCACTAGTGTGTCGGGAGGAGAGTGTATAATCACCAGTATGTGTGTATGCGAGACAGAGAGAGAGAAAATTATAAGCATGTATCTAACAGGGGGAGGAGGCTGTAGTTAGATCATAGCATCAGAGGGGGGCGGGGCCACGCTGCAAATAGAGCGAGCAGAGTAGCTTCAAGCTGCTTAAAAGGAGACTTGACCACCAGTATGAGTGTGTGTGTGTGTGTGTTCCTACACACACTTCATTATTGTGCAACTTTGCATGTGGGTGTTTGATTAATTAACACTCGCAGTCACTGAAGAAGCCCCCACCCCCTGTTTTCTTTCTTTTTATCCCCATATCGACTCCACAGTTGATGGCACTCACCCCTCCCTCCCTGCCTCCCTCCCTCCCTCCCTGCCTGTCAGAGTGGATACAGTATTTTACAACATGTATCCAGCCTCCACTTGCAGCTTTTATTTTTAATGACAGAAATCACTTGGTGATGGCCAGTTAATGGGTTGGAATATTCTGGGAAAAGTCCCAGGCACTATTTCCTCTCTCTCTGACACATCTACAACCACTCAGCCAATCAGAGACCAATCACTCAGGAGAAACTAAAAATAAATGTTAGTATGGTATTCTTGAAATCCCAACAGAGGGCCCAGGGGTGAGAGGGGTGGGTACTGACATCAACACAAAATACTTTTTATTTAGATAAACAAACTAACGATCGCTAGGCTGATATTAGCATAACATGTTATACCGATGAGATCGTCATAAGTTTTTCTTGTGATAGAGAAAATCCGAAAATTAAGGCTACAATACTCGTCACAAATGTTCATCAAAACCCTTTTTTGAGCTGTTGTGTTGGTAGGTCTACAGCACTGAAGGGTTAACGTTACATTTAGCTAGCTAACCAGGGCTTTACCACATTCCAATACGTATAAATGACTTGTAGATTGGCTGGTTTCTGATAATGTGCCTCTTGTTGTCAGTAGCTCAGTAGTATAATGGTGACTCATTAAACCTCGTAGTATAGTCTCGACTGAAAACCAGCAACTCATACTGCAAAAAATGTGTCAAACTGGTTCCACAAAGTGTCGCTGTAGCTACAGGTTTCAGTTCCAACCAACTAGCAGCGCACCTGACTTGATTCTTTCAATCAACTGGTCCGAGTCTCCAAACAGCTGATTGTCCAACTTGTGTGCTCTGGTTAGGTTGGAACCAAAACTTCGGGGCACGGTAGTGGCCTTTCATGGAACCAGTTTGAGATTCTCTGCTGAAGAACCTCGGAATTACACTACATGTTCTAAGCTGTAACCTAGAACCTTGACATTGAAACATTTTAAGGAACCTTCTACGTCAATTTGGCCTCAAAGCAACTATTTTTGGATTAATTGACCAAGACTGTGAACCTACACAGTAACAAAATCCAAACTTTAAAACTTAAACAAAAAATTCAGTATCATCTTCATCTGCCATCACTACTGCCACTCCAAATCTTCACTCCCCAAAGGGCAGCAACACACACAACTTTTTTTGGTTTCCCATTTTCCTCCCCTGTTCTCCCCCTCCCTCTTCTGTGGACAGGCAGCGACTAAAGCCAAAATACTTCAGGACAAATCTGCATCACCATGCCCCGAACCTTTATCCGGGACTTTTTGTTTGTTCTGTCGTTAAATGCAAACACTAAAAAAGTGCTGTGAAAACAAACGGAGACTGCAGTGTTTGCTGTAGAACAGTAATCCCACAGCAACAAGTTGCCCAACCTTTTTCACCCCGCTCAACTCCCGTGGCTGTATTTCAGCTCCTTTGTGCAGCTGAAGTGTGTCGGCCCAAAGGTTAAACACAGAGCAGGCACAAATTAGTGCTAACGAGACAGACGCCAACATATGAGTGAATAACGTGACACATGAAACTCGGAAAAATCAAACAATCGTGACAAACGGCATCAGTCCAAACAGGTTCTGGCCTGAGCGCGAACCAGTTCGACAACGATGGCGTCTGTCTGTTGACGTAGCGTGTGTGTCATGTAGCCAAATTATTATGCGTCGCCTACAATAAAGATCAACGACCAAACTGGAAACTTTAACTGCTGTTTTAATGGTCAGAAAATTAAATCATCATCAACTACTTTTCTTTTGCTTTGTTTTTTAACAAAATTCATTCCAATCTCATCACTAACTAGTCAACTAACAGGGTAATCTAATCATCCATTTAAAGAAAATCTTGCACACAAGAGTACTACACTACACACTTGACTTTATGACATATTTTGTGCCAAAGTTTAAACCAAATGTTTTAAAATACGGGATATTTTTTCACTACATTGACATACTGAAAAAATCCTAAAAAAATCCACTATATTTGTTTATTAAAATGTAAAACATATATAATTTGACTCTTTAGTTCTAAATCAATATCGTATTTCTGTTGTAAAATATCCTTTAATTTTTTTTTTTCCTTAATTTATCCTAATTTTAATTTTATTTTTTTTAACTTTAAAATTTTAATCCCAATTTTAACCACAACATCTGTAACTATCAGTGCTTTATTAACACACGCAACACAGTTTTTTACCAATTAGTTCTTTAACCAACTTTTCTGGGTCACATGACCAACTAAGAACCCGAATCAACACCCGATCAACAGTTCTAAGGTTTGGCGTTCGCTCTCCGCACATGTTGGTCAGGTTATTGTAAAAGTTCCCTTTGCTCTTCAGCATTCTGCAAAGACTGGGTTGTTTTCTGTTGACCACTGACCACCAGTAGAGGTCAGGCTGCAGGTGTCCTCAGGGTGAATTATTAATGAGGCCTCCACCTTATCCCTCCGTTCTCCTTCCTCCTTCTCCCCTGTCATTCCCACTTTCTCCTTCTCCTCACCATGCTCTGCTCCCCCTTCTCCTCACCTCCCCTTCCCTTTCTTTCTGTCTAGTGTAGCAATGGAGTTATTTTTAGCCATGATGAAATCAGAAAAGAGATGGTGCCGGGGAACCAAGTACTCTCCAAAAGGCCACTGTTAGAAATCCCTCCCCCAGAGACATTCGTCTTTGTTGGTTTTACATACAATGTCTACAGTTTGTCTCACAACAAAACATATACACGGATCCCTCTCCTAGTGAGGTAGTTGTATTCCAAGACACACCGAAAGATGCGGAAAAAAAACAAAACTCACAAAATTAAGGCGAGATAGAATGTTACCAAAGTGTGGCCCTAACTTACGAGCTATACAACTAACAATTTTTTCGACGTGCGAGCAAGCCAGTACAAGTGCTCATCCAGGCTTCACTCCTCTCCTGACCCCAGGTCAGCCACCAACGTCCGTTCTCTGTCCACTTTCAAATAGATGAAACAATTTTTTTTACCTATTTTTATTAAGGAAAATGCAATTGAGTTACAAGCAGATGGACCAACTAGTGAGGAACGGATTAAATATGAAGGTTGGGCCAAGAGTTATGCATCATTAACATTAGTTTTAACATTTTATCTGTAATGAGGACAAAAGGTTTTTTTCGTTGGTTGCAACAAATACCTTCTGTGGTATACAGGAAGTCGGAGCAATAATCAATTTTTTAAGCATTGTTTGATGTCTTACATCCAGATCAAATTCACTTAATTCTATTTAGTTCAAAGAAAGAAAACTTTTCATTTGCATTTTCAGTGTTATCAAGTAACTACAAGTTCTCAGCCCCAGTACTACAAACAGTCAGTCATGGTTCAGTTCCTGAGCTGAAGGACTGACGGCTCCATCCATCAGGTCTGGATCAGCAGACATCACCTCTACTGAAGGGTGAGGCTGCTCTCCTGATGGTCACCTGAGTTGGCAGCTGAAGTACAGCAGAACATGATATCCCATCTCGAGTCTAACCAGATGATGCCAAACTGAGCAACGGCACGGGAACGCCAAGCATGAACTTTTCTGGAATTCAGCTAAAAATACGATGAAACCGGACTCTTTGTCTCATGTTGCATCAAATCAATAATTAAATTCTGGCCGCTGTTCCTCAAACGACAGCGTGGCGATGTCACAACCTGTTTACCAAAGTTGAAAGCCCCGAAACAGGCAGCTACATCATCAGGGAGGGTGGCAGTAAAATAAATGGGTGGGGGCAGATGTGGAAAAGCAGTAAAGTGGGTTCAGCTCACAGCAGTGTGTGAAATTCTGCAGATGAACTAAAGTTTGATCCAGAGGTTGACCTTACAGAAGGGTATGTTTTAACTGGACCACTAATCTGGACTGGAGACCAGTGTTTTTTAACTGGTCACACCTTCAGGATCCAATTATTATTTTTATATTTTTTATTGCACCTGTAAAGACCTGCGATCAATTGAAAATAGGTTCATGTCCCACTTTTGGGTCACCACCCACCAGTTGAGAATCACTGTCTTGGACTAAATCAATATCTACCCCAAGTTTCATACATGTGCCAGACTATAAATCGCATTTTTGTCGTGCTTTGGCTGAGTTTATCACATATCTTTTATTTTCACACTGGCAACTGCTAGAGGGCACTAGTGAGACTAATACTGTGAAGCAACTTATAGGTATTTTCTGCTTCATTAGGGTCCAACTTTAGTCCTGGCCAGATCTGGGCAAACTACAGTCCAAGGGCCAAAAGCAGCCTCTTTGGCAGCTTAATCTAACCGGATTAACTTGTTCAAAGTATTTTCTTAATTTATATTATTGTTATACTTGTGCATTTTCCATGCAATGTCACCATTTCCCCATTAGAAAGCATAGAAAGGTATAAAAGCATTTTAGCCTTTACTCATGTCTTTGATGTTTGCACAAAGGCTCCTTCCAGCTGCCCCTGACCCGGGCCTCGATTGTTGCCCATGAGTCAAAATATTTGCCCGAGTCTGGTCTAGACCTTCACTTTGGCCCAGACTCAATGTCTCTGCCATTGGTGTGAAACTCCAGGATTCTCCACATGGGCAAGAACCAAACCCAGTTAGAGAGATTGGCTTCCAGTGGGCTCAACAACTGGAGCAACGTTAAATAGGGGGTGGCATGGTGGAGCAGTGTGCAGTTGTGGAGACAGCTGCCAATGCAACCCAGTAATGGATAAGCGGTTAAAAATGGAGGGTTGGATGACATTTAAACATATGCACCAAGAGCTCGTCCTACTCAGATGATCTCAACAACAAAATATGTGCAGGAATTTTTTTAAACACTGATGTTTGCTTTGCACAAAAATTCCAGGACACATTTTAGTAATTCTTGAAATAGTCAAAAGGACGACAACGTCCAGAAATGGTATTTTGGGTACCACTGTCATGTATGAACAAATTGAGGCCTGGACGGAAAGGTTAGGTCAAAAAATAAGAATGAAGACGCTGCCACCGCTGGGTGCTGTTGAGCATGGTATGTTGTAATTGCATCTGACAGGAAGTACAAATAAATGAGGCTGTGTGACATTACAGCAGCGGCAGCAGCGGGGCCTTGAAGAGGAGGCAGAGGAGCAGCCAATCAGACGGCGGCCACTCAGTCAGCCTGCTGCCTCACACCAAGGTGACGAGGTGGGGGTATCGGACCTTGAAGCGCTCTGTTGCTGCTGTCGTGGAATAAGTAACGCTGCCGGTGATGACACCAGAGAGAAGGAACGGCGGAAGGAGATGGCAGCAGCAGCGTGCGAGTGAGTGAGGGAGGGAGTTCGGTGGGCGTAGAGTTTTTCAGGGGGGTGTGGCCGCAGAGGGGAAGGCAGGACAGGACGGAATTTAATTGAGGAGGTAGTCACGTAACAGTCGGGTTCAGGCAGAGTTGAAACCACTTGCTTGCTGTGCTGCAGCTGGTAACATTTACCTCAGCTCCTACCCCATAAACGTGCATGTGTGTGTGTGTGTGTGTATGGGCATAATAAGGAGGTCCAAGACACATAAAGTAGGCCTGGATTTTTTACAGTGGAAAATAGGTTTAAGAAAACATAACCTCTCTCGCTTTACCTTTTTAACGCACATTTCTGACCTCAGCGCTGAGGAGAAGTCAACGTCTTCTCTCCTCCAAAGTTGGAGCTCGTGAGAGAGGCCGATTGTGTGTCTGTGTGTTTTAATTCAGACACAGATAAACACACAGAGACGCCCAGCAACTTTATGTCAATGACCACAAAGAGTGACACAATCCTTCACTGTGCTCCAAGAAAATGGTGACTGCTGTACTGCTGGCTCGTGAAAATCCAGCTGAACTCTGCGCGGCCTCTGTAGTGAATGCGAAAAAAAATGCACCAAACTTTCCACTCTGTTGTGAAGAAACTCGTGTCAACTGTACAAGATATTTGTACAACATGCTGGCAGTGGATGGTGACTATCTGGTCCTGCGTATTTGCACAGCAACACGTGAGCCGTGTTTACTGAGGCTCCTTCAGGGTAAGAGTCCTGTGAATCACAACAGTTCACTACTGTGGTGGAAAAGAGGTCAAAGCTTAAAGTCTATAACTTCAACGATTTTCTAAACTAAACTTTGAGAAAAGCTAGAAAAAAAAAAAAAATTATAAAAACATTGTGACTGAATTATTACCTAATCAGTTAATTTTACTTTGGGGACTCCAGCTAGAAGTTAATGGAAATATCTGCGTTTTCTGCTGTTGGCAGGCAAGCTGAAGATGACAACATAATAAGGATTTATATATTTATATTTATTTTACGTATATTTATGACCTGGTGGGTTTGCTATTAAACTACAGACAAAATAGCGTTTCAACATTTTGCTTGCTTGACAAGAAAACACAATAAAACTGAAAAAAAGAAGGAGTGATGTCAGTGTAGTGCACAGGTGTCGAACGCTGGCCCAGGGGCCAACTCTGGCACGCTGTGTAACTATATCTGGCCCACGAGATAAAATCAAATGTGTTAGAGTTGTCCCACCAGTATGTAGACATTACATACTGTCAGAATATAATATTGTTATATTTAAAATGCATGTTTTTGTTATAGTTCATACATTTTGTTCTGTAAAGAAAGATTTACATAAAAAATGATCTGGAAAGACTACGAAGAGACAGAATAAGAAAGAAATATTACTGATGTGTGAATTATTTCTAATGTAATTTCTCATGTGTTGATAACATCAAGTTATGGCTGTTCCAGATTTAATGTTTCCAGGTGAAAGAACAATATTTCATACCAAGGGAGCAGGGAAAACAGTGTTTCCTCAATAAAAAACACACAAACACCTGAGCTAACACTATCTACAACAGTCTTTCACCTGAGTTAACAATGGCTACAGCCGTTCAGGAAACAGTCAATCCCACTGCAGCCACAGTCACAGTCACAGGGCCAGACTGACATAAAGACCAGCAGAGTGAAGAGCTGCTTTAGAACTAGATGAAGAGGTTTGTATTTAACTCTTAACTGTAATCTGTGTTCCTAAATATGCTGAGCTCATTGCCAATTAGAACGTGGCAATTAGCGCCAAGTGCAAACGAGCTGAAGTACAGTCTGATGGTTATTAACAGCCGAAGACAGTCGTCTCCTCACGCAGTGCGAGACGTCTGAAAATAGTCACCGACTGTTGCTGCGACTGTTGGGCTTTGTTTCAAACGCTTTGGAACCAAATGATGGAGGATGGTTAGAAATGTACCACCAACAAATGCTGTCGTCCACAGTTCAGACAATCGGTGAAGCCAGGACTCATCAGAGGGGAGGAGAGGGGAGGAGGGGGGAGGAGAAGGGAGGAGAGGAGAAGAAAGCAGTGTGGAGCAGAGGGGAGAAAAGGAAAAGGAGAGGTGGGGAGGGGAGGGGAGGAGAGGAGAAGAAAGCACAGGGGAGGAGAGGGGAGGAAAAGAGAGCAGGAAAGGAAAGGGAGAGACACCTCTGTCTGTGTGTGTGTCTGTCTGTCTTTCTCCCCCATTTCTCCACTGTCTCTGTCTCTACTTCCATCTGACTCTCACCCTGTCTCTCCCTCCATCTTTATCACTCCCTTCGTCCGTCCCTCACCCTCCATCCCTCTCTCTCCCTCCATTTTTTCCTCCATCCCTGTCTCTCCCCCCATCTCCCACTGACCAACTAAATATTTAATCATCTGACAAAGACCCTCAGGTTGCAGGTTCTTTTGTTTTACTTTTGTTTTTACAGTTGGCATTAACCATAAGGGGGGTGTGGAGGTGATGGAGGGGGGACGGAGGGGGACGTTCACAGACCACATCGTCATCTAAGTGCTGATGATTGGTCACTCTGAAGTAGTTCTCTCTCTCTCCTCCCCTCTCACAGTATCACCTATGTGCAGCATGATGCTCAGATCAGAGTTAGATGAACGACCTTGAGCAGGCGCGAAGGGCTGTGTTGCCATGACAACCAAGCCTCGCGCAACCAGTAACAGCTGGATGCAACAGCACTCCCTGAATTTTAGCAGGACTCGGCACGTTAATGAAACGACTCTCCACATCTCCTCCCCCTTCTTTACTCCTCTGCCTGTCTCCTCTCTTCTCCCCTCGTCTCCCTCTTCCTCTCCCATCCTTCCCCACTCAGGCACAGCGACCAGCACAAAAGGAGAGCCATGGTTTCGCCTGTACAGTGGTGGTTTCATTAGCACATGGACTAGCATCCTTAGCGGCGTGCAGCTCGTTACACGAATGAACAGAGTCAGAGTCCAGCAGGACTGTAGAGGCATGAAGATTAGAGAAAAAAGATGGAAGAAACAGAAGTGCAAGTAACAAAACAAAACACATGAGAGGCAGACACAGAGACGGGCACTTGACATTCCTCTCACAGAAGAAACCTGTGAAGCTCGCAGGGAAAAAAAAAAAAGAAAAGAAAAGAAATCCTGAGGGGAAAAAAAAACAAAAAAGGATGGAGAGTCGACTGTTGTTTTTAAACGGCACCAGCTCATCCTGCGCTGCCTTCATCTCTGATCCTGACTGCTTCACTCTGAGAGCATCAGATGAAACCTGGTCCATTATCTCAAACAAATCGACGACTCTCCTGTACTTCACCCAGACAAAAAAAAACCTCAACCAGGTCTGCTAGACAGCTAGAATAGAACAAAACCTCCCCGAGTTCCTGACCTCCACCTGTCGACCTGCAAACACAGACTTCAGGTGAGGGTGATCTGGTGGTCAAAGTGACGACCTGAACCATTTTGGCTCAAATCACATGACCTGGTTCAATCAACCAATTCTCAGGTAGCTGTTGATTAGTGGCAATATTAATCACAATTAATCAAAATTTCAAAAGAAAAAATATCAGCAGATATAGGTCAGTGTTTCTCAGCCGTTTCTATCTGTGATTAAGTGGGTTATCAATCAGGACAAATGTCCATAAAAATGTCCTACAGTCTGAGTGAAACTGTCATTGATGTAATCCAGTCCTGACTTTTCATCTGGACGGATAGTTTTATGCTCTATGCTATAGAGCAGTGGTCCTCAACCACTGGGCCGGGACCTTTACTGGTCCATGGGTGAATTGGCGCTGGGACGCAGAGAAATAATGTTTCATTTTGGCCCCATCTGTCTATTACTTCCACTTGATCCATACCCATATCAACAAAAGAACTGACCAATAGAATGCAACAAAAGAACTAACCAATAGAATGGCTAGGATTCCATCATCAATAATGCAACTATATTTGATTAGGAAATATTTTCTCAGTGAAGACAACAATAAAAAAACTCAAAATGACGCAGAGTCATTGATAAAAGATTCTAACTTTTTATACCGGTCTGGTAGAAGAAAGTTTTAGGTTGGGTGCACTTGAGAAATCCTTAATTGTTAATTGGGGTAGGAAGATTTTATAGGTAGGAAAATTTTCCAGAACACTGGGAATTGAATAATCGATCCGTGGCGCAAAAAAGATTGGGGAACACTGCTATAGAGGATACACTTTGAGTTTTTTTATGTTGGTCTATGGTCCAGACACAGTATATATTTATGCAAAAGTAAAGTTTGTTTCCATATAAAAGAAAATCTATGTTACAGATCTGAAGTGAAGGAAAAACATGAACAACTGAGGTCATTTTCTCTATAAATTTGAGGTTTGATCCAAAATGTGTTTTTTATTTGGGCCTAATGTCAACACCTTTTGGTCTAAAACGTTAGCGTGAGAGGAACAGCATGTACTGGCTGTGCAGTAGTGAGTCACGACTAGGTAGACGGACAGTTAATGTTGGCAAGTTGATTTACAACAATAATTTCAACATCACATGTTTGCATATTCATTAGTGTGGTCTGTGTCTACAGGCTTTTGTCAGGTCAAACAGAAATGTGTTTATAATGTAAATAACTGTAAATTAAAATTAAATGACAATTTAAAGTTATAATAAACACAACTATTTTGTTGATGTGTCACCCGCCCCTGGAAAAATATGTATTGTTGTTTGCATTAAGAAGCCAAGAAAAGAAGGGAAAAAAATGTCCAAAAAGCATCAAATTACACATAAGACACATTTTTAGATGACATAAAAATTTGATTTTCATCATTCACAGTTTTTGCCATGGCTTTCACAATCTCTTGACCTCAACACTATTGAAACTCTATGCAGACAGACCTTTATGGAGCAGTGCGTAACAACACAAAACATTGAACACCCAGAAACAACTCAAAAGAAATGAAAGACTTATGTCTGGCTACAAAAAGGCTTTACAAGCTGTAATACGTGTCAAAGAAGGACGTACAAGGTATTAACTCTGCATGGTGGCCAAACTTTTGCGGTTGCCATTATTTTACTGTTATTTTTAAAGTGAAAATGATGGAAATAAAATACTTTTTTTGGTGTATCATCTGTAATTTGATCTTTTTGGAGATTTTTTTTCCTCTGTCCTTCTTTATCTACATTTATAAATATAAATATATACAAATACACACACATATATATATAAATATCAACTGGATATACATATAGTAGACATTACAGAGATCTGAGATGCTCAAAGTGCCATCAGAATTCAAACAGGTTTTGTGTACCACTGTAAATAACTGTGTGTCAGGGGCAGACAGTGGTAACAGCCTCCAGAACAAACGTTCATCACTGGTGTTTACGAGCAGCATTCAAATATCATTATGAAGGAGTATAATTGGCTGTAAAATAACTTAAATGTGGCCATGAGTCTTCAGAGCAGCCAATAAGGTTTTAACTGGAGGGGAGTAGCAAGTCTGGTTTCATCACACTCATCTGAGTGTCAAAGCTAAAGCCAACACATAAATCCTCTCTCTGTGTTCAATTCATTATCACAGGAGCAGCAGTTAGAACGGTCTGATGATGACCCAGGTGGGAAAGTTGGCTGAGAAAAAAAAAAACATTAATATTTTCTCAAAACACTGAATCTGTAAATATATAAGTCAATGTTAAGGAAAGTTTTAACAAGACTTTCCTATTTCCTTCCTCAATTTGATATTTATAACAAGTGTTCAATAGTGACATCAGACAAATATCTTCAAACAATGCAACAGAGGCTAATTTAATTATTTCCACCAAATATAACACTATGGTGTTGGTTTGTCAATCTTGGCCACAGCAAGTCAACAATTTCCACCTCCCCCTGTCCTCTGTATCTTCTAGTAGACTCCAACTACCTCCATGTCCTCCCTCACTGCATCCATCAACCTCCTCTTTGTCTCCTACCTGGTTGCTCCATCTCTAGGATCATTCTTCTACCAATATAACCACTGTCCCTCCTCTGAACATGTCCAAACCATCTCAATCTAGCGTCTCTCGCTTTTTGTCCAAACCTTGGTTGGTTGGTTTGTCAATCTGGGAAAACAAAACATAATAATCCCAAGTGCCTCCTTAATTGCCTGTTGCTAAGATTGTCTTGCTAGCCAGAACAGAAGGCTCCAAGGCACCACCAAGGTTTAAGGCCAGCAAGGAACTACAACTTCCTGTAATCAACAGGGAAGAAGAAGCCACAATACGTCCTAAAAATTGGACTTGAAGATGGAGTCAATGGCAGGTAGGTGGAGCGTTTGTGTGAACTGGGATATACAATATGTAAAAGTCATGCTTAAACCCTAAATACTTAACTTCTTTTTAATTTTCAATTTATTAGAATTTCCATAGCGCCAAAATACAAAATCCGTTGTCTGAAGGCGCTGTACAAGGTAGCTTTTAGCCTCCTTTAATCCTTCTATATTAAAAACAGCCATTACAGATAGAAAGCTGAGGTATAATCACAATGCAAACCAATTGTATAGTTTGGGGAAGTTTAGTGGGCCAGGTTACAAACTGGTTGCATCCGGCCATCAGGCCTTAGCTTGCCAATGCCTGACGTAGCCACGTTGATGTTGACTTCCTGTGACCCTGACTGAGGAAGTCTTTTAAACAGGTCTAGAATATTTTGGCATTTTTACGACACCTTTGATGGATTGGGTAATAAACTGTAATAAAAAACAAAAACACCTTTTTATCAACTGATTTGAAGTTAATCAAACAGCCATGTCGTCAATAATGCCAGAAGATGCCCACCCCAGTCTTAGTGGGGGCGTGTTCACCGCAGGAATGAAAGTGACCAGGTCGATGGCAGGGTGGTGCGAGGCAGAAAGAATTTTAAATAATAAAGGAAATTACCCCTCCCCCACAGAAAGAAATCAATTTGAGCTGCCGAAGATTAATTTCTCTTTAACACATTCTGACACATCGGAGCGGGGCCTCAACAACAACAGGACAACAGTTCAGCACACTACACTGCTACTGAGGGGGGTGTGGGGGGGCATACCACAGAGAGCAGCAAAGAATGTGGACCATTTCACTCAGACAACTTCCTGATTCCGCAAAAAGAGGTGGGGAGGACAGAGCTAAGGAGGGCAGAGCAACAAAGAGCAGGAAGGACACAAAAGAGAAAAAGTGCAAGGTAGAATTCCAACACCAAGCTGCACCTGGGCTCCTCCCCTTTCTATAGCCCCACCGTAACCACACACACAGCTTCTCAGGCTGGAGTGCGGGGTCTGGTCTACCTCTCCCTTCACTGGGTGAGCCCCACCCCCAGTGCCTGACCCAGTCACAGCATCCACCGCGAACTGATGTGTCCCCCTTCTTCTCTATTCAGCAAACACCATGCATCACTGTCAGCCACCTCGCCATCCTCACGCATTCACCGTCGTACCAAAGACCCATACGAAGAGCCCGTGGTTAGCAGACCCCACAACCACTTTTGTTGGCGTCCCCAGCCTTGGCCTAGGTGCAAATACCCACTCACAGATTATCCCGGAGTGAGATTATCCCAACTGTCTCCTAATGTCAGTCCAACACTGCTATTGGACACTGGAGTAAAGAAGTGACAGTGTGAATAGCAGAAACTGGATTCATCTACAAAGTCAGATTCGTGTAAGACGTTCTTCAAACCAATCAGTCTTAATGGCCATGTTACTGAAGTGAGACACCAGAACATTGTTCCCAACCATCACCAAATTCTATGCTTCTTTCATTTTGCATCATATTTAATGGACACAAAGCAACTTACAGAGCAACGTCAACTCCTCTGGGAACCAAACCCAGAACTCACTGCTCTTTGCTTCTGAGGAAGGCATGCCAACTGCTACACTATAGAACAGGCATAAGGAAATATTTTGATTCCGGGGCCAAAATGGTTCCTAAAATTTGACACATAGGTCAGATCAGGAGATGAACCAAAAAAAAACCTTTTCTATGATACGTGTTAGGGAATTGATGGCATTGCAGGGAAAATGAAAGAAAAATGGAGCCGAGATTTTGGGGGTTGATGGCAACTATAAGAGTGATACACACAAACTGACTGTGTGTAGCTAGTGTGTAGCCGTATTTATTCTGCAAAAAACACCACAAGTGATGTCCGGTTTTCATCTGCACACGTGGGTCAGGGTGGTGGACTGTTCACACCGGAGGCTGAGTGATGTCAGAGCTGCAGCCCACGTGGTGCAATACTGAGGTCGAGCATCATGACTGTTACCAGCGCTAGCTCCAATTATGAAGAAATTAGGAGGAGAAATATTTTAATTGTAATAAAATGTTATTTCGATGTGAATTTTCAGGTCAAATCACAAAGAACTTTTTGCACTGTATGATATATATATATATATAAAAAAAAATCACATTTTAATGCTGAATAAAGCATGATAATTGTAATGCTTTTTAATGCTAAGTAAAGCATGATAAGAGCATGATAAAAGAAAAATTACATTTTCTGATTACAGGAAATATAAAATGTCTCTGCAGCAAAAAGACCAAAGATTCATTCAGAAAAAAAACATCTAAATACAGAATAAGATTATTGAAATCCTCAGGTTTTTTGAAGTATTTTCTATTTAGTACATATTTTTTAATGGCAGGCTGAAAATACAACAATAGTCTAATAATCGTCTCAATGCTACGTGTTCCTCCACACTTCAGTCAGGATACGGCTGCAATTTCCTTCACCTTCTAGAACCTGCCTGTCACATGATTACTACTGAGGTCTCATTTCCACATTTTACCAGTGCCTTTTGTTGAAGTTGGTTGGACCTGAGGTTCTCATACGGAACTGTCTGCTGGGACTGCGTCACTGCAGCAACATTTGATGCACTCATCTTCATTTTTTCAGGTTGCTGCTTTATTTTATCTCATATCCGTCCTGTACTGTATGTATATACAGTATTTTATCCAGTACTCACAGAAAAGTAAGGATTCATCACCTGCTCTGACACAGGTGTCAACCAGAATTGTGACATTTGGGTCAACCAATGGTTGATTTATCCAGATTCTCACAAGAATGCTGAAGATAGGTGTGAAGGTTAGGGTTGGTGCTGCGTGCAACAGTCAGTTTGACGCTTCCACTTCCTGCTGCCGTGATCGATACCAGCATGAGAAATTTTGGCAAGGAAAAAAAAAGGGGTTGAGTGTTTGAGCTGTCCTGCTGTTGAGGCTGATTTGTATTTGTATGTTCAAATATTTATTGACAACAGTCACAACTTCACTCTGCCCCAGGGGGTTGGAAAAATGGTCTTGTAAATACAGGGGGAACAAAAAAAAAACAAGAACTGTAGCATAATTAAGAGAGTGCCGCCCTGCAGGCTGCCAGGGTAAATATCAAAATATATACATTTGTAGACATATGCATAAATGTACACATATATAGACACATGTACAGATATACAAGGGTTTACTGAAAAGATCAGCCAGGGTAAAAGCTTCCCTTCTGAAACCTGGTCCGTTTTATCAATGTAACTGGTACAGTACCAGTACAGTACCAGTGCTGTGGTGACAGGCTCAAGGACACAATGCTTTTCACAACACACACTGCCGAATCTCTCCCTCTCTCTCTCTCACACACACACACACACACACACACACACTCGCTCGCTCGCTCACACAGACACACACACCAGCGTATGTATGCATGTACGTTCACAGGGCCACGTTGCTGCCCCCTGCAGATACAGTCAGACACGTTACTTGGACAGATATGTGATCGAGACTCCGCCGTGAAACACACAACCATATACTTTATTAAGCATAAAATTAAAATCATAAATATATAGATATTCTGTGTTTGCTCAAAACTCTGCTCACTGACCAGACACACATGCAGGGGAGACGGTGCATTTCCGTGGCTCTGGTTCAGCACTCGGGACACGGACTGGAAGGATCAGGCAGGGTGACGGGGACAGAGTCCACCGCTCAGCATCACAACCAAGCCAAATAAACACAGGTCTATGTGTTTACAGCCATGTTTTTACACCGACTACATTAAATGGTCCACAGGCTTCGTATACACCGATATTTCTGGCCAAATTCGCCCGTGTTGCGAAAGCGTCAGCTCCCCGACTTTCGTGTCGAGTTCTGCCTCCGAAAGTGACACACCGACCGAGAGCGGCGACCGGGACAAAGTCCTCAGTCATGACAACAACAGTGTCTTGGTTTTGACAGTGATGCTGCTTCGGTCTGGTGATATTTAAAGCACCCATGGTGTTCTCCGTGCCTTTACAAAACTTCCCTCTATCACCGGGAGACTTATCTGCGACCCAGCGGCAGCGGCAGCAGCCTGAGCCTCGGACTGACCTGTCTCCTGCTCAGCTGCCAAAGTTACTAAACCTGCTGGAAACAATAGCACGGGCAGAGACGGAGACAAACACGCAACCCTGGTACTTCTGAGACCCGGGTGAACCTTTGCTGTCACGTAGTAAATGACCACACACTGTGCCCTCCGCACCGTGCCGATGCCAATATTGTGTGTGCACTGCACCGCCGCTGGGAAGCCAAGTCTCTCCGTTTCCGTCTTCATATCATAAGCCACGCCGGATAAAAAGTCGCGCTGGGATCGCTTTGTAGCATAAAACAAAGAGCCAAGGCTTACCTGATAGAAGTATCTCTCTTCCCGGATCGATAATTTCTTCTTTACACCATTAATTCTCCGCCATCTTCGGCACTGTTTGTTTAAATGGGAAACACTCCCGAAGCCTAAGAAGCCAGTTCTGTAAGTTGAGGCGTCGCGGTGGATTCTGGGAAGCGCAGTTTGACACCGTCGAGCGAGTCGCTCTCTGTCAGCGCGCGCCACCCGGATGTGGACTACAGGGGACTCCACCACTACGCAGGAGGGAAGGGGTGAGGGCGGGGGTGTCGGGTAGGAGGTGGAGCAAAGCTGTCGGACTGACTGTCTCACTGCCCACAGACGGATGTCAGCGACGACGGTAGCAGAGGCGAACACCACGGTAAGATGGTTGTGTTAAACACCAGCAAACATTTGTTTGTCATTAAAGGCCCACAGGCCCCCGGCTTTCTAACCGAGGGAGGAGTTTAATCACAGGGAAAACGAATAAGTCTCCGGCCCCAACTCTACAATTAAGTCAATATCACCTTATTCTCATATCAGTAAGTTGATGAGTTTACTGTGGTGGATATTAAAACATTAGTAGCTTTTTCTCAACGATAAAATAAACCATATTATAAACGACAGGCACAATAAACCAACACATAACCAACCAAAGTATTAGAAAACTTACTTTAAATAGAAACATCTAATGGCGTCGAGTAAAAGATACAACAGGCAGTAGTTTTTCACCAAAGCTGGTGTAGCGACGCTATAAAAACGTAACGGCGGGAAATTGAAACGTTATCAATAAATGATGATGAATGCGGTTTTAGCATATAGCAGTATACGTACGTCGTCGACAAAAATAAATTTTCGTTGATGATTTGATCAATAAATAGCAAATATACAGCTATTACCTACTTGTACTTTAAATATATATCATATATACACGTAAATTTATAAGATTGAGGGCAAAAAAATCGTTGATTATTATATCAAGGAATAGCACAGACACCGCTATAACATATTGAACTTTATATATATATTTATATCATATATAAATATATATATTACATATAATCACGTGAATATGTACTCTATTAACATTACCATATTAACATTTAAAATAAATACAATACAATACAATAAGACACAAGTATCAGCAATAAATTGTAAGTATGTGAGGCCTTAGATAGGTAAGTAGTAGATAAGTAGGTCACTGATAATAGGTTAATATGTAATTATTGTTGCTGTGCGTTGAATGATTGCAGTCTGCAATCTATGATTTGACCTATTTGTATAATAGATTCTATATTAATAGGAGTCTATAATTTTGTGTCCATAATATATAAATATTTACACATGTAAAATAATTTTCTTTCCTAAAAATTTGCTTAAGAACAATGAGAGCAATCACCACCTGTTACATAACAGACACTGTTGTGAAACTTAATAGTGTAAAAAAAATGTGTTGATAATGGGATTAGCGATTGGGTGTGTGTCAGAAGTACAGTTGTCGTGCAACCTGTTGAGAGTTGTGTGATCTGTTCCAGATTTGTTAGTGTACATGTCAACCACCTCCACCCTCTTTGGCAGCCCTGCTGTCAGCAGGTAGACGACAAAACCTGTGGCGTAAAGTCATGAGAGGTCATCAGGACTAGAAAAGTAGGAGTTAAATACACAGTATCGTAGGAGCAAGGTGTCATGGACGTTGACGGGAGAACAAGCTCTACAACTTTCCCTTCCTCCGCTGTCGTATTGAAGATCAGCGCAAAACAAAAGCTGTGCCAACAGAAAGTGTTATATACAAGTTTTCCAAGAAGAAAAATAAAACCTAAAAAAGTACAGAGTATATAGAATAGTCCGTATGAAGTTTCACACTTGTTAAGGGATGTCTGCAGTATTTTTTTTTCAGTTTCAGAGGAAGGTGTGATAAAAAATGAGATGTGTTTGAAATTCTCTAACAGCTTGTGAGGCAAACCTTTGTGTTATTCTTTTTTCAGGGAAAAAAAAACTAATATTTTCAATAGGTAAATTGAACATCAATGCTTATTTAGACATTTGGCTTAAGACAAAAAATGTTTCTAGAACTGTTGGAGTTGACTCCCTGTCACTGCAGTCTTTTCTATGACTTTTTTATGAACTCCTGACCATCCTCTCCACTTTAATGCTCTGTTCTCCTATAGCTGAAGGTTGAAGTATTGATTTGGTGTTTTTTTTTACAGAATCACAGGAGCTGTAGTCTATAGCTGTTTCCTCCTTTTCACACTGTATTCACTGATGCCTGTGGGATGTCCAGAGGATGGTTAGGAAAGATCATGGAAGGCTTCGGTAGGTACATGGGTTTTTTTTAGTCCAGATGAAGTAGAGATGAAGTGAAAAGTTGTGGTTAAGAATCTTAACAACAGGGGCAGTAGAGGTGAGATGCTGTTGGCTACATCCTAACCATTAGTCTATCAACTCCCTGGTCTGGCCCACAATCATTGGAGGTGTTCCTTATTCAGCAGTTCTTTGACAAAAGTTATGGCCAGTCTGGTGGCGCTCATCATCCATCATTTAATTTTCATATTTTGCCAATATCCAATGTACCAGTATTGTCTAAAATTCATTCTCATGTCATATAAAGCAATGTTAACAATGGCCAGATAATATGTATTTATTTATCCGTAAACACCATTAGGTATCGGCACCAGCATTCTGAATACAATCCCCTGATTTTTAAAAAAAGAAAAATTAAAGGATCTGCAATGCTGCCATCTACTGATTTTCATTTTTATACACAACTGTTTAGCCCCTTAAATATTTTTTGCAAAGGTTGTTTGACAAAACCTTGAAATTATGTAATTATGTTATCGGAAATCGTTATATATACAGTGGTGAAAGAAAAAACACTTCAGAGAGACTGATTATATGTAAATATATAACAAATTATGTATATGGGTATAAATATATATTATTATTATTATACAGTATATGACTGGGAGATGTAATATGAATTACACTTTCTCTCTCACACAGTCACTTGTGCACAGCGTCTGCACCTCAACATCTTCTTGCGTCTTCACAATTCATTTGGATCACAATTTCCAAAGATACAATAAAGCCCTCTTACAGGCTAATAGTATTCCATTAGATATTTCAGAGAGTGGGCAGGAGATGATTAGGCTTTATTTACCAGCATACAGTTTACTGTTGATAGAGACGGTGGAGACAGACAGGAGAGCCGCAGGGAGAGAGAGGCAGAAACAGACAGAGAATAAGAGAGATGCTTAAAGGTGAGCCATTGTTTAAAATTCTAGATGAGTACCACAACACACACAGAATATGGGTGACAGAGTAGAGGCAACCTGTAAAATTGCAGAAATTTGTCTTCATACCAATGTGGAGCTGAGAGTATTCTTGAGAGAGTATGTTTGTATACAAATATTATTTTGTGTCATATACACCAGGGTGTCCAACCCCTGGCTCGTGTACCAGTACTTGTTGGTGAGTCTATATCAGTGGTTTTTAACCTTGTTGGAGCTACGGAACCCCATCAGGTTCATATGCACATTCACCGAACCCTACTTTAAATGGGTTAGTCAGTGTGTCTTGAACTCCGTAGCAGAGGCTCCACCGAACCCCTAGGGTGCGATCGAACCCAGGTTAAGAACCAGTGGTCTATATGTAAAAGACTTTATTATTAAATCACTTTATTGACAGAGAATCTGGTCAGTTCTATTTATATGGTTATTTTGCCATATAAATAATATTTATCATTTATTCAGTCATTCATTCATTCATTTATCTGCGTCCCTTTATCCATTACCAGTTTGTCCAAATCCAGTGGTGGTGAACCCACTGCTCCTGAGTGGCTAGTTCGAACCTGAAGCCTTGTGGACCAAAGTCTGCTTCCTTAACCGCTGGGCCACCCTGCAGCCCTCAATAAAAAGATATTTTAAGAATTTCTTTAATACTAGAACACCCGGGCTGGTCATTTTGACCATTTTAGAAAAACATAGGCCCTTGTCATATAAAAATCTACAGCTCTGCCTTACTCACTTTTTCTAAACATATCTTTCTTTTATTTCAAATTATTTTAAACCTTAATACAAGGAATGTCTAATGGCTTCTACCTAATCAGCCCAGGTACAGTCAAAATTACTATGTTACACACAGAGAATGTCGCAGTTTGGTTGCTCTAGCAACATTAATTGCCATCAACTGAACTTGGGTATCAAGGAGTCATCATTGAGATGCTGGCTGTGTCATTTTATTTATTTGTATTTATCTCTCACACCCCTAAAGTTGTTCCGTTAAAGGGATATAGTGATCAAAAAAATCTTTGCAGACCAGTGCGGCCAAAACCAGATCATACTGTATAAAGAGCTGGAATGCTGAATGATCAGATCTGGTTGTGAAGACAGGTTGGAAGATAAAGGTGGAGCCGGGGGAAACCCTCCACCAGCATTTCAGTTTGTGAAACCTTCCTCCACATCATCCAATACAAAATCAATACAACATGATTGAACAGATAAAGCAGGAACGGGGCAGTTGTAGAATCCCTGCCTCTGAGGCCTGCGGGGACGATAAAGTTGCATCTGGGTTGAAAAAAAAAACAAAAAAAAAAACGGTTCAGATAGAGGGTGCCGGGCATTGTGGGTATACTGTGACACATGCACGTGTGCAGTGTGGGAGGTTGAGGTAAAAATCATGGGTTAATCAACAGGATTTCAAACATCAATTTTCATGTGATTGATCAATAGGTGGTTGGCAGGCAGTCATTAGGTGATAATCACTTATTGTAACCCTGGGTTTAGTTGCATGGCTGAAATTTCATGTTAAAATCGGCACGAAAAATCGGAAGATTGGCTTAACACATAAGTTTATGAAAATGGATCTAAGAAAGAATGGTAATAAAAAAACAAAGAGAGAAATTTCAGTATATTCCACTTTCCTAATAGTGCATTCAGAGGTACGCAGTATGTTCCTCACAAATGTCCAGGAGGACACCACAGTCTCTGTTCTCCGTGGAGAGATTCTGGCTGAGCGAGCAGCTGCTGCCAAATCTGCTCATTGAGGACAATCAATGGGAATAACATTGATGTACCACAACATTACCAAGACACCTATAAACACACACACACACACACCGCACTCCTGCTAATTGTCGGCCATTATTCTGGGAGCCCTGGATTACATGTCTTATTAAATACAGAATTCAAAATGAGCTTTGTTAAATAAGAAAGTACTCGCCTTTTAATGAAGCTAATTTATATGGAAATTACACATAACACTGATGATTCACCGAGAGATTTATCCTGACTGGATAAAGGGGAGGAGCAGATCATTACCACCCCCCTCTGCTGCCCCCTCCCCCTTCAGCCGCTCTCTGTTTTCAGTATGTTTGTGTTGAAAGTGGAGTCTCGGGGAGTTCAGGTCATGAACGTCCTCTGGCTCTGTGTGCGGAGTCCTGTCCTTGTGCTGACCCTGCAGGGTAGCACCCTGCCTCTCCGGCTCCCACTGATCCACCGTGCCGTCTGATTGCTCAGAGAAAAGCCATCAGTGGGAAACAGCAGCAGGATGTGGATGAGTGTGAGCTGCAGGTGCCGTTGGACACAGATGTTGTGTTTACGCCACAGCACAGTGAACCGTTCTACAGGCTTTAACCAGTCACTGGGTTATCTTTGTTTTTTTAATTTAGACTCTGTGGTGAAGATGAACGCAGGGAGAGTTTGATGAGCCACCTGCTGTCTGATAGGAGAATGTTTTCTTCTCCCTTTTTCTGACTGGTGATTTATTAATGCAGGGCTGCATGCAGCTACGGCCCTGCAGGCTGCTTCTGTCCCTCAGGATGAAAAGCTCAGTGTTGCCCCCCGGTGGTAATTAGCTGAAAAGTACCACTGGACCATATTAGTGCTCATGTCTCCCGTTACCAAATCCTTGCAGGTGATATCAAATAATATGAAAAGTGGAAGGTTAACCAATGGAAACAAGGAGTGAGTTGAACAGATTTATAATGACTTGTTTTAATGAATGGCAAACAAAGTTTAATCCAGGATTGGGCAAAGGGGTCAGGTGCAGCTCATTCAGCTTTTGAGTCCACAGTGCCAAACTATAATATAATTGGTTTGTATTGCGCTTATATTTCTGTCTTTTCCCTGCAAATCCAGTCTACCAAACTATGATGTAGAGAAAGATAAAGCATCTCAGCCTTTAGACTTTTATGTCATTTATATTTGTTCACTTGATCCCCAAATATTTTAGCTAAGGTTTGACCAAGCCCCCTTGTCCAATTTTAGGACAAATTGTGGCCTGCCAGCAAAAAAGTTTGCTCATGCCGGTATTAATCAGATCAACTGGGATAGTTGTGGATTTTTTGTAATTATGAACATATTGAGTCATTTATTAAGATAAAGAATTGTTTCTAAACACATCAAAACATTGCTTTGCTGGAACACAATGACAAAACAGCAGCAGCGATTTACACCACCTTTTATAATGGATATTTCAAATGTTTTGTCCAGTGTTGTTTAAATAATAGAGTGAATAAACATATACACACATCAAAACCATTTAGGGCCACTGCAAACGTTAACAAACTTACCAATTTCTTCTTTTTTATATAAATTGAAAACCTGTATCTGTTTGCATGTACTGATAGCCAATGTAGTTGCAGAAATTGATGAAAGCCACAAGATCTTCTTTGACAGCGCTTAATCCATTTTGTTTGCCGCCCTCTAGTGGAAGAGCATTCAACTGCTGTTACTGTTAAAGGAAGTCAAAGACAAAATCTTTGCATCAGACGGATCAGGTGAGAAACCATCCATGGTACACATTTAAACCTCCATATAAAAGCAGCAGACAAACTCACCATCGGGTTCATGTTATGATCCAAAACTTTATTCAAACATGAAAAAAAAGCAGTACCAAAATATAATGAGCAGAGTTTGCACATAACTATAATTCCATTAACAGATCTCTGAAGAGGAAAACCAGTAGCAAACATGTCCAGACAAGCAGCCAAAAGAAATGTCGGCATGGTGAGTGCCATAAATACAACAATCATGGCTTTGAATTATTTCTTTTAAGGTGATCATGCATTTAAACGCACTACTTGTTGCCACTTAGTGGTAGCGTTAAGTAACTGCAGTCTATGGTTTCTCCCCAGAATTCAATATTTATTGATGTTTACATATCTATTTGAGAAAGTTTAATTTTCAGGAGAGTGAGGAACAGAATACAGCCCAGAGTGTGCAGTGGCCCAGCTCAGAATGGAGGCCTCTGTGACTTGAGCTGATGAGAGGCAGCCAAGCTCGGGGTGTCAGGAAATATGCTGACCTTTGAGTGGCTGAGTTTCCAAAAGAGGCCTGTAGGGGGACTCAGTCTAAGGACGTGCATCATGCTGGCTCGACACTCAGGACAAGAACATAACCCACAACCATGTAGTCACATCTGTTCCCCTCATCAGTACCAGTGGGGGTGAACTGGACAGGGACCATGCAGCTGTCAACACCTACAGGACAGTGTTAAGTGACGGCAGCTTCACCCACTCCTCACCCCCTTCCATGATAAGGCCGTGTAGTTAAAATAATCTGGATGCAGAATAACAATGTTCACGCTCATAGCACGACAACAAGCCACATGAACGGATCCACAAGCTTCCATTTTCATCTACATACAGTGCTGTGCAAAGGTTTTCACTGGATATGTTATATATTTTAGATGTTCAGGACCAGATTCCTAGCAGTAAAGGGATTAATGATCAAAATCAGTATCACTTTGTGTATATATATATATATATATATATATACATACACACACATATATATAGTATATTGAAGCCTTAAAAAAAGATGAAATATATGTATTTTATTATATTCTAGTACATATGTGTATATTTAAGTTTAACGTTTGATAATGTTAATATAATTATATATATATATGCATATATTAAGATCCATTACATTTGACTTGGTATAGTGAAGTGTTATAAAATTATATATATATATATTATATTTTTTCAAGGAGTATGGATACACTGTAAGACTAAAAACCACGGGGTGAGTGTCTATACCTGCCTAAAACATTTGCACAGTACTGTACATACATATATTTATTAATATATTTATAAAATCATAGCAACATAGCAAAACATTTTTTTTTCAGACACATATACATAACAATAAACAGTTAATTTCAACCTTTTATAAAAATAGCTTAAATATCTGACACATATTGTAGAACAGTGTTGAGTAAGGTCAGCTTTTTTTTTTCTCTTGTATATTAGAAACAGACAAACGACAGACGGGTACATCGCTCTTCTGCTCCTCCTCTGCTCCCCCTCATCTCCCGCGACAATGCCAAACACACACACACACACACACACACACACACACACACACACACACACACACACACACACACACACACACACACACACACACACACACACACACACACACACACACTCAGCCTGTTAAGTCCGAAGTCCCAATAAGGAGCACTGAAGAGAGAAACCTAAAGAAAGGAACATCTTCCTCTGCTTCCTGCTCTGGACTGCAGCTGTCTGCTGGTGCAGGACTTGGTCCATGATATGAAAAGAGTCCAAGCAACAGGTGTGTTTCCATTGCAATGTCAGGATCATTGAATAAGGTGAAGCAGGAAAAAGGGCTAGGGCCAATCACAGGGGTATTTAGTGACAACGACCTGGTCATCATACAGTACATACACTAAGATCCACTCAGGGAGAGGACGTGCTGGAAAACATCATGACGATGAGTGAAGCATGGAACAGTGTCATGAAATAAAATCTGACTACAAGGAGTCGAAGAGAAGATTGTCACATTTGATACTCGACACCAGGTGTCAGCAAACTATTGACTTGTGGACCACAATAGGCTCCAAGATTGACCTAGTGGCGCGGTCCGGGGCAGATGGATGGCGAGTTTGAGTGAACTAAAACATGCACTGTGTGATTTTGAGATGATTTAGCCATGAATTCTTAATTGTGCGACTACTTTGGGGATCGGTATGATTTTTTTTGGGTCCTGCCACACTGCACATACGCTAAAATAAATATGTAGGAGAAAACAAGTCAACAACAGGCAACAGCATGACAGAATTGACGGAACAGAATGACCACATCTGCCAAGACACTTTCTTGCCCATACACTTTGTCCCCTTCTCTTTTTCCGTGTCCGTGCACAGAATGGCACAAGTTGCCAGGGAAATTAGTTGCGTGCAGTGGATTATTTCATTGTGTCTCAGATTACGACTTCTTCTTCCTCCTCCTCGTCTTTATTTACAATACATTTGGCAGATACTTTTATCCAAAGCAGTTCCAGCTACAGGAAGGCTAGGCATTGGACGTACAGTGCGATCAGTCCAATTGCACCCAAGAATCATAAAATATGAGAACACGAATCGTGAGCTGTATGCTGACAACCACTGATGGTCAGTCGTACAGTATGAGTAGAAGATGTAGAAGAAGTCGCACAATGTACGCCTTGGATGAATGACATGCAAAAGTCAAGCAGAAATACTTTTAGACTCTTGCACGCCATCTATTGGGGAAATGCAAGCTTTGCACAAAAATGTATTAAAGGTAGTAGTATGTTAACACAAATAGTATATATATATATGGATATATATATGGATATATATATATATATATATATATATATTTATAATATGGACTGGAGTTTTGCTTTAGCCCACAGTCAGGCTCAGGCGGTGGTTCCCGGTTAGGAACCTTACTGCACCACCAACAACTAGCCTTTGTCCGGTGATAAACACTGATGTCACCGGTTGGACCTGCGTCCCATCGTATCAAGGGAAAATGACCTCTAGTGAAAGTAGTTCTTGGCTCGTCCACCAGGACTAAATGTCAGAGAAGTCAGACAGAATGTGAGACAAGTGACAGACAGACACACGACTGACATCATAAGGACACTTGAAGGATGATTGTATTATTTGGAGTGAACTCAAAGCACTTCCTGCGTTCTGTGGCGTTTGCTGGTCAAAGCTTCTCAGAGTTTATGACACGAAAAAAGAAGTCAAAACGACTGCAGCAGTTGTAAAAAGGCCACTGAAAGTGTATGTGTGTGTCAATATATTATTAATGAAGAAAGTACCGTATTATCTAGACCACCAGTTAAAAAAAGAAGGTATCAGTCACATCTTTCACAGAAATGTGTTTGTCTGCGACTTGTTGTGACATTTTATTTGTGTTTTCTACTGTTTTGATGTCTTGAGGGAGACACACTAATTTGTTATGCCATTTCTTTAAAAGATGCAGCAACAACGGTACTTCCCTCCTGTGGACACAGACGGTATGGAGTTTAATATTATTTATACAAGTCTCTTCAGAATACATACGGCAGGAACAGGCAAAATACTAAGTGTGAAAAATAGTCTGGAAAATACAGTAATCATTATGGTTTTGTTTTACTGAAAGAATACTAAAATACTGGGAAAATGCAACTAAATTTGTCTGACTTAGACATTCTAGCTTATTATCAACTCAAAAAACAGTAATTTAATTGGATGAAAACTAAGGTAGGTGGGGGCTTTTTGCACTTTACTGCATCTATATGTTTGTGTACACACACACATATATCTAGAGATATATATAGAAATGTGTGTGCGTGTTTGTGAAAGAGAGAATCAACGTCAACAGCACGGGTGAGAACAACAGCCATTGAGTCTTACACCACCATGCACTTACATCATCACACCGAAGACTGAGGTTTAGCCTCATACAAAGGTTTTCTTGCTCATCATTGCAGTCATGCCGTGGTAAAGATGCATCTGCAGGTATATACAGTACAGCATCACAGTTTATAGTCCGGCTCTCTCTCTACGGCTCAGTCACCCAGAGAAGTCCTGGCACAGACTGGTTACTAGGCTGGTCGGAAAGCAAACATAAATATCTATAATAATAATAACATTAACAACGTGGCCTGACCTCAGTGGGCGACACAGGCTGTCGAACAGTGGCAGTAAATGATCTGAGAGTCTAGGACATGCGTTAGCCTTCTGGCTGCTGCTACATGAAATATTTTAAAGCAAAAGAAATTTCCCTTTCTGTCCCCGAAAAAAAACAACAACTATCTGACGGCAGGACAAGATGGCTCTGTCCTGCAGAAGAAGAAAGGCCTTTTTCAGGATACAAACCAGCAATTTTGGTTTGTGAAGGTCCAAAGTTAAAACGACACAATGTTCACGTCGTCTGTAAACCGACGCTCAGTACTCAGTTGTCCCGAAGCCACAGCAGAATGATTTCAGGGACATCTCCACTCAACTCAACACAACCAAGGACATCTAAACATTACAGAAAAGGACACTTCAAAAAGCTAGATCTATCCTTTCAAAGCATCGAACCACCTCTGGTCCACCGCTGACTGACCGTCCCATCTGCACTGAGCCCAGATCAGTACAGAACTAAACATTTCCAGTTGACAGTAACGCTTAAGTTTTGTTTTAGAAGGGAGACAAACCCCAGTAGTACAGGTGTGTACAATTTATACTGCGCTTTTGGAACTTAGTTTGTGAGAGCAGTAGAGAAAATGTGGAAGTGTAAAGACATCATCGTTAAACTGTCAGAACACCTTCACTGCAGGTTTCCTTCTCCGTCTCTAGGAGGTTTTCGTTTTTCTGGCCCGTGGTGATGTTTTATCCTCTGGCTTCACGATCCCATTGGCTGTACCACCTGCATAGACAACAGAAAAAGAAATTAAGATGTGATCCTTCGATGTTGAGTGAAGTTCACCAAGCGTTGGATTGTTCAACCACCAATAGGGAACATGAGCTGGGTTAGACCGCCGTGAGACAGGTTAGTTTTACACTACTGATGATGTGTTGTCGCAATTCTGCAACAATTTCTAACTGTCTCTTTGCCTTAGTCCAAATTGACTTAATTTGGACTAAGTGGATGTATTCTTAAGTTCTAGAAAGATGGAGCGTGAGATTGTCAAGTGGCAGTAATGTGGTCCCTGAGTCAATCTGTTGCGTTTGTGGCCATAGGTCATGAACTTTGGATAAGGAGTTGCAGGGCGCTTTCTTAGAGATAAGTTGAGGAGCTCTGTCACCCGGGAAGAGCTCTGAGTAGATCCACAGCTCCTCCACACCGAAAGGAGTCAGTTGAGGTGGCTAGGGCATTTTATGTCCCTTTGGACGTTTCCCTTAGGATGTGCTCAGATCCTGTCTCACTTGGAGGAGACCCAGAGGAAGACCCTGGATAGAGCCTGGCCTAGGAATGCCTCAGGAGGAAGTGTCTAGAGAGAGGGGAGTCTGAGCTTCCCTGCTTAAAATATTTCTAATTTTTGGGGGGTCAGTGGGTTGTTAATTGTGCAATTGCTTGAAAATGTTGAGGAAACACCGGTCTAGTGTCCACTCACCCCTCGTTGGCTCCTTTTTGTGAGGCTTGCTCTTTGGGCTGACTGTCTTTTTCTTTGACGCCTGGCTCTGACTGTGCTCCCTCCACTTTTTCAACTGAAAGTTAATGAATTTCCACATCATCCAGGCCTGTGTCAGGCAGATAGCTGCCAGACAAGTCATCCTGAGGAGGAAGGAGTGGGAGTGATGTGATTAGAGGGAAATTAACAATATGTCCGTTACTGAACAGTAAAACAAACATTCCTACCTGATGGTCAGCACATTGAAATTTCCATCCGCGAATGAGAAACCTTGGTTTTCTGTCCGCTGTAGCCCAAAGCCAAAGGTCAGAACCGACAGTGTGAGTGTGAGGAGTCGGGCGATGACGAATAGTAATGCCCAGAGAGTAAAACTGGGAGAAAGACCGAAATGTTGTTGTCAAGGTGAAAAAGGAGGATCCATCTTATATGAAGATAACATTTAAACTGTACCCCTTCTGCTTGTTCTCATCGCTGAAGTAGAAGAGACGTGAGGCATGAAACAGCAGCTCCACCAGGTAGTGAGGGACCAGCAACACCAGGCCCAGACGATGGAGGCTGAGCAGAAAAATAACACACACACAGGTAACACATCCACAGCTATACTACAGTGAGAAATGAGGCTATTGATGATCCTGGGTTTAACAGGATTCATTATCTTTAAGGCCCTATAGTATCTCTGCTTCAAGTAGTACAGTGGTAGTAGAGTTTTCTGTTTTGTTGCTGTAGAATCGAAGATTGTGCTGCTGGTCTGTCTCCTATAGCTCTCATCAAATCACCTTCTTGAGCTGTTACAGCTTAAGCTACAGCCTGGTGTTTTTTGATGTTCAAGTGGACCATAAGAACTCCGTTCTGGGCCACATGTGGCTCTTTACCCTGTTTGCTATGGACAAGATTCTGCCTCGGTGTGCATGAAATGAAAAAAAAATCCTATCTCACACCACGTACCAGATATTTTTACAAGAATCCTGGTTGAACCAATTTTACTCTAAATAATCTGGTTGCTTGCCAACAGCAAAACAACATTACACCACTGTCCAAAAGATCAATTGTAAGGTAAATGCTACTGTACATTAAAATATTGCAACAAAGAATGATTTTACTTACTTCAGGAAATAGGCACCAGTAATGTGAACGACGTAAAGGCAAATATAGTAGAGCTGGCGGGGAATGTCTTCCTGTTGGGAAAAGATGTTTTATAGAGTTATGGGGGGAATCTCTCTCTGCTTGGATTTTTTTTCTGCCTATTTTTAATTACAAAGTTGTTTTTTTTTTTAAATAGCATCAGATCCGATTCTCTTACCTTTCGTACTTTTTGGAAGTACAGTTCCGGAATCGCATGGAGCCAATAGGCAATTTGGCAAATGTAGAAGAACTTGACCTGAAAACTGGGCACAAGGAAGAGATTGTGTAGAAATCAGAGCACTGTTATGCCGTTGTGGTCTGTGCACCAGTCTGGGACTAAAGCTGACATCACAGACCAAAATGTCTCCTACCCACATTTACCAGTGGGGTAAAATCTGCCCCTGTCTCTGACCGTTGGCCTGATTAACTGAACAAAGATCAGTTAGTATGTGAGGTGATTTTAGGGTCTTTATACACACACAACATAACATTACACTGAACCCAGTACAGTATTACTACTAGTCTAGTCACAGTATACTACAGTATTACTCCACAATAGCCGTAATTCTCTGACAATCCATCAAACTGTGGCGCTTGGTTGGTTACCAAAGTCGTGGTTAAATATTTTGACATATATTTAAGTGCTATTCTATTAAGGCTTACTGTTTATTAATGATAATATTAGTACTTGATTCCACATCTGCCCACTGGAGGGAGTTAAACTAGGGACAGACATCAATGTACGCAGAGCTAGGACTGATTCAATCAATTGTTTCAGTCACAACAGAACTGATCTGAAAGCAGTCTGTCTGTGATTTGTCTTTGTCCCCGACTGGTCTTCTGTACTGACTGTTCTGTGTTGTCCCCAGCTATTAAAAGACACTGTGGCATGCACAACAATTAAAATCTCAATAGGTGTCCCTTAGTTTGTGACAGCAGTCAACTGTACTCACACCATGTGGGTGTGTGGATACCCCTCCCACAAGAAGGTTGGGTTAGATGCAAAGTCCTCCTAGAAGAGGAAAGAGACAAGTTTGAGTTTGAGTAAACGTTGGCGTGATTTCTAGCCCACTGATGATCCCAGACTGTCTCACCGCTGTGAGGATGCTGCTGCCCCAGATGAAGGAGAACAGGTAGAAGGCAGCAAGTTGGCCTGATTCATTGAACTTGCTGTGTTTGGTTTTTGACAGGTGCAACCTCCTGTTCATCTTCTGCAGCACAAACAAAACACCATCAGTACAGACAGAAGACAGAAGGAAGGTTTTATCAACGAGGACGTCCCGTTTACTTTGACACTCACGTCAAGGATATACTCCTGTATCAAGGCGTGGAGGATGACTGCAATGAGCAGGTAGAAGAACACAGTAGCCACATCCTTCGGACCATATTGGTAAAGATTCACTGGTTCGCTCTTTTCATCTGATCAAGATAATAAATGTTGAGATAATAAAATTAAAATCATGTCAGAAAATAGTGACTTTAACTATAAGATGAAGATTCTGAGGAGTCTTCACTGGATCTGGAAATCAGACTCACCGATGATGTGGGTTACGTTGTACTGGACTGTGATGAACATGATGGCAAACTTTGCAGTGACCTGGAGTAAAAAAAATTTATCATTACAAATTGACCAATTCTCTATAGTATTCTCTAAATTATAATTGTTATTATGGTTGGTAATAATAATAAAAAGTTGTATGAGTGATCTGTGATAGAAGGGTGTCAGCTAAGGTGAAGGGGAAGGTGTGCAGGACAGTTGTGAGACCGCTATTAATAGACAGAAGACAGGAGACAGAGCTGGAGGTGGAGGAGTTTAAGATGCTGAGATTCTCTTTAGGAGAGACAAGGATGGACAGGTTCAGGAATGAGGTGATTAGAGGGACAACACAGACAGGAAGGTTTGCAGAAAAAGCCATATTGACATGTTCAGAGGAGGGACAGTGGATACATTGGTAGAAGAATGATCCTAGAGATGGAGCTACCAGGTGGGAGACAAAGAGGAGATTGATGGATGCAGTGAGAGAGGACATGGAGGTAGTTGGAGTCAGAGAAGAAGATGGAGAGAACAGGGGGAGATGGAAAATAATTTTTCACAGTAAACAGTAAAAAAAAAACCAAAATGGACCAGACCAAAATTAATATCTTTAAAAATAATTATTATATAAATACATTGACAAGTTAATTAAATGGTATAAAGAGTATTTAAACATTTTGACTAACTTTTTGCCATAATATTTTTTAGATTTCTCTTTAGAAACTTTTGGACATTGTTGTTTTGTTATTCAAAAGGAAATGAACAACAGGTCTTTGGATTTAGAGAGAAGGTAAAACATGATTTAATTAACTTTGCCCAAAGACTTGTTGACCAAACACAGTGTTTTGGTGATGATGATAGTTAGCTGGTCTACACTAACTAACATCTAACTAACCATCATCGTCTCTCAGTCCAATAAAAGACAGTCTGTCTCGGACAGAGTGGAGACAGAAAGGCACAGAATGCTCCATGTTGTTTTTACTGAGGTGTTGATAATGACGAGGACTATCTGTTTCCACTGTAGTCTGCGCTGCTGACGCCAAATGGCTGTTACGTTAATCGTGCAGACACAGACACGGACACATAGCGGAATAGGGAAGTAGGCGCAGGTAAATATCTAGTCGTGGAGTCGACCAGGTAAAATGAGCTTTTAACTTTATACGGGCGTCCGCGTCGTTGTCTTTGACACAGAGAGGGGACACATGAGACTGGAAGGAGACAGACTGGAGCGCCCTGCCTCCCGTGGAGAGCTGCTCTCGTGCTAACTACAACTCACACAGTACCTCGAACATCAGGCCCAGGAGGATAATCATGGCCAAACATGACACCATGTCGGCGTGATTCTGGATCACAAACTCATGGCTCAGCACCGGCGGGCTCTTGTTCTTCTTGCGGAAGCCCATGGCTCACAGACGCGACTCCTCGCTCCCTTATCTGTAGCCTGGGATCGGCAGCTGGATCCAGTGGGCTGCTTGCAACCTAGCTTGGCTGCCTGGATGCTGGCCCCGGTTCTGGTTCGGTGTCGTTTGAAGCCGAGTCTGTAGATTGACCGAACCGCTGCTGGTCCGCGTGAAATAAGTCATGAAAACATATCAAACAAGAGCGGACAACAACTGCTGCACTACACCCACTTTTTGCCCCAGCCTGGTGAAGGCAGATAACGGGCCCTCCCACTTCTAACCCCCATTCATGAACCACCCAGCGCCGGTGACGTAGAAGGAGAACCCGGGGCGGTGGTGCGTTCACGTACTCACGTAAAAAAAAACTTACGTTCACAAAACGTGGATTTTAGGAAATCTGTTACATATTTATTACATTGGGTTTTGTTATTTTAAAGGTATTCCTATTAAAAAGCTTAACAATCCTGTTTTATTTTACTTTTTCTTTCTGAAATGAAGAGATCACCCTCTGCAGGAAAATACTCACACATGGAGAAGAAGCCCAGTAGGTGGCAGCAATGCAGCGCACAGGAAAACTTTGGATAAATAAACAAAAAGCCAGTGATGGGAAGGAAACCAGCAGAGTTAGTTTACCGACGCAGTTATTTAAGGAAATATCCACACAGTCAAGCGGGGGAAGAAGAGATGGATGGAGGAGAAACTCTTGTCTGTAACACAGATTTTTTTCTCATTGTCTAATGGACGGTCACTGCTTAAGAAACCAGCGCACTTCCTCATCCCTTATTTATTTTACCACGTTCTGTCAATCAACCCCGACCAGTGGTTAAACAGGTTAGGCGGTTAACACTGAATTCAAAAATACAAGTACAAGAAGTACTGACGTACACGAACTGTATGTTAGTGTTAAAGTATAAGCGGTTTGAGACAGTCATCGCGCCCGGCTAGCTCAGTCGGTAGAGCATGAGACTCTTAATCTCAGGGTCGTGGGTTCGAGCCCCACGTTGGGCGGCTGCTTTTTTTTTCCTTATTTTGATTTATTTGATCGATTAACGTTTCTATACTTATTTTATAGATGCAGTTGGATTATATTTAGTTCACAAGTATTTAAAAAATACAAGGCACAATTCCCCTTTTTTATTCTTTGTTCTACAAGATAGCCTCCAGGAGAAAAGCTTGTAATTTGATGTGCCCGTGTCTCAATTAATGACTTCCCATTATGAATATAAATAACAAAAATAGATCTGTCACTATCCTCTAAATAACTTCTTCATTGGTGCTAGTATTAATGCAAAAATTATGTTTTTTAATTGTGACAGAGGCACACAGTAAAGTATATAGCATATAAAGATCCCTGTCCATACAGTGAATTGTGGATTTAATTATGAGTTAATTACCATCGTCATTACACACTTTCTTAGGACTCATCACTATTTATCCATCCTGAAGCAAAAATTTGCTCGGCAGCTTCTGTCTATCTCTAAATCAGGGGCCTGTGTGGCTGCTGGTTTTTGTTGAAACAAACCAAGAGCACATAGTTTTAACAATCAGCTGTCTGATGACTGAGATTATTAACTATATTTTCCCGTATATCTTTTAGTGTACTAATCACACTGCAGTCTTCTACAACCACGAGTGTGAGGTATCTTGGGAAAATTATACAAAGCAATTATTATTATTATTGTTATCTTTAAATGGGGGTTATTTCATTTTTCAGCTTGCATACTGTCTTTGTTGAAATGTCATGCATTATTTCTCTTTAAGGTACATTTGCTTAACTCGGGCCTGTGTACAGTATTTGGCTAGTAAAATCAAATCAAATTTGCACTAGCTAAGTCCCTTAAAATGAAATGGAAAGGCTGGAGGTAAATAGATGTAATAACAACCAAATTCCACTGATGTGTTAGTTAAATTTTATTTCCTTAATATGTGTTTGTAATATCAATTTCCAGACGCAAAACCAAAGTTTGTTGCTATAAAAATATCTGGAGAGACAAGAAATCATGCACAATTTAGATTATATTAGATTAGATAGAACTTCATTATTCCCTTGGGAGTTGCCTTGTTTGTGGATAGGTTGCTAACTAGGTTAGTAGTAGATTGATAGGTTAGCCTTGGTAGTGTTAGTAGATTAGTGGGTATTTATTGTTGTTGTATTTAATATGCTGTATAAACATATTACTAAGATATAGCTATATAATACTAGGCATATACAGCAACTCCTAAAGATAATGGGTGTGTTTATATAGCCCCATGCAGATTTACCTTATATGTGTATGCATACATACATATACCTATACATACATATATTATGCTAGGAACTAACGATATACATAAACACACATATACTGTACATATTCACAGTATAATATTACTATATAATGTTAATATTTTATACAGTATTTTACAGTGTATTAGTGCATATACAGACATATTCATAGTATTATATTACTATTTAGTTTTAATATTTTATACAGTATTTTACAGTGTATTAGTGCATATACATACATAAGCACACACATTTATACACATATATGCATTATGTAGACATATACATAATATCCCTGGAAAATAAAATAGCCTGCAATTTTTTCTTCACAGCAATATAATTAATTGTTCTTTTAGTATTAAATTCAGCCCACGACCTTGTCCCAGTTTTTTAATTTTGTGTATTTCAGTTTGGCAGCTCTGCTTTAATCTAATCAATTTGACGTCCAAAGTCCACAGTGGTTGGTCAGAAGGGAAAGGCACATTTTTCCTCTTCTTTTTCCTAGTTGGCCACACGTGGTTTTTGTAATTAATTGGTTGTTATTGTTGATTTATTTGCTAAAACCCTTCACAGACTATTCCTCTGTGAAATGTCCTGACAGAGGGAGGGGTTTAAACAAAGGCCCATTCCAGCGTTTCAAGGGGAGGCTGGAGCAGAGCAAACCGTGTGTCTTCCCGGGGCTGACGCCTCTCCAACAACCGCCGTCAAACCAAACAAAAGCGGCCACACTTCTGAACCGTAAGCGTCAGAATATCACCGTGTAGGGTTGACGTGTCAAAAACATTCGTGTTCACGCCGTCGTTTCTGTGTATTTCGACGTTCCACGATGCCTCTTTTCATTTCTCCTGTCTCTACCACTCTACAGAGCTGCCCCTGCCTGCACCGAACAAAGATAATTACTCAGGAAACATTTCAGCCAATCAGACGCCGCCTTTCATCCGACCCGTGCGCGAAGCAGCCAATCGGGACCTCGCAAACATAGCCGGGCCTGATCGCCTTGCCTGAAGAGCGGAGCCTTCCCCGGCTGAAGGCTGAGAGTGTCCTCCATGTTTTATATGTGTTGACATAACAGTGTGTCAGGCAGCCATGCATCCACAGAGGTAAGCTCTGTCTTTTCTTCTCTCATCTCAGCTCTCTGATAACAACATGGCTTCCTTCTTCTTGTTGTAGTGACTGTTTCTCATGATAAATGTTCATACCTTGAAATCAGTTTGGTGTACAGCAGCAGCAGCAGCAGCAGGAGGAGGAGGAGGAGCTGGGGTTGGACTGGAGGCCTTTCCAGGCCTCTGTGCTCCACAGAGCTAAAGAGGAGGGTGGGGGGTTGGGTAACGACTCTAACCCTTGCTCTCTGCTCAGTGTCTGGGGGTCAGATGGGTGCCCTGGACAACTAGGGTGCCATACAGGACCATGGCAAATCCTTTTCCTTTTTCTGTACTGGAAAGGAGAGATAGATTTAAAAATGGCAGCCATTTATCCTGGTTTCTCACTGGAGGAGCCCTGAGTAGGGCCCTGGGAGAGAGAGAATGGGGGATGGACGAGGGGCAAACTGGGGTTGTGGGTAAGAGGGTGCTGTAACCCTCTGGTAAATACATAGGCTCTGTGCTGCAACAGCAGCAGAAACAGAAATACTGCTGTCTTCGCAGAAAAAAAAGTAAGAACCAGTAACATAGCTGTGAAAGTGTCTGGTCCTGTCAGCGCAGTCCCGTCAGAGAGAACTCCAGTCTCACCTCCTGTCGTAAGGACAGTTTGTTCAGAAGTAATACAGAGATATTTAAGTTGGAACCTTGCCTGTGGTTGCTCTCAAAAGCCCCGGGTTTACAGCCCGAGCTGTCTGGCTCCACTGCACTATTGTGAAACTGCTTCCTCCACTCTGATCCTCAGACAGTGGCCATTTTGTGTTGAAGTGAGGCCGTCTTGGGAGAACACCAGGCTTCACTGCCTGATCCGACAGCAGGAAGCAAAAACTGTCTATCTGTCTGTGTGTGGCAGTAGACAGTTCACTTACTAATCTGCTTCTGTATTTGTCCTGTCATGATTTTCTATGACACAACACAAAGACATAGACAGACGCAGTACAGACAGTACTGCAGCAGGAAAAACGTGGAAGATTAGCATTGCTTTGGAAAATGTTGCAGGGGGAATTCTGTGGAGGAGTGTGGATTAGAGAAGCAGGGAGTCAAGGTCTCCTCTGAACTGACTTTGTTTTTTTTACGTTTGGTTCAAGTACACTGAGCTGGTTTCCAAAAAAAAAATGTTCAGAGGCTTCAGAAGTCGTTAAATTAATCTGGTGGTATGGAGGGAAAAGAATTCCAGCGTCACAGCAGGATTGTGAAACTGCTTCCTCCTCCCTGTGCTCTTCACATAGGGGCTGTTCTGTGTGAACGAGAGGCCATGTTGGGTTCCAGATTCAGAAAACGTCATTTACGTGGTCTGTTTTAGAAAATTCTGATGTTCTTTGCAGCTCAAAGAAGCACAGAATGAAAAACCACGAGTTACATTTGTGTTGTTTTTATTATTGTTCATTTTTACTGTAGTTTTTACAGGATTTACAGGTTTGTTAGACGTTAGTGGTGTATGATACATGCAGCGATATTGCGATTAACTGCAATACTTTGGACACTTTGTGATAATTTGACTTTATTACAGACTCATTGTTGTCCAAGTGTCTCCGGAGGGACTAACACCAGAACAGAGGAATGTATATTTACAATGAGGAGAGACAAAAGGAAAGAAAATACACAAATTAGTTAAATTTGGAATAACATACACTTATATGGGAGGTTGACAAGGTGTTGCCTAGCGACATATTAGAATATTTAGATTCAGCATAGACACAGAGGTGAAAACTCAATCTCAAATATTATCATGAAATATTGGGTAAATATATTTTTTGTTAAATATCACAAATACAAGTGACATTTAATTATAATTTGTTGTTTACAAAATAGTAACAAAGCTCAATTCCTTTTATAATTCCTTTAAAACTGAACAAAAAATAATCACACCAATAAATTAATGTTTTGTTCTTAATTTTTTACCACAAAATATATGTAGAGACATATATAAAAGTACAGTTAATATTTTAGAGCGAACAACAGTACTGTACTGAAAGCAGGAGCAAACAATGTAAATGTAAGGAACAGCACTACATGGCGTAACAGCCATCTTTTCCATATGAAAAACAGAAATCAACCGTGTCTGGATGTCACTGAGATGACCTTGAAGTAACTGTTTCAAATTGAGGTTAGTGCACTGTCACCGTGGTGAAAACGAACGTCTGAGTCTCAGTGGTGCAGTAAACAGGAAGGCAGAGCTGAGAACGCACAGCCATTCAAGCGTACTTCACAGCCACAAACACATGACCACAGTCAACGCCATTTCTTTCAGCTTAGACTCGAACCATAGTCATACGGCGCTGGCAAAAACCAGAGGAAAAAAAAATAAATCTCTCTGTGAGAGCTGTGAGAAATGTCTGCATTGCAGCAAAAATTAATTTTAAAAGGACGAGGGGAGCCTGCACAGTGATCAGTGTGGCAGAGCGCAGCCAACCAATCACGTTCCACCCTGCTGGCCCTTCAGCCAATCGCAGCTGCGGCTGAGGTTAAAGATTGACAATCGCAGCGAGAGCAGTAGCAGCAGCAGGGATAGCATGGGCCTTCTGGAAAATTCCACAGCCATCTTTGATTCCCCCTGCACTGGCTCATAACAGACCCAGGTGAAATGCATCTTTATACAGATTATTTGTCCGTAGCAGGATGTTTCTCTGCCTGGTCAGAGCAACAAACACTTCCTGTCGCAGGTGGAGTGACTCTGTGCTTCCTCCTTTTGTGTGTGTTTGTTGTGTAAATACCTTGTGTTATATCACACCTGAAGTCTGTCGTGTGGCGTCTGTTTTTTTTAATTTTGAATTAGGAGCACACATTTTTGTTATTTTATCTGGTTTCACTGCAATGAGAGCAGATGAACGTATTTGTCCATTTTAATTTTCCCAGATGTGTATCATTAAATGTATCTGTGTCTGTTTAAAGTACTCCAGCATAGTGTGTCGTCAGTGCAGAGTGAGAACGGTACTGGTGTCAGGGTATGGTCTCTCTTTGTCTCTCTCTCTCTCTGTTTCTCTCTGCCTGTCTCTCTCTCTCTTGCTGTCTTCCCATGGCTCTGTAAAATCAACCAACAGTCTCTCAGAGACATTTGTAGTTTTACAGGGTTTGAGGCGTTTACTTTTACTTACCACAAATTTTACACTGTCATTGTAGTCCAAGCATCCTTACAGTAAAGACTCTGTTCTGCTGAAGCGTTGCGCTACAATGCGATGATACAATACATTGCAATATTTATGACAATACTAAGACATTAAGGTCATGGTCAAGGTTTAAAATGTTAGATTTTCCTCAGAAAAGGTTTCAACTCTCATCCAAGAGGCTTCTTCTTCTGTTACATAGTGATACTGTAGGCACCAGGATATATAAAAAAACAATGTAACTGTATCCCAGGTTCCTCCCAGTAACATAGGAACACAGGGGTTTCCAGTTGGAATGACTAGAGAAAGAAAATAAAATGAACCAACAACAGGAGGATTGGACTAGGGATTAGGGATTAAAAAGACATGCATTGATGGAGCCAAATATCATGATATTTAGGTTTAATATTTTTATATTTTCCTTACACCGTATTAAGTATCTGTGTCTGTTTAAGATACTGCAGCACAGCATGTTGTCGAACGGTACTGGTCTCAGGGTATGGGCTCTCTTTGTCTGTCTCGCTCTGTGTTTCTATGTCTCATGCCGTCTTTTCATGGCTCTGGAGAATCACCCAACAACCTCTCAGAGAAGCGGGTTAGCCCGGATGGAAGACGTGTTTTGGATAAAATAAGAATGAAGTGAGAAAGCGAGAGAGGGAGCGAGGGAGAGAGAGAGAGAGAGACAGGGAGATGAGTTCCTCCTGTCTCTGTGTATTTCCCTTTGTCTCCCTCTGTTTGTTTCTTCCCTCCATCATCAGGGATATGACAGGACTTGGTGTTGATCCGATTCTTCACCATCGTTGAGGAGCTTGGACCGTGCTCCTCACCCATCTCTCCTGCTCCTCCAGCAGTGGCTGAGCCGCGGCGTGGGGGATGGGGGAGAGGGGGAGGGGAGAAAGCTGTGGCCTCCATTTTCTGTGACGGGAGAGAACCCGGCTGGTCTCTCACAGGAGTGGAGTGTGACAGGCACCGACTCAGCGTTGGTACCACTGGCAGAGGAGCAAGAGGAGAGGGGAGTTCTGTCAGGAGGTTCCTGCAGCTGGGTTCCTGTGGAACGTCTGACAATCTTCTGTGGATTTCTTCATTTCTCTGCCTGTTCCTGTGTGTGTGATGATGGATCACAGCTCCTAGTCTGAGGAAGGCCTTTGGATCGGCTCACTCCTGCACTCCTTGGGCTTCCTGGTAGTTGCAGCAGTTGCTTGTCATTCTACCGTGTGTTTGCGTGTGTGTGTTTTTTGGGTGTGTGTAACATAAGCGTGTGGTACGTTGTGAGTCAGCGCTGAGGTTCTTGGGAAGTGCCTCTCTTCTTTGGTTCCGTCTTCCTGTGGTACACGTAGCAGAGAGTGCAGGACAGTAATGTCTCATTTTCACATTGGCCTTGTTTGTTCACTCAGTCCGGAACAGGAAGGGCCTGGAGGGCAGGGGTGGGTGGGTGTGTGCGGAGAGTGAGTGAGAGAGACTGTTGAAAGGCTGAAACCAGATACTCATGTGCCATGTTTGTAAAGAAACTGCTCAACACACGTGTGCTACTACTCAGGCCAAGACCTCTCTGGATCGGGTTGAGGACTCAACAAACTGGAAAAGAGAAGTTTCTTTTATCTCTTTGCTAATGTGAGTTATAATGGATCTGCAAATGGTTTTAATAGTTAAGACTGAATGGCCTAAACTAGACCCTTCAGTCTAAACTAAACTAGACCCTTCAGACCAAGGCCTGATGTGACCTTAATCTAACCTTTTGTAGTCTTGGTTCTGGCCTTGGCTTTGGCCCAGAGTTAATATTCATGGTTGTGGAACTCCAGGTTTCCCCACCCGCTCTCCTACAGGAAGGTACTGTGTAGTGCAAGGGGATTTTGCTAGCAGTTGTGGAGACTGCCGCCCGATACTGGAAAAGTGGGTGGAAATGGTCTTGGTTTGGCATATTTAGTTCTTCTAAGGTTCTAGGAAGGTTAGGTCTAAATGGCCTTCAATCAGTTTTGACTGAAATGGGTCAAAGGCATAAAGGAAGAGGCAGGGGCTTATCCTCTGACCTCTGTGTTTTAGCTTTTGTACCCAGGGCCCTGGCTGAGTCTCAGAGCTCCCTTCAGAACTATGGTCTGGTCAAGTGTGTGATGTGGCAGAGGTCTTTGAGAGGGTTCTTCTTCTATTCCATTCTTATGGACAAAAGCTATATCTTCAGAACAAGGACATCTGTTACTTTGACAAAGGGAGACTCGTCTATATCCAGAATCTGCTTTGATTTAAATACCGCCTTCTTCCTACACTGGAGAGGAGAACGTTCCCAGAGACCAGGCAGAGCTGCGTCTGCTGGGATTTTCTCTGTTTGTAAGACATCAACGAAGGACTGTCAAGAACCCGCAAACCTGGTGGAAACTGTTTTTATTCGTCTCTATATCATCAATTTGACAGTTTGTTTTCAAAAACATATCTGTATTTTTTTTTTTCAAGCCTATTAGGAGCCTCTCTTGCCACTGGTCTCCAAGAATGGTTCCAACTCCCTTGGGCGTTCATCGCTGTAGTTACTGAAGGGACTGGAGAGATGGCAGGAAAATATATGGTTAATTGCCATGAGACACCATTGCCAGGAAAAAAAACAAATTGTGAACCAATCTGGCTTTCTCATAGCGGCAAATCTAAAAATAAGGAACCGTTGACCTCCAATTTACATTTAGAACAGTCGGTACCAGTCCATGTCAACACACACGGCCCTGTGCATTGGGAAGAGCAGCCTAACTGAGAGCATTGTTGCTATGGTGATGGTTACTACCAGCTCCGATGGAACGTATAGAACATATTGAGACTTGATAGTCGGTGATGGTATATGTGAACGACGTGAACTTGGAGACACACCTGCTGGAGATGTGTAGAAATCCAGGGAAAAACAGAAACAGTGGAAACCCACAGGCTCCCAGTTGACAGTCCTACTGGGACCCGGGTGCATGAGGTGGCGCTGCACTTGTTTACCCTTGTGTTGCTGTGGTCTCTGGTTTGTGAACACCACTCCTGACTTTGTGCTTGCCTCCCTTTGTGTTTCCGTGTGCTCTCGTTCGATGCTCTGCAGTCTGGCTGAGGAGGAGATTAAGACGGAGTCTGATGTGGTAGAGGGGATGGACGCGGCTCTGCGCTCCAAAGGTAAGTCTCACAGGCCGGATTCCCTGCATGAAGGGTCAGATGACTGACACGACGCCATTTCAGAGACTGTGATGGTTATTTACTTTCAGTTTAAAGCTGCTGCAGCACAGGTCTGATACAACGGAGCTCAGAACCGGGGCTGCTCAGACCTCCAGTCTGTTTGATTTGGTGTTAGGTTTGATCGTCTATAGAGAAACATCGATTTTGAGTCTAATGCATGTAACACATGGTACAAAGACGTCAGTGTGGAGCTTCAGTCTCAGCTGTGAGCACCGTTCTCATCTTTTCATACCAGTGGCAATGGTTTGTTATTAGTACTTTGATTAAAATAAGACTCAGTCTGAGACCCAGTTGTTTTAGTTGAACGGTTTGGTTCAGTTTAGTAAGCTACAATTTAAAATGTGTAGAATATGTTTCTATATCATATATTCTGAATATATTCCTCCATATGTCACACATTCCTGCAACACACCGTTTATCTAAACAGGTTCTGTATGATTGGTCACATGTCACGGCTTCTAGCCAACAAACAAAGCTCTGATTGGCTTTCGCACTCATTTGACCTCATCCTGACGGGTTTTGTTTTTCTAACTGATGCATCAATAAGTCAAGATTCAGTTCAGTTTCAGAAAAAAAGTCAAAAATACGAGGATACAGGGAATAAAGCAGCAAGCAGATCAGAAAATATTGTTGTAGACATGACACTATCAACAAAGTTAAACGTGATTGGTGTGTGTATATATTTTAGCTTTTATTTTGGTAAATTTGGTTCTTTTTGTTTGCTTTTCTCTACCTGTCTCCCGTGTGTCATCGCTGTTTGTTTTTGTCCACCCAGTCCCTGATGCCCCAGGGTCAGCAGAACGATCGGTGGCTCCACAGAAAAGGAAGGTGTCGAGCCCCACCCACTCGTCCAATGGACACTCTCCCTCAGACACTTCTCCCAGCCCCATGAAGAAGAAGAAGAAGCCCGGGGCGGTCAACAACAGCAGCAAAGACCAGGTTAGAGCGCCCATCACCATCTGCTGTGGAGGTTTGGTGAGGCTGGCTGAATGGAGCTGTGCACTCTCACACCTGAGGGGGAGTTGGCAAAGGGGACGGGTTCATAAAGGAGTCATAATCTAAAATGGGAAACACAGGCAACTACTGTATATGAGAACGTACAATATGCTGTAATACTACAGTATAGGGACAAGGACATACTGAGTCTTTACCCCAGTCTAACTGTAGTCCAAGAGTCTGGCAACACTGGAACTGAAGGATCTACAGTTGGAATGACTAGAGAAGATTGTTATGGGACTGATTGATAGGAGATCAGAAAATTAAATATTGCGATATTTCTTCATATTGATGTTTCAAACCACCTTGATGTGTCTGTGAAGAGTATCCTCCGTCCAGGTCTGTTATCTAAAGAGTTTGGTTGTCAGCGACTGGACTTTGTGTTGTTTACAAGACAGTTGTGAGACCAGCCATGATGTATGGTTTGGAGACACTAGGAATAGACAGAAATTCTCAGAAGAATGCTGAGATTCTCTTTAGGAGAGACAAGGATAGACAGGATCAGGAATGAGGTGATTAGAGGGACAACACAAGGGACAACAGGAAGGTTTGGAGAAAAAGCTAGAGAAGACAGATTGAGATGGTTTGGACATGTTCAGAGGAGGGACAGTGGATGATCCTAGAGATGGAGCTACCAGGTAGGAGACAAAGAGGAGATTGATGGATGCAGTGAGGGAGCACATGGAAGTAGTTGGAGTTGGAGTTGAGGATACAGAGGACAGGGGGAGATGGAAATTGTTGACTCGCTGTGGCAACCCCTGAAAAAAGGTACAAGCCGAAAGGAAAAGAAGAAGAACTGGACTTTGTCAGTCCAACTTAGTTTCTGAACTTTAGTTTCTGGTTGAGGAAAAGAATCTGGTTGAGGTTCTCTGCTCCCAGGAGGAGTTCAGTTGCTGGCAACAAATATCTGAACAGGAACAGGAAAACAACCAGTCTGTTTCTGATTTCTGACTATGATGACTCTTATATCATGTTGGAAAATAGGATGATGATGATGATAAACCTGGGTGTGACTTCTAGACTGGTTTATCTGAGTGTCCTGAACCTGAGCACGTGGTTTTGTCTGCATGTGTTTTATTTAAAGGGTGTTTGAGAAGTGACGTCAGTCAGTTGTCTTTGCTGCTGCTGTAGTTGCTCTACATGGTTTCCCTCATAATGAAACTCAACTTTGAGTTAAATGGATAATCATAGCAGTAAGTGAGTCACTGTGAATTGCTCGTTATTGAAAATGTAATGAGTATAAGTCTGTCAATCTTACGGACCCTTGGGATTTTGGTGAAATTTGCCCCTGCTATTTAGAAAAGTTGCAGGTTTAACGTCAATAATCTGGTGTCTGGTCGACATGTTCCTTCACTGATCCACTGTTTGTAGTTGGGTTGTTAACTGGGAGCAGGTGCAGTTGACGAATAATCCTCTGGTGTACTAGCAACAGGCACTGAGACCAGTGTGGATGCTGCCCAACATGTACATAAAGAATTCATGTCCTTAAAACCACAATGTCAGGTTCTGTCGTTTAGAGGTCAGTCCTTAGTATTCACAGAGTATTTTTGAGTATATATGCAACATGCACGGAGTAGGGCTGCAGGATATAAGATATTCTATACCAAAAGTCTCAAACTCGTGGCCCGTGGGCCACTTATGGCCCATGGAACGATATTTTGTGGCCCCCACCTTGATGTGAGAGTTGAATTTATAATGATATTTTATATTTGTTCTCTACATTTTATGGAAAATAGTATAGTTCTCAAACCCTGATCCACAGCCCCCTTCTGGTTCAGTGTTGTATTACACAGAATCTATGGGATTTTTTTTTTATAATATATGTTTTCTTTTGTTATAAACACTGTTAGCAGTCGCGGCCCTTCGGTGAAATGATAGCATGGGTGGCGTCACTCAACTTATTCGAGTTTGAGAACCCCGGTCTAAACCCAAGTTTTTCAGTCAGCAACTTCTGCTAGATTTTCAAGGAATCATCGGATTACGACTGCTCATTTGAGCGTCCACTTTCCACCTGATCCCAGGTCAGCCGTCAACTCTGTCCTCTCTGCAACTGTTTATCGCTGTCGCAGTGTCCGAGGTTAGTTAATTCACTCAGGGTGTTTATAGAGTCAAACAATCACATGATTGAACTGTTTCATTGGTTGTTCTGATATCAGTGATAACAGAAGTAAAGTAAGTCACGTGTCCTGTAAGAAGAGGGAATAAACCAGTGCAGGACTAGTTGTGAGTTCTGTGGTGGTAATAGATGAACTGGTAGCTGAAGTACCTGCTGTCAGCTGGTTCGTACCAGGCCAGAGGTCAGTCTTCCATTCATAGGTGTAAACATCTTTATGATTCTTTCCATCTTTCACACAACAGACATAGTTTTGTTACTTTCTTGTTTGTAGGGTAGGATGAGTTTAACCCAGTGAACCAGTTTTCTTATTTCTTCATGAAAAAAGGGAAGAAAAATTGAAGGAAAAACCTTAACCTGTATTAAACTGAGCAAAAAAAACTGCAGGATTTTTTTTTTTGCCAGATTTTAACCACAATTCCCAGTTGGGCAAACTCTGCACCGGTGGGGACAGTCAGCCTGGCTAATTGGCACAAAAATCTGTTAGTGTGAGGGGAAAAGAGCTGAGCTGATCTGTTGTTTTCACCAGTCACTGATGACTGGGTTTGGTAACAAAATTGTGTAAAAAAAAATTGAACATGGCTTATTGTATCTTGACTTGAGTGTATTGCTTCATCAGCTACGTTTTTGTCGTAACCTTTATCTGAAATGATGATTTTTTTTTTCTTCAGGAAACATAAATTTGATTTATTTTACAATTTAATCCATTAGGGCGAGTGGGCTGGGATCACAGTGAATGAAATATCATGTATTTAGTTTAGCTGTTCTCCTGTAATTGCATTTTAGTCTCCCATTACTGCTTACCCCAACCCCCCGTGCCTCCCCCACCAACCTACTGCTGCCTTGTTTCTGTTGCACTGCACCTTTTTGTGTTCCTGCCTTTTTTTTGAAACCTCCCCCCTGTTTCTCTTGCCTGCATTTCAGTCAGAGCTAAGACATGGTCCCTTTTACTATATGAAGCAGCCAGCACTCACCACAGACCCTGTTGATGTTGTACCGCAGGACGGCAGGAACGACTTCTACTGCTGGCTGTGCCACCGCGAGGGCCAGGTGCTCTGCTGTGAGCTCTGCCCCAGGGTGTACCACGCCAAGTGCCTCAAACTACCAGCCGAGCCCGAGGGCGACTGGTTCTGTCCAGAATGTGAGGTATCTTGCTAAAGACGTGAATGTGTGTGATTGTGGAACTAGCGGCACAATCTTTCCTAATCAGTCGATAAGTCGAATTACGTTTCCCTAATCAAAAGTGTGTGATAAATTGTGTAAAACACTCGCATGATTTTCTTTTTTTAATAGCAAGGAATGTTTACATAACTCAATTAATCATGATTGACTGTGATCACGATTAATCACGATTAATTGTGATTTTTTTTTTCCCAATGTGTTTAATTTTGACAAGATAAACAAACATGTCTGAACTTGAGGGTTTTTTTTTTCCTAATGTTGCTTAAAGCCACTAACATTTTCAACACCTTTGCAGAAAATAACGGTCGCTGAATGCATTGAAACTCAAAGCAAAGCAATGACGATGCTGACCATAGATCAGCTGTCCTATCTGCTCAAGTTTGCACTCCAGAAGATTAAACAACCAGGGGTAAGATTGACTGTACTTCTCTCTGTTTGTCTGTGATTTGAATTTTTTTTTCTCATATTTAAATCTCTTTTTTTTTTTTCCTTGTAGACCGAGCCTTTCCAGAAGCCTGTGTCTCTGGAACAGCATCCAGACTATGCTGAATACATTTTCCACCCCATGGACCTGTGTACTCTAGAAAAGGTAGCTGTTTGTCTCCTAACCTGCCATGAATACAAAATCACACAATGCTGTATTTTCTAAATATATAAAATGTTTTTTTTTTGGTGTAGAATGTAAAAAAGAAAATGTACGGCTGCACAGAAGCCTTTCTTGCTGACATGAAGTGGATCTTACACAACTGTATCATCTACAATGGAGGTACGTGATTTTTATCATATTACCAGGTTCAGCTAACCCATAGTATTGACCTGATATTAGCAGAACTATGATATGAGAACAGTTAAAGCAGTGACTAGCTTTTACCAAATGCATGGCTTAAAAAAATAGCATTGGGGGAAAAACTGCTTTATATTGCCTATATATTATCAGGGCCTTAATTATATTTATGTATATATGGCCTAAAGTCACAGGCCAAACTCAATATTTACTGTCAAATTAACTGTGAATGTGCATTTTTCACCTTCTCTCCAGTTAATAAATGTTTTTTATTATATGAAAAGATTGAATCTGGATCAGACGCTACTTAACAGTGTGAACTGATTAGAAATAAGAAATTAAATCAGAAATAAAACAGACATTTTACTACAAATTCTGCCAGTATTTAAGGGCTGCAGTGGAGGGCCAACTGTACTACACATGATATGTTCTTGCGGCCCGAATATAATTACAATGCGGGCCAGATTTGGCCCCCGAGCCTTAGGTTTACACATGTGCTTTAACCTATTATCTTAGAAAGCAGGTGCACTTACCTTCATTAACCACCAGGCCAACATTGCCCTGTCATATTGGTATTGGTTGATAACAGAATGAAAATTTAGTGTCTGGACAATATTGGACATCAGTTAAAAGCGATTATTGGACATCCTTAACTTTAACAGCTCAAAATTAACCTGTGTTTTTTTTTGTCTTCCAGGTAATCACAAGCTAACAGCAACTGCGAAAGTCATCGTCAAGATTTGTGAACATGAGGTTAGTATATTTTCTTATTTAGAGCCTTTGTAAATGTCTCTAAATCAGTTAGTGACGCTCTTTGAATGTATTTCAGATGAATGAGATTGAGGTCTGTCCAGAATGCTACCTGTCGTCATGCCAAAAAAGGGAAAACTGGTTCTGTGAGCCCTGCGTACGTCCTCGCCGTGACAGTATTTTGTAGTTCTAACACAACTCTGGGTGTAAAAAAACCTTTTATATCTTTTTGCAGAGTCAACCTCACCCTCTGGTCTGGGCCAAACTGAAGGGGTTTCCCTTCTGGCCGGCAAAAGCACTTCGGGAAAAAGATGGACAGGTCGACGCTCGGTTCTTTGGTCAACACGACAGGTCAGTTTATGTCAAATTTTAGGAGTCAGTCAAAATATTGGCCTCAGCCTGACATGAGTTTTGGTGTCAAATGAACTTAACAATACACCCACTGGGGTCAGTGCTGAGTTTGGAACAACAATGATAAACATGTTGGTGGTGATTTCATTGGTGGGTTTTTTTTTCCCGATTTATACTTAGATTATTTGCCATTTTCTAGATGCTTAGCGTTGCCCTTGTTGACATTTCTACTTTGGTGTCCCACAGGGCATGGGTTCCCATCAACAACTGCTACCTCATGTCCAAGGAGATTCCCTTTTCTGTGAAGAAGACCAAAAGCATTTTCAACAGTGCTATGCAGGAGATGGAGGTCTACGTGGAAAACATCCGAAAGAAGTTCGGGGTCTTCAATTACGCACCCTTCCGCACCCCCTATACACCCAACAACCAACTGCAGATGCTGCTGGACCCGTCCAACCCCGGTGCTGGGACAGTGAAGACAGACAAACCCGATAAGCTGCGCTTAAACTTTGACATAACAGCGTCTCCTAAGATGGTCCTCAGCAAGAGTTCTACAACCAGCACTATGAGTCGGAGGGTCTCCATGACGGATATGCCTCGATCCCCGATGAGTACCAACTCTTCAGTCCACACAGGTTCCGACGGGGAGCAGGATGTGGAAAAACCCGGCAGGAACGTTCCGTTTCATTACAGCACTGGAGAGGAGTCAATGGACTGTTCTGGTAAATCACTCACAGAGTTTCTGTTGTCATTTTTCTGGTTCTCTCCTGTTAGATAATAATAATTACAGGAAGCATCAAATAAAAACATCAAGGTTTGTGTTTTCTTTTTCTCGTTCTTAGCATCTCCTGTCTCTGGAAAGTCGGCCCCAGCACCAAGTGTTACAGGAAGCCCCAAGCCCCTAAATTCTGGGTTGGTTCCCAAGCAGGAGCGGACCTCAGGCACAGGGGGCATCCTCAACCTCAACTTAGGTCAGTGATGGTTACAGGAACCATATGCATTGCAGTAAAATATACACTATAAATATACAGTCTAAATCAGGGGTCTCAAACTCAATAAGTTGAGGGCCACCACCCACACTACTATTTAACCGAAGGGCTGCATCAGCTGTTCAATACAACAGAAAAAAATAAATAAAAAATCAGTTTCCCATAGATTCTGTGTAATACAACATTGAACCAGAAGGAGGCTGTGGGTCAGGGCTTTAAGAACTATAGGATTTACCATAAAATGTGGAGAAAAAAATCCATGAAATATTATTATAAATTTAATTTTCACATCAAGGTGGGGGCTGCAAAATATCATTTCATGGGCTGCAAATGGCCCACGGTCCACGAGTTTGAGACCCCTGGTCTAAATGAAGTAGAGATGGGATGAATGAAATGTTCTCCCTGTGATTAGCTGGGTTTTTGTTCATTTTTTTCTATAATTCAATTCAATAATTATAGTTATATGGTGGGGGTTTCTCCTACTGTGTGTCCTGTTTACTATATAAAAGCAGTGCAAATACTACAAAGGTTGGAGACTCTGTGCTAAAATGTCTTTATTTCTGTCACGTCTTTTTCAGATCGAGTGAAGGCGGAAATGGATTTGAAGGAACTCAGTGAAACAGTGCAGCAGCAGCAACATCAGCAACAACAAGGAGCGTCAATGACCCTCCCCACCACCAAGAGACACATGAGGAGCCTGGATAAAACCATTGAAAGCTGCAAGGCTCAACTGGGTGAATATTTGTTTTTCTGACGCTTTTATTATAAGAAAAAAAAGGACAAAATGTAGGCACGTCCCATAATATTGTCCCAATATTATTATTGGCTCAATATTAGCATGTTAGGTAATTTCGGTAAGAATTGTCATTGGAAATCCAATAATCCAGTGCCTGGTTTTTGCCAAATAATGTCGTCAACATTTTCCATCTCGCCCTGTCCTCCGTATCTTCCACTCTAACTTCAACTACCTCCATGTCCTCCCTCACTGCATCCATAAATCTCTTCTTCACCTCCTACCTGGTAGCTCCATCTCTAGAATCATTCTTCTACCAATGTATCCACTGTCCAAACCATCGGTCCCCAATTTGTCTTCTCCAGCTTTTTCTCCAAACCTTCCTGTCTGTGTTGTCCCTCTAATCACCTCATTCCTGATCCTGTCCATCCTAGTCACCCTTAAGAGAACCTCAGCATCATCAAATGGAGATATATTGCTGTATATAAAAGTGGAAATCACTAGATGGCAGCATTGGAGCTCATTGTACTTATACACATATAATTTCTGTTGTAGCGGAACTTTAAATATGTTTTTAAGCCTTATCAATAAAGCAAAAAAAAATCACTTTGTAAAAGAAGAAAATCATCATCATGAATTTCAAACCTTCTAAAAATGTCATGTCCACACAGGTATTGATGAAATCTCTGAAGATGTTTACCAGGGCGTGGCTCACAGTGACTCAGAAGACTCGGACAAGTCCGACTCCAGCGACAGCGAGTACCTGACTGACGACGAACACAAGCCAAAGAGCTCTGCTCAGGATGAGAAAGACAAAGTCGAGAAAAAGAAATCCAAACCAAGTACGGACAGAGAAAATAAAGAGGGGGCCACAGCTGGGGTGGACACACCCAGTCTGGAACCCCCGTCAAAAGACAAACAAGGGACTAACAGCACGGACAGGGACATTCAGGACCAACCTAGGACGCCCCAGACCCAAACTGACAAACCCAAAGGCCCAGAGGAGAGCAGAACTGCTGCAGGAACCTCCACCACCGAGCAGGACTCTGATTCTGAGAGGGAACTGGTCATCGACCTGGGCGACGATCACGCTGGACGGGAATCAAAGAAGTCCAGGAGAGAGCCGGGGACATCTGCTGCTAAACATCTGAAAGAGACGAATGTCGTCAAGGTAGAAGGTGAGACTGGACCATACGGCAGCAAAATAGTTTAACAACAAAATAATAAAAATAAGAGTCTCAGAACAAAAACCAAATTAGAATCATTCAATCATTAGTCTAATTACATTAAGTTGAAATTGACATTGACAAGTTGACATTTGACGCTTTTATCCACAGCAACTTTTTGAGGAACAATTTGAGGTTAGTTTCAGGAATTAAGAGTAAAAGTAAAATAAATTAAAAATAAATACATATTACATCACAAGAGTAAAAATAACTCACTGTTAAACAATGAATAAATTAATGCAATTATAAAAACAAAATGTATTAGTTGGTTGAAGGTAGAATGTGTTCTTTGGGAACCCTGGTGGAGAAGGACCAGCGATCACCTTGTATAACCTAAATCCATTCTTCTTTTTGTTTCTGTTTTCTCAGGGAAACCGACGTCCTCGTCTTCTTCAGCAGCACCAGTCTCTTCACGTGACGCGTCCTCTGGACAGAAAGACTCCTCACAACACACCAACACCACTGCCCACAGCCTGGGCTCTGCTGCAGCTTCCACAGCGCCCATTGCCACCGCCGCCGCCGCCGCCACCACCAACAGCGCTCCCTCTCCAGCCTCCACCACAGTGACGGCAGCCTCGCCAGTGCCTGCGACAGTGAAGAAACAGCGTCCCCTACTGCCCAAAGAGACCACGCAGGCTGTTCAGAGAGCAGTGGTTTGGAATCCCAGCAAGTTTCCATCCTCTTCCCAGAAATGGCAAATAGAGAAGGTGCAGAGGCAACAGCAACCGGGAGAGCAATCAGCAGGTCAGAGTCAGACTCAGAGTCAGAGTCAGGGGCAGACGCGAAGTCCGCAACAGCTGCACTCCCAGCAACAGAACTCCTCCAGTACCCGCTACCAGACCAGACAGTCAGTCAAAGGTACAAACAGTCGGGGGCGGTACTTTTGGGGCTCCATCCTCGGTGCACGCAGCAAAAGTGCATGCAACAAAGTGCACTGAGGGTGGGACGGGTTCCTATAAACTGCCTGGCTTGTCTGTCCTCAAGCATTGACCCTTCGAACTGTCTGTTGTTTTGCAAAATTTCACATTCTTTGTTTTTTCTTTTTAGGGCAACAAAAAGAACCTTCTCAGAATGCATCCTCATCCGGCCAGGTATCATCTGGAGGCTCCTCCTCGTTCCTGTCCGGAGACGTTCAGATCCCGACAGTGTCTGCAGATGTGGCCGCAGACATCGCAAAATACACAAACAAAGTAGGTTGAGATTACTTAGCTGTCTGGACGAAAAATGAAAATAAAACTCGAATTGAAGACACAGTAACAAAAACATCTTCACATCTGACCCGGCAGATTATGGACACCATAAAAGGGACAATGACTGAAATCTACAACGATCTTTCCAAGAGCACATCGGGAAACACCATAGCAGAGGTAACGGCTGACAAGGACAATATATTTTTTTTTTTTAACATAGCACCTCCTGTGGTGAAGTAAGGTATGACCAAACCTTTGATTCTGTTCCAGATAAGAAGGTTAAGGATAGAGATTGAAAAGCTGCAGTGGCTGCATCAACAGGAACTGTCTGAGATGAAGCACAATCTGGGTGAGTCTGATCCAGAGATTCTCAACTGGTGGGTGGTGATACAAAAGTGGCCATGAATCTGTTTTCAGTGGGCTGCAGGTCTTTTTAAGAAAAAAAAATGAAAAAATTATATTATTTTTGAATAGTTGTTATTGCCAGAACAATTACTGAATATACTTTAAGACGGTGATTCTCAACTGGTGGGTCGAGCCCCAAAACTGTGTCGCAGGCATATATTCAGTGGGTCACAGGCCTGTGCATAACATAACTGATTTTTCTGTCTGGGCTGCTGGGAATATATGATAAAAAAAATTTTATTCTAAATGTAACAATTGTAGAATAAAACAAAACTTTTTTTTGGTGCCCCAGAGCTGACGATGGCTGAAATGAGGCAGAGTCTGGAGCAGGAGAGAGAACGGCTGGTGGCCGAGGTGAAAAAGCAGACGGAGATAGAGAAGCAGCAGGCGGTGGACGAGACCAAGAAAAAACAGTGGTGTGCCAACTGCAGGAAGGAGGCCATCTTCTACTGCTGCTGGAACACCAGTTACTGCGACTACCCCTGTCAGCAGGCCCACTGGCCGGAGCACATGAAGTCCTGCACACAGTCAGGTAACAGAATACGCCAGAGAACAAGAGTGCGTCATGTTAACACTGCAAACAAAGGCACTTTTGAGTCTCATTTATGCTTGAGTGGCTTAGGGTAGTGCAGGTGTGTGAAACTGACTTTTGACCAAAACGTTCAGTGAGGTTTTCATTTTCAAGACCAAACTGAAAAGGATCAGTAAAACTAACTCATATGTTGAGTGAAATGATGCAAAAATGACATCTTATCATTGGGAAATTATTAATTTAGCTACAAACAAGAATTAATCCCTCTCCTTTTGCGGTAGCAGAATAACGAGACACACTCTAATTAGGAAAAATAATTTGGGAAAAAAGTTATTCCTGTATTGGTGTGGAGGAGCACAAGAGGATTCTCACTTAGCTGATAGTAGTCTCCTCCTCTGAAAGCGCTCCGTCTGATTCATCAACGCTAAAGACTTTATCATCAACGCTAAAGACTATCCTACTGCAACTAAAGATCAAGGAAATGAGACTTTGACGAGATGTCGCCTAGAAATAAAATTGTAAAATTATCAGCATGTAATACACAGTAGTCATTGCGATCTCGTATAATTTCCCCACCTTTAAAATGATCACTTTCGTCTTGTGTTAAATTTCATGCACAAAAAACCCACTGCTCCCACTGCCTTTCTGTGGGGTGGTACTTCCAGTGGGATACTTGCACTGAATGGTTGTGAGTCAATTAGCCATGTTGGTCCACATTCATATATTCATTTTTCCATTTTCTTTCTTCAGCCACTGCGTCCCAACAAGAGTCGGAGCCGGAGCCGAACTCAGACCCATACATCAAACCGTCAGGTCATTCTCCTGCAGCACAGTCGCTGCCCTCAGCTGCAGGATCCATATCAGACAAAAGCAACTCTCCCACATACATGGACAAGAGTAAAGACAGTGTGGCTTTGACCGTCACCTAACTGCTACACTACCCCAACTTGCGGACTTTTCCAATGCCTCCGTCTGGCTCCACGATCAAACAGTCAGCATTAACATTGGTGCTCAGAGGACGGCATTTTTTTTTCATGACGGAAACACAGACAAATTCTTCCTCCCCATTCCTTTACTGTGCGTACATCAGCGCGACTGCAGCGGTTGAACTCCATCAGCCTATACCCAGATGGATTCACCATGTGAACTGTGTCTGTTGTGAGAGGTCAGTGTGAGTCTGTGTGTTTTCTCTCTGTGGTTCCTCGGTACAGCCGTTACCACGTCATCTGTTCTCCATCGGCACTTTTAATGCTGCTTTCCAACGCTTCCCAGCGGGTTCAGTCTGGTTTTGGTTAATTTTTCATGTTTCAATACATTTGTGAAAAAACAAACAGTTCCTAATCGTTGAGCTGTAACACCACTGTGGGTTTGTTCAGTAATGTTCAGTTCTTTACCTTTTAATACCCGACATTTTTTAATATCAGTGGTAACATTTTTTGCCTCATAACCATTTTGTATTGTTGCTCCTCATTGTATAGTCATCCTCAAAATCTGTGATTTATAAAAAAAAGAAAAAAAGAAAACTGAAAAATGTAAGCTGTACAAAGATTTTGTAAGAAGATACCGGAACAATATTTATAGTGTAATATGTTTTATAGTATGTTTAACAAAGTCACATTTCTATGTGTCTAAAGTTATTTGAAAAAAAAAAAAGTAAATTACTTCATATGAATGTCAGCACTGAGTCTGTTAAACCATTTTTTCCAAAGTTGATGTAAATTCTGGTTAGACCGCGTCTTCACACGGAGTAGAAATGAATAGAAAGTGCATTTTGGCTGGACATCCTTTTCTGTGAGCATGTTTGTTTTGAGCCTGTGTCTCGTTCTTGTTTACATATTGTACATACAATATATGGACTTGTGAAGCTAAAATAAAATGCTTTAAAACAACAGATTCTGGTTTTATTTCAATTAAATCAGAGAACTTGAGTTGAAGGTTCATTGATGCCACTATATTTTTCTTATACTTTCCTAAATGATTCGCTATGATGCATAATAATTAGAAAACAAGTAAGAATAATAATTTCATGAAAATGATAAATTATTAAAACATGAAATCGTTAAAAATGTCAGTAATATAATGAGAAAAACGACGTTAACAGGCCTGAATACGCAGTTATTCGAGAAGCTGACAGAAAATCCCATGATCCTACGCTGACTTCCTCCTGTGTCAACATCTCGCGAGACTTGTGTGTCGCGTCTGAGAAAATGGCAGTGAGTGCGTTGCTAGCTACAAAGCAGAGAGAGTTCAGCCATAACTGAATGTATATTGTTTAAACTCCAAAGGTATAGTTGGCGTTTTTATTTCCATTGTCTGTAGACGTGTTTTAACAAACAACTTTGGTTTTAGACACCCAATTACCGTTGTATTCTCAGTGTACGGTGTTCGTCCCTGGCTAATACAGCGGCTAAGCGTTAGCAGGAATTAAATGTCGACTTCTAAAACCAACACTCGTCTTCCCGCCGCTACAGAAAACAAATTCCTGTCCAACAGGCTGTGTGAGTCCGTTTCATTCGGTTGAGATGTGATTAAAAACAGCTGTAAGGGCGGTTTCTGTGTCGCAGAAGCTTCATCGTTAGCTCCAGGTGTAGTGAACTGAACATCTAATCTGGGCAACAGGGTTAACGGGGTTAGTTGCGCTAGAAATAGGCGAGAAACAGCGATGATAACATTCAATAATGGACTGTCACATAACATTTCTTTTAAACACAGATATTGTGTTACTATTTCGACATGGAAGGTGGAATGAAGTGGTAATCAATATTGCTTATTTGTTGGGTGTTCTTTATTTAGACCAGGAATAAATAGGTAGATCGGGATCTACTAGTAGATCTCCAAAGGATTGCTGGTTAATCCTGAGCAATAACATAAAAAAATAAATAAATACTGCTAACCACTGGGCTAGAGTGAGACTAATATAGGTATTGAGCCAGACAGTATTACATATGCTTAATGTTAATGTATAGAATGAGATATCCAGTTTTACAAGTAAATATATAGAGTTTTCCATCTAGGTAGATCACTTCAACCTGGGTATTTGAAAAATAGCTCACAAGACAAAAGTGTGGACACCCCTCCATTAGACAGAGTAAAACAAATAAAGATATAAGGAAATACAATCCTTCAACTGCAAACTATCTCCAAATAAGTCATGTATTCATATAAGTTATATATATATATTTAGCCCTCAACCATTGTCAAAATGGTTAAATAATTTCCTGTTCAGAAAGAAATCTTTTAAGTTTTATCACAAATTATCAAATTATCAATTATCAAAATAGCCTTTTGAGTGACTGTTAACTAAGTAAATGTTGCTCTCGCTTTACATTTATAAATAATTCAGCGTTGGTTGAGTATAAATGGGAACACTTACAGAAATGAGTACACACTACAGAATGTGTGTCAGCTGGGTGTAATTTGATGACTGAAAATCTTGGTAACTTGTGTCTGATTTGAAATCATAGTGAACATGTTCAAACAACACAACACCAGATATTTAAAGCTACACAACTGGGTCAACAATCAACACACACTGCAAAAATGAATTCATGGTCAGAATAAAAAATGCTTGACTGACAGTTACTGCAGTAACACCTGCTTAGCTTTTACACTTTGGTGATAATGTGTCGATAAATTAAATGGCCAACTTGTCATGGTGTCTGCTTCAAACTTGTGCAATTTGACATTGATTTAACCCAGCTAAAGATTCATAGGTAAAACCATTAATAATCTTAGGTTTAGGCTTTTTCTTTTGCATATCTTAGTCAGTTAGAAAATAAAATAACAATGGATGCATCTTCAGTCAAACTGATGTGGTTTCCTTCTGTATCATTCCTTTAATTCCTTTTAACTCCTTAGAGTAAGAAACTGATCTCTGCTGGAGACAGTCAAAGTGTAACAGTGGTTAGGAAAAGAGAAATAAAAGATATATATATATTTTGAAATAGCAACTAAAAAAAATATAGTAATAAAATTGACAAAAAGCAGGACCCCTAGGGTTATATTTATATATGTACATATAAAAAAACAAAACTTAAGACAAGGCGATTATGTAACAAAATGGCTGCCAACTGCCATGACACTCATCAGGAATCTGGCCTCATTCTTCACTGCTTGATCAAACTAATGTTGTTTTGTCCAACACCTTTGCTTGGTATTGATGGAGAAAATGCCTAAAATTATTTGACAAAATGAAAACAAAAGTGACAAAAAACACTGCTTGTCAGTGAGGCCTTCTGTTTTTATTTCTTCTTATTTACTTGTCTGTTGATTTCAGCATGGAGCCCATAGAAAACATAGAGACAGATCAAAATGTTTCAGGTAACTGGATTCATTTCTGTACATTTCCAGTAAACTTTTGATAATTTGTACCTGTAGATGTAACATGATCCTGTTTGTTTTTGTGTAGATGCACAGCAAAACCAGACAGTGGAGGCCGAGTCCAACCTCAGACCTACCCTGTCGCAGGTCAAAAAGTCTTGGGGTTTCAGACGGACGACAATAGCCAGGAGAGAGTTCATGGAAGAAGTGGGAAACCTTCAACGTACACCTCCTCGAAGAGGGCGAAGTCATCAAACCACTCAGGCAAAGCAGTTGACCCCAGAGTTGCCAGATGATACTTTGGCAGAGACAGGCACGTCCAAAAATTATTTAGGTGACCTTGAATGGTCGGCACCTTCCTCACCTGCTTCAGAGGAGAGCAAAGAAGCTCCAGAAGCTTCAGGAAGCTGCCTGGACCCCAGCCTATGGCAAGATTATGGGTCTGCTTTCCACAAGGCCTTCTCACTGCTTGGTGGGGGCGAGGCTATCAATGCGTCAGATGTGCTAACACCGTCAGACTTTTTAGCAGCTCCTGATCACACCGACCTCCAACCTGCACAGGCTGCAGATGAAACTGAACAGCCTGATGCTGTTGAAGCTGAGGACAATTCATCAGGCAATGTTGTAGGAGAGGTTGATGATGTGGTTTTGATTTCTAGTCAAGAAGACGATAGTGATGATATGACCCTGATCCAAATCAAGCAGAAGATCGCATCAGAAAGCAGTCAAGAAAATGTTTGGAAAGGTCGGGGTGGGAGAGGACGAGCCAGGGGACGGGGCAGGGCTAAAGGACGAGGTAGGGGAAAAGGGAGAGGCAGAGGGCGGGGCAGGCCTCAAAAGTTGCAGACTAGCATTGAAGACGAGATGGATGGCGATGACGAGGTGATGTTTGTAAACGCATCTGAAGGACCAGAGCCGATGCCAGAAAAGCTGGGTCAACAGGACCTCACTGAGGTAGAAGTCTCCTCTGCCCTCTCAGATACCACTCTGAGTCCTGCAGAGGAATCAAACACAGACTGCATCATTATAGACACTGGTTCAGACCCGGTCACAGATGACGCGTCTGGTCAGTTCAGTGATGCTGTGGAGGCCCAGAAGGATAAAGATGTTGTGAATGTAGGAACATGTCTAGAATCGGTGAACACTGAGGTTCATGACTCCAACACTTTGTGCTGCGTCTGCCAACAAAACCACACTTACGGGTACGTTCCAGCTGCTGTGGACAGAAATGCCCGTTGAGTCATTTGCAAACCTGCAGCAGCTGTTACTTTCACTTCATTCTTTCTGTTTGTTCGACACCTTTTTTTTTTAGGTTCCTTTTAAGCTGTGACACTTGCCAGAAGTGGTTTCATGGCAACTGTGTGGGAGTCAGTGAGACTCAGAGATGGGTAATGAAGGAGAAAGGGGAAAAGTACACTTGCCTCACCTGTCATTCTAAAAACCAAGTTGAAACGGATCTGGAGCCTGAGCAAGGCTGCACGGAGGGTGTATCGCTCTGTCACTCCAAAGAAGACAAGGACGAGCAGCAAACAGACAAGGTTCAAATTTCATCTGGTTATTGGTACAGCGCCCTCACGCTGAGGAAAAGTGAAAATTAATTTGACCTGTGTTTTCTAGACTCAGGTTAAAAACTTTCCTCCTGGCGAACGAATGTTGTGATATTTTAAAATAAATGTACACATGAGGGCGTTCTCTGGATCTGAAACGGGATGTGATTTCAGGAGGTAGACGTGGTTGAAGAACTGCAGCATCAAAAAGTGGAGGAGAAGGAAGAGGAGGTGGAGAAGGACACTTCTGTGGCCGGACAGACAGAAGCTAAAGTTAAGATGGAGAAGTCGAATCCTTTTCCCCTCTGCATCGGACCTGGATGTCCCAGACAAGCACTACCAGAATCAGTGTACTGTGGCACTGACTGTATTCTCCAGCACGCTGCCTTCACCATGAAGACCCTGTCTGTCCCAGCCGTCCCCAAGTCCAGAGGTCGGCTTCAGAATAAACCAGACTCTGCTGTGACCACAGACAAGGTAAGAAGTTTTATGATTAGATCTCTGACAATAATGTGTCACAGGAAATATGTTTGCAATGTATTATATTAGCTATTAATATTAATGGGGTCTCGGAATCAGAGCAAACACTAGTGATAGTGATACCTCCTTTATACAGCTACAATATCATAATAGACACAAATATATACATATACGTATATATATTTTGGGGCAGTTGGTGGCCCAATGTTTAAGAAAGTGCACTTGGATCTGCAAGGCCCCCGGTTTGAATCCCCCTACCACCAAGTTTCTACTGAGGTGCCATGAGCATGGTCCCCACATATGGTTTTTGAAATTATTTGATTGGGTGTTTAGTTGCATGTACTGTATTGGTGGGTATCCAGCTATTTGTATCAAAATATGCAGTGGCAATACATTACATTAATATATACTGCAATACAATAGTGCCTATTGTGTATATAGTACTTTGGAACAAAGGAATCACCAGTAATTCCAATCACTTTACTTGGAATCACTGGAAAAAAGGAAAGAAACTGACTTAGCACCAACGCCAGGAATTTTTGACAGGAAATTGGTGATACTGATACAGTATAAAAAAAACAAATATTTCAGTTCAAGGGTATTTTAACTTACACTTGTACTGTTGAGCTGGTTGTAAATATAATTCATCATATATATTGTATGATTTATCATATGTATATTATTACAATAGATAAGTGCATGACTTGACTACGTTTCCAAGTGTCTAATTTTGATGCCTATGTATTTGCATGGCAGAACCAGAGGTCACTCCGGGTGTCTAGAAGGTTAGCAGAAAAAGCAAAGGAAAGTGGTGAAGAGGGAAAAGACAAACAGAACGATGGCGGAGACAAACAGGAGGCTGCCACTCTCCCAGTCTGCGACCCCAGTCTCTCAGACGCTCAGACCACTTCCATACCATCACCCCAGTTATGCACAGTGTGTATGTACCATTCACCACTCATTCAAACACAAATCTCTCCACGGCATAGTTATACACAAGCATGCACACACTGATACCAGCTCTGTCACTGAGATGACTGACTGACAGGTAGCAGGGGTCAGCACTGGGTAAGTATTTTGACTTTTATAGTTCTTTGTGACGTGTCTATCTTCAAACTCTTGTCTACCGAATACATACTCTATTGTAGCAGCACTGTCCAAACCAACACAGGGCACCTGTGTGTGTTCCGACAGGAGGTGTTCATGGTTGAACCAACTACCATTTTTAACGACCAAAGTACTTGCAGTCCTTCATACGTCAAACGTACTTTAAAACCGGTCTCGTTCTTCAAAAAATACTTCATACTCTGGTCCAAGCTGAGATTCTTTGGTTATTCCTTCATTCCACGCTCTTCCTACACTTTGCTATTCACCATGGAGGTAACATGACATGGAGACTAGACATGGTTTGTCTTTATATCAAGTTCAGATTTTAGAATTTAGTCGCCAAACTACAAATTTGACGGATACATCATGTTGTTACCTTTGCTGAGACAGTGGAACATGGTTAAAGAATTTACTTCTCTTTCCTTGAGAGGTTTTTGTTTTGGTACAATACATGATAAAATAGACCCTCATCTGTGACACACTCATCAAAGATACAGTTCAGTATCAAAAAAAAAACTCACAAAGTTGAATCAACCAAATCAATAGTCATTTCACACACAAACACACATCACAGTTCTCAGTTCAGTTCTCCAATTGCTGGAGAGAACACAGCTGTGAAACCCAAACATAAACCTAGAGAAACTTCACAGGTTTCTTATACAACTTGTACTGTACTGTGGTACCATTCCCGCCCTGAACCAGGTTTGGTTTCACAGGTTTGGTTGTCACGGTCTTTTGTTGAGATAAAACTCCAGCTCACAGCTGTAAGAGTGCCTTTGACTTTCAGTCGCACACACCAAAACACGGTATATTGGACTATCTCACCTTGGAAGACCACCTTGCAAGACATGGCTGAAGAACAGAACAGCAAGCAGGAGAACAAACACCCATGTGTTTGCTCAGTAACATGAAAAAGACTTCTAAAGTTGTCTGTTACATATATACAGCAATGTCGTTTTTGGGGGTAATTGTTTTGGAAGGAAGGAAGGTCAATCCTTATCAATGTGACATTGTACACTACACCACGCCACACAAGGAAATGTGACCTCTGAATTCAACCCATCACCAATGAGAACAGTGGGCTGCTTTAAGCACCGGTGAGCAGCGAATGGGGACGATGCCACGCTTGGGGCACCTCATTGGTAGCTTGGCAGGTGGTGGAATTGATCCTGGAATCCTCCGGACCCCTGTGCGGGTTCCTTAACCACTAGGCCACCACTGCCCAAGTTTGTTCTGACTTATTTCAGTATCACTTTTATTCACTTAGTCATGTTTTGGTGCTCCACAGAGGATTTTGGTTGAAATTTTTTCCCTGAAGACCCAAGGTTCCAACTCTGGGTTTCTGATCATAGTGCCTTTTCGCACACATTCGCAGACCTCCCCCAATGCATGCACAAATGCACAGTCCACAACATGCAGACCAGTTTTCCAGTGGTCCTGAAGTTGGGAACAGACGGGACCTTTGGACCAGTTAAACTATTGTCACTGCTGCAGCATCTCCATCCCAACAGCAAAAGGAGTCTCCCTGATGTCCACAGGATGGCATTTGTGTGACATCAAGCCTTTGTCACTAAAATATTTCGTCACTGAACCTCTAAAGAAAATACTGTGTCAATGATGCAGAAACCGCAGGACCTTCACTGGGGGACATTGATCAAAAGACAAGAAAGTACATCGCACGGATGTTAACATCAACACATTCAGATATCATCTTCTCCTTTTGGCTCCTGTTGCCACAGTGAGTCCACAATTTCATTTTGTTATATCTTCACATATACACTAAACAACAAGCAAAGCTGCAGTGTCTGTGAATATGAAGCAACATCAAATGAAACTTTGGCCTCTGAACAGAAACCTTGCACACATTGACAAGAACACTTTCTAAACTCATTTTATTATTGAGAACCAAAAAATATATAAAAAAAACATAGCTAAAGAAGACAAACTTAAAAATATATACATTGCATTCCAAATAAGTATATATAAATATCTGCTCCGATCCTTACGCAACTAAATCAATGATAGCGCTTAGCATAAATCTAAGGCAGTTGTCTCCAACCACTAGGCCGGGGATCGGTACCGGTCCGTGGGTGAATTGAAATTAAAAGAAAGGAAAGCAAACTCCTTGTCATTGTGACATTGTGATTCCCATCACTGCACACAACGAAATGCGACCTCTGTCACCAAAGTGAACAGTGGGCAGCTTTGAGCGCCCGGGGAGCTGTGAGTGGGGACGGTGCCATGCTCAGTGGACCTCAGTAGTAACTTGGCGGTAGGGGGAGTCGAACCGGGGGCCTTGCGGACCCGGGTCCACTTCCTTAACCATTAGGCCACCAACTGCGGCTTAGTGCCGGCCCGCAGAGCAAGATGTTTCTTTTTGGCCCCAACTGGCTATTACTTTCACTTGATCCATACCCATATCAACAAAATAACTGAACAATAGAATGGCTAGGATTCCATCATCATTAATGCAACTATATTTGATTAGGAAATATTTTCTCAGTGAAGACAACAACAATAAACTCAAAATGACGCAGAGTCATTGATACAAGATTCTAACCTCTATACTGGTCTTGTAGCAGAAAGTTATAGGCTGTGTGTGCACTTGAGAAACCCTTGTTGTGCCCATGCACAGTTAATTCAGGTAGGAAGATTTTATAGGTAGGAAAATATTTTTGAACACCGTAAATTTTATTAAGTAGTATTTATCTGCCATAACTGAACAACGGATCTGTGAAAATAGTGGGAGACATTAAATCGGTCCGTGGCACAAAAAAGGTTGGGGAACACTGGTTTAAGGTACTTGAGAAGGAGCCTGTAGCAAGCACTACGTAGCCAGAACATGCTACTTTTGACATAGGTAAAACTAAGATCATTGATGGAACAGAGGACCTTTCAATCATAACATAATGATATCTCCAACAAAATTGTTGATTTTGTACTTATAACAACTGTTCTAAAGCCCATACTAGTCATTGGCATAGTGTCAGATGGCAAATAAACATTTCTTGCTACATGCTTTGGAAGGTGCTCCAACATTGCACAGATGTTTGTTGGTTTGCTGGCAAGAGAAAGGCTTGTGAACATCTGCTCTGCCATATTTTTATCTGAGCCTGGAGTGGACAAATCCAAACTCCTCTGGGTTTAGAACCATTTAGGGATGAAGTCTCTGTTGGCAGACACAGCCACCCCCTGTGGGTAACAACTGCTTCTCCACCCTCCACCCAAACTCAAAATCAAGTTGGGGTTAGATGGTTGTAGGGTAGTAAAAGCTCTGTCTGCCTTTTCGAAAAGTCAAAGACCATTCTCCACGGGACCACTCTCTGAAGTAATATCCAGTACCGTGGTCATACCAATCCCACCCTAACCTTCAACAGAACTCCAGGCAGTAACCGTTGAAAACACTTGATTTCCATTGTCGAAGTGAAAGTGAATTCTTTGTACTTGTGACACGGCTCACCACTGCATAAAACCAAATGTGACTTGCATTGCATTTAACCCATCACCAAAGTAAGCAGAGGGCAAGATTGTGGCGGGAGCAGTGTGTGGGAACGGTGCCAGGCTCAGATCAGTGGTAACTGGACATCTGCTGGATTCCATCCTGAAATCTTCTATACCCAACTCCTAAACACCCAGGTCACTATAAAATACATCATTGATCTCAGTCTCGGGATTCCTGAGTTAAGCATGTGGTCGCTCAACACCAGGCATGGGCAAACTAAGGCCCGGGGACAAGATGTGGCCCATTTAACCTCGTAATCCGTCCCGCCAAACAAAAAATTACGCACTTTGGATACAAGTGTCTGCTGAGTATAATGCAATATGATTATAGGCCGGTCTTTGTTTTTACTATAAGTTCCCATAACAAAAAAAACGCTCAAAAGCGTTATAGCATTTTGGACAGTTATCTTAGTTCACATGAGCGCTTCCAGCCCGCTGTCCAGTTTTAGGACCAATCTTAGCCTGCCGATCAAAATGTTTGCCTACCCCTGCTCTACACTGTGAAACTATTGTATGTTTAAGACACCGACTGTCCAGAACAAGGTCCGAGTGCCACTAAAAACGGAACACTACGTGGTGTGAGTCGGTTGTGTGAATTCCAACAGTTTTCAGTGTAATTCACTCATATAATCTGCTGCTTTATTACACTACTGTTACAGTGTCAATTTGCCAATAGAAAGATGAAAAGAGGGGAATATTTTGTGACAAGACCCTGTGGTGCAGTGATCATGATGCGTTTGGTTCATGATTGTAAAACTATCCTCAATAAGTCGTTTTGGAAAGTTATGTCCTTAAACTTTAGAGTTTCAATACTGTTTTACATCTATGACTTGACTGTGATCACAGATCTCTAGACATACCACATGGAGGCATTTAAATGTGATACATGAGCGCCCTCTGCTGGTTAGATGGTGGAACATACTGTCAAGGGAACATTGTGGCAGTTGCATTTCAAACAGTTGATGAACGTTTTGAGTTAAAGATGTTTATTTAAACTCCTCTCTTAATTTTTATTGGAACCAAATCATAGAAATAATAGAACAATTAATATTTAATGCCGAGAGTGTTTTTTTTAATCCAGCAGTGTGGGGGTGAGAAATAATGATACAGCATTCCATGGCCTGTGTGCTGTTTGGCTTGGATCGGACAATAAGCATGTGACTTATGGAACGAAGGAAGGACAAAGGAAATAGAAACCCAATTATGCAGTTATTACTTGATATTTATATAGGTCTTTGCTTTGGTCTTTGCATGTTCAATTAGAGGCAATTTTTCCATCATTGGTGTGGACCTCCACGGTTCACCTCCTGTGCTAGTTCAAATTACAATAAGGGCGGTTAACCTCCAGTGGGTTCACCACCCACAGGAAGGTACAATCAGTGTGATGTGGGTGGCAGTCGTGGAGACTGCTGCCCCTTTGATGGGGTGGTGGTGGTGGTGGTGTGTTTGGGGAAGGGTTCGGGGGGCATGGATAAAATGGTAAAAATGGAAGGATGGATTCATATACACGCACACCTACAATGAGAATTGTCCAGCACTCACAGAGGACATGTGGGCATCAGGAATTGATGGTCAAACAATGTAAGGAGGTTGCCTCGTGAAATGGATCATGTTTTTATTGACTTCCCATGGATAGCCAAGTAGTGCAAAAGGCTTGCCGACAGTAGCTATGCGAATAAAGGTTTGTGCTTGGAAGCTGTGCGTTTTGTGGATGTCACCTAGACGTGTAGCATCATCCTCTCAAATGATGGAGACCACACGTACTGTCTTCAAGAACATGATGCCATTAATTGAAATCAAAGACTTCAAGAACACACCTAACAAAAGGGATTCAGGTGTTGACTTTGGTCTGGTCCAAAATCTTCATATCTGAGTCCAACTAAATAATTGTGGGATGTTCCCCCCATTTACAGGACATATAGAATCTGCAGCTAACGTTTTATTGTTAGATACCACAGTACATCTTCAGAGATCTCTTCAAGTCTGTGCCTCAATGGGATATTTTGGAACCAAAACGGTAGTGTCGTAACATGGTGGACAGATGGTCTTTATTCTTTTGCTAATTGTGGCAATACAAACATTATTATGACATTGAAATGACAGCGGGTCTGAGCTGAAATGATCAAAAATCCAATACATTTCATTACTGTGCTACAATATTTCAGTGACTTATGTTGCTGTCGGTCATTTGAAAAATATACATTGATACAGAAACAAACATGTCAAGTGTCCAAGGGCAATTTCCACATTACATGTGTGTGTAATGCACTATATTCGCTGAGCTGATTCTGTCTACCTGTAGTTTTGAGGTTCCGGCTCCTCCATCACATAGTTCCCGTTGCCTTTTTTCGGTTAGCCCCTGAGGCTTGTTCAGCATCAGATGCACCATCAGACTCTCTGTATCAGTCCCAACTCTTTGTAGCTGGGAAAATATTTGAATATTTTGGAACTTTGTATTCTTCTGGGACGTTTTAGCAAATTATTTTGTAGAGTAGATTCCAATGTGGCTCTAAGGAGATGTAAGCTCGTGTCAACATGACATCTCAACAAAAAGGTTCTTCAAAAATGAAGAATCGATCCCAGTGCGAATGTAAATGTGTGTTTGATTTATTGGCCAGCCTGCGGTCCAGAACAGTCCGTACAAGTGAAAGGTTCACAAAAATCTGTACATATTTGAACACCTTTAGCCAAAATTACGAAAGGAAGTTGATGAACGCTAAAAAGCCATTATGTGCAACTAGCATTATTTTCTATTTGACACTAATAAGTCTTTTATTTTGAAAAATGCCCTGATGTCTATGATTCACCCTGGTCCATGTCAAGAACCCCCTCTATCTACTACCTTGTTAACAACAGAACCACCAGGATTCCAAAACCACAGCGACAGCCTTGATCTCATTGTGACATTAAATTCCATAAAACTATAATTACTCATTAAACATTCCTAAATAAAAGATTAATGGTAATAATAATCTGTCCACCACTCCTAATTTTTTTGTTATAACACCAAAAAAAAACAAAAAACATGCAAATTCGTATTTTGACACATTTACTATTCACATTACCATAAATTAGATATATTTATAGCAGCTAGATCAGTGATAAATCAGCAATAATACATACACTATATTTTGGTATTGGTATTTAATTAGGAAATATATCAGTGAGAACAAAAATTAACAACCACAACAATCTACACCATTGCTTCTCAATTATTGGTACGCCCCCCTTGGCAAGAAGAACACTATTTGCGCCCCCCCACCTCACCACCTACTCTCCACCGCAACTATAAATAATAGTCTATAAAATAGTTCTAGGTACACCTCTGCATAACATCGTATCTTTGTTAACATAAAAAAACAAAAAGAAAGAGATAGTTCAACCTGCAAGGATGTACAATTACACTTTATTGTAGTACAACAGTAAAAGAGGATGTTCCACATGGTCACACCATGCCCTCAGTATCGCGCCGCACCCCCCAAGGGGGGCCCGCCCCACACTTTTGAGAAGCACTGATCTGCACCTCTGGTTTATGGCATAAGCAGCAGGAGTCGAAAAGTTTTGTGTTTTTATCATAAAATTTTCCTAATTCCACGGGACCTACTTACCACTGCCGATGCTCTTTTTGAAGAGGACATGTTTATATGTTTCACCCACGTTCAATATATTGTACCTCCTATCTCTTATCTAGCTGTATTACTTGGCGAGCATCTCTCTGATAAAGCTACATAGACTTTAAAACAGCTCCACAACCTGGGGACTCAAGAGTTCTACATTAGCGCTGCTAATTAAGACGGATAGATAAAATGATAGCTAGATAGATATAACTTTATTAATCCCTCAGAAGTATCCTTTGGTAATTGATGAATTAATCTGCATATAATGTTAATTAATGTTGATTATTACTTTTGCAAGATGCAAGTTGACATCCGTAGTCCGATTTTATTGAGGGGTATTTATTGGCCACACCTTCAACATTGGTCTGTAAAAAATTGCCGTACATTTACTGGTTCTATGGCGCAAAAAACGTTGAGGTCCCCTGTTTAGTAGATATTAATATACATAAAAAATCTATACAATATGTAAACATTGAATTAAACTTCACAATGAATTTGATTATAAGATTTAAATTCCATAAAAAGGCGAAAATACTTTTATTCTTATGTGTAAATACACATTTATATTTTATGGCCATGGCCCCCATTTGATCAGTGAACACTTGTTGTTCACATATAAATGTAACCATTATGAATATAATCCTGTTTAAAAATGATCACCTCTTCAATTAATTATTATTATTTTATATCAAAATCTCAATAAGGATACATTCGGTTTTATTAAATTCATTGTATTTAAACTTTAAATAGTCCAGTCTAATCAGTCTGATTATTGGTGCCTTTACAGAAACAGTTTTATTTTCTATCTTCCTGTAAAAAGCTACAATCATATAAAAGTAATGATGTTGCCCTTTGCATCAAGTTTCTCTTTTGCCTTGAGGTAGGCGGATGTTTCTGGTTGACTGTTAAAGCTGTCTCT
>JAFBJS010004804.1:244487-277334 GCA_016785265.1 Paraplagusia blochii
CTTGTATCCTGCATATAATGTTAAATAATGTTGATTATTACTTTTCCAAGATACAAGTTGACATCCGTAGTTCGATTTTATTGAGGGGTATTTATTGGCCATACATTTACTGGTCTGTGGCGCAAAAAACGTTGAGGTCCCCTGTTTAGTAGACATTAATATACATAAAAAAATATATACAATATGTAAACATTGGAGGCTTCTCCAATGAATTTGATTATAAGATTTAAATGCCATAAAAAGGCAAAAATACTTTTATTCTTGTGTGTAAATACACATTTATATTTAATGGCCATGGCCCCCATTTGAATCAATGAACACTTGTTGTTCACATATAAATGTAACCATTATGAATATAATCCTGATTAAAAAATGATCACCTCTTCAATTAATTATTATTTTATATCAAAATCTCAATAAGGATACATTCGGTTTCATTGCATTCATTGTAATTAAACTTTAAATAGTCCAGTCTAATCAGTCTGATTATTTGGTGCCTTTACAGAAACAGTTTTATTTTCTATCTTCCTGTAAAAAGCTACAATCATAAAAGTAATGATGTTGCCCTTTGCATCAAGTTTCTCTTTTGCCTTGAGGTAGGATGTTTCTGGTTGAATGTTAAAGGTCTATTTAGTGTAAGACAATTGTAGTCAAACGTATCCGCACATCTTGTTTTAAGCCATTAACAAAGTAAACTGATTCATAATCTATAAATTAGAGGCTGAAATAGGCAGGATACTGAGATTCTCTTTAGAAGAGACAAGGATGGACAGGATCAGGAATAAGGTGATTAGAGGGATTGAGATGGTTTGGACATGTTCAGAGGAGGGACAGTGGATACATTGGTAGAAGAATGATCCTAGAGATGGAGCTACCAGGTAGGAGACAAAGAGGAGATTGATGGATGCAGGGTATGGAGGTAGTTGGAGTCAGAGTAGAAGATGGAGAGAACAGTGGGAGATGGAAAAGGATGATTTACTGTGGAAACCCCTGAAATGGGACAAGATGAAGAAAGAAGAAGACAAAGTAACCTGATGTTAGAGACCAGACATCTGTAGTTTAATGCCAAGATCTCTTCCCAACTGTCCCTTTAAAGAAGGTTCAGGAAAAAAGTGTTGAACATTTTGACTAATACCTCACAGTAACTGTTATATTATGCCAATGACGTGAAGTTATAAAGTACATGGTTATATATAAATATATATACACATATACCCATATATATTCGGACATTTGGAACAATAACAACAGTTCTCACCACAGTGCAATTTAAATGCAAATGTTGCCATATTTAATGACACATATATTTAATAACCCACTGTTCTTCTACCAGCTAAAAGTGACACTAATCACCTTGAGGACACCACCGTGACTGCACCACCAGAACAGTCCTTAGAAGACAACTCCACAAATGCAGATCCAGATATTCATTCTCCCACAAAGGCGACTGAACCCACTGGAGACCCACAAGAAAAACAAGAAGCAGCTGTAAATGCTGCTTTGTCTGAGAATCAACAAACTGAGTCAAAACCCTCGGAATCTACCACTTCAGAAAAACCTGGTATCTCTTCATCTCCATCAGCCTCTACCTCAGCAGCCAGGCAACATCACGCAGGAGCTCTCATTGTCACTAAAACCTCCTACGTCATTCCTAAGAAGCAGACGGGGCTCCAGCCTCCAACTGTATCCGCAGCGGCCCCAGCACCGCTGAACGAAACCCGTAACTTGTTGGTGCCTCCTGCACCCAGTGCCCCATCTACCAGACCCTCGCAGCCCAATAACCAGATCAGACAGAGCATCCAGCGGTCACTCGTCTGCATCGTCGCCAAAAGGTGAGGATCAGTTCATTAGCTGGTCTGAGTATAATTAGAAGTGAACCATAAACCAGTTCATGGCACAGTGGTAAGAACTGGTTTTATGACTCGACCTTCTTCAGATCCACAGTTCAACAACAGAACAACCGATCCAATGTTGCCCCAACAGCTGGGTTGACCCACTGTCCTCTGTTTTTGTTAGGGTATCTGAAAGTGAAGATCTAGACATGTCTGAGAGCGATGTTGCAAAGCTTGTGGCCAACATTGAGATGGAGATGTTTGACGTATTTCGTAACACGGACAGTAAATACATGAACAAGTACAGAACTATAATGTTCAACCTGAAAGACCCCAAAAATAAGGTGGGTTCAGAGCCTGGTCATGTTGATATAAAGTGTACAGCTCACTGTTTGATGTATTCACATCTTAAGCTAACTTTTGATACGGTACCTCCGTTAGGGGTTGCTGTATCGGGTTGTACGTGGGGATATCAGTCCCTTCAGGTTGGTCAGGATGAGCCAGAAGGACATGCAGGCTACCAAAGCACCAGAACCAATTCCCAAAGAAACACCTGAGGTACTGCTCCATATCTGGAAATAACATCAACATTTACCTCAGGATCTTTGACTGACATGATGATGTTCTGTTGCTGCTTGTGTTTAGATCCAGGATTCGTCCACTAAGTTGACAAGTTCACTGGAAAAGCCTGAGGCAGTCAAGTTGGATCTGCCCAGATTAAATCCTAGACCTGAAAGACCAAGAGCCAGTAAAAAACCTGAATCCACAGTATGTCCACCTCATACTTCAGAGGAACCCAAGAAAAGTCTTTCAGCAGCTGCTGGAAAGACCAGAACCAGCCAGTCCAACTTTGGATATTCTGCGCCAGATATTTTCACCTGCATGCTCAAGGACACAACGTCAGAGCACAAAACTCACCTCTTTGATCTGAAATGCAGAATTTGCACAGGTAAAAGAAACCATGTAATTGTGTAAGTTCCTTAAAAGAATTTAGCTGTTTTTATTCCTGACCATTTTTATTCCTGCTCTGAAGGTCAAGTTCCTGCTGAGGACTTGGAAGAAACTGTCAACAAAAAACCCAAGGTTTCTGAAACAGAAAAACGTGACAACTCTTGGAGGAAATATGAAAGGAGGGGAGACGACTCCCCCCTGTTGGCTCCACCTGACTCGCCTGACAGTGATTCTCCAAAGGCTTTGACTATCGTGGAATCTCCAGGGTCCCCTGTAAGAGATTCTCCAGCCTCCCCTGTTTTAGAGTCTCCTGTTTCTCCAGTCTTGGAGTCTCCTGCTTCCCCAACTTCTGACATTCCCAAGACTACGATGCAGTCGAGACCATTCACACCTGTGGTGATTCCAGTTGTGTCCACTGTGACCATCACAAGGCGTGACCCTCGCACTGCAGCAAGGTTCTTCACTCCGGATAACAACTCCTCTGCTCCAGGTGCTACAGCCCATAATCAGTCTGGTGCTGGTACATCTCACAAGGACAACAGCGCCTCCTCTGTGTTTACATCAACACCCTCACTACAACCCACAAAACCTTTACCCAAGTCCATCTTAATGAAGCCTTCGTCCTCATCCGATCCAAGACTCTACAGGGCTGCGCAAAGGTATTAAAGTGATTGGCATAGATAACATGGACAGCACTGTTGTGGGGTCTCCACTAACATTATGTAGGAATATGTGACTGTTCTGAGCTGTTTTTTGGTTTGTGTTGCAGAAGCGTGAATTCTGAGTGTGAACCTGACACCTCACAGTTCCTGTCCAAGCAGGAGATACTCTGGAAAGGCTTTGTTAACATGCCTAACGTAGCTAAGTTTGCCACTAAAGGATACTTGGTTTCTGGATCCGCAGAAATTGTAAAAACGGTATAACACAACACTTCACTCCAAATTCAGTTCAGCAATGATTCCTTCCTGTTATCTGGTCTTTACAGTGTTTGGTGTTTGTGTAGGATTTTCCTGATACCCTGCAGATCGGCGGGCGGATCCTACCACAAACAGTGTGGGAGTATGTTGCAAAACTCAAGACATCAGTCACAAAGGTAAGCTATATATTATTACCACCTTCTGTGAAATTACGTTATAATGTTAACCACGTTTTGTCTTTCATTTTCATAGGAATTATGTGTCGTCCGCTTTCAGCCGGCAACAGAGGAGGAGGAAGTGGCCTATGTTTCCCTGTTTTCTTATTTCAGCAGCAGAGGTCGTTTCGGTGTTGTGTCCCACAGCAGCCCTTGCATCAAGGACGTATACCTGGTGCCACTGAGTTCACACGAATCAGTTCCACCACTACTGCTGCCTCTTGAAAAGCCAGGTGTGTGGCTACACCAGTTGTGCACCTCGAGTAAAGGCTTTGGTTGAGGAGAGGAAAAAAAGCTTGTCTATAACATGAATATTTTGCGATATACCTTTTTTGCAGGTCTTGAAAAAAATCGACCGAATGTTCTCCTGGGTCTGGCAGTTGTCCAGAAGGTAAAACGACCACTAACTGTGCCTCAGGATTGTGAAGAAAAGAGACCGAAAGACCCAATGTGGATACCAAAACCTCCAGTCCTGTATGGTTCCGACAAACTAGAGATATTCCAACCTTACGACCGAGACACTCCTTCCAGCGCCATCCCTCCTGATTTACCATCACCACATTCATCCTCTACAGTCCCTCGAACAGAATCATCTGCTACTAAATCGGACAAGAATCTGACTTCAGCATCAACTAATAAAACTTTGCCACGAAGTCTCCCCGTATTTCGCAATAAGCCAACGGACTCTGCAATGGTTTGTGAAGAAACCTCACCAGTGAGTGCTAATAACACCCCGGCGTTTTCCCAAGTTGATCCCATCGTCCAACAATTCGGGTACAAATCCAAAGTTCAAAAAATTGAAGAACACAGAAGTGATTTTGACCGTCCATACGACCCAGAGGAGGAGTACAATCCAAGCATGGGGTTTAAAACAGACGTCACACAGAGTTCGAAGACTGACATTCCTTCATTGTCTGACAGTGTGGAGGATGATGTAGCTTATGATCCAGAGGATGAAACTATCTTTCAAGATATTCAAAGTAAAACTCAGGAAACTAAGACGACCCCTGCACCAACAAGTTCTACTCTATGCCCTCCACCAGGTTCCACCAAGACGGCACCTCCAGCTACCACTACTGACTCTCCTACCACTACCTCAGCCCCTGCCGGTGTAGTCGTCCCAAGCCTACCTACAGGTACCGTTGTTGTCTCCGCTGCGACTCTGTCTGAGCAACAGCGTTTGCTGGATGAGCTGAATAAACAAATTGAAGAGCAAAAACGACAGTTGAAGGAGCAGGAAGAGGCACTGCGTCAACAGAGAGAAGCCGTGGGTATGTTCATGGCTCAATTTTCATCAAACTCTTTGCAAGTCAGTTCATCACCAAGTGGAGTTGTGCCAATTGAAACTAAGACTACAGATCCCCCAATAAGTTCTAGTAATCTCACAGAGGCTGAGGAAACACCAACTGATAATAAAGAAACTGTCCATGTCCACGAAGATGCTGCTGCTAAAGACGTCACAGATACCACCGTCACACCACATGATACTCAGGAAAGCGTCGAAGCTGCTGGAAAGGATTCTTCAGCTGGTGAAATCGAAGATTCCGACATAGCTTATGACCCTGAGGATGAATCTCTTTTCAACTTGATTCAAGAAGATGTGTTTCAAGGACTCAGCTCAAGGTCACACGATTCGCCCGGACATAACTCCAGCCGCAACAGTGCAACACCGAATTCATACCGCAGTAGGAAACGAAGGTCTTCACCAAAGAGGCGCAGTCACCGTGAAAGGGACGGTCACAGGAGTCCATCGAAGAAGTCAAGACGTCGTTCTCCTTCTCATCCGCACAGACATAGAGAAAGAGACAGACATAAAAGAAATGAAAAGGACAGGTCAAGACACAGTTCTCGAAACCGTTCCGAGCGCCAGAATCGTCACCATAAGGGTCAAAGTACACGCCGACACCTTCATGGCCATAAAAGATCATCATCTCCTACAAAAAGATATTCGAGATCTCATTCTCCCAAACCACATCGAGAGGTTTCTCCTGATGGTCCTGAAGGTTGTGAAAATGAAAGTGTCCCAGGTAATGTCCCAGGCAATCTTGGACAAATGGTGTCGACTGAATTATCTGTATCTACCTCAGCTGCTGTTAATCGTGAACCTGATGCAGTTTTACAAAGTAGTTCCGTGAAAAGTTTAGAAGATATTTCTACAAGTTTACTACAAGATCAAGTTGTAAAAATAGAGGTTTCTGAACAGAATTGTGAATCTTTAAAGAATTCAGACAGTAGTTTTTCAGCACAGGTAGATAACATGACTCGCCAGGAAATCTTGTTAATTGATAAACTTGATAGTGCAATTCCCCTTAGAGAACTAGATCCACCTACCCGAGATTCTCCTGAAAGTCCTGATCCAGAACCACAGTTCTTAAAAGTTTCCACGGAAGACGTGGACTGTAAAACTGAGGAAACTGATGATCAGGAGATGCTCTCCCGTCCCTTAACGCAGAATGTCAAAGTGGAAGACATTTGGGGCATTTCTTGTCAAAATCAACCACCCGATGCAACAACTTTATTATACAATAAGGGAAGTTTACTGGGGCCAGATGAAACAGAACTCAACATTGAGAAACAGCTGAAGAGCGAGTGTTCTGATTTCTTTAAGCAAAACCCAGAAACAGATGTGAAAGAACTTAGAGATATTGGCCAACAGATGCAGCCCAAAGAAAGAGGTTTTAATTCAGATAAAACTTGTGGGCAAGGTCCTGGTATACCAGACTTGAGCCTTAGATTTAAGGGTGGTGCACTGAACAGTCAGGGTTTCCGAATGGATAACATGGTGCAAGATAAGGTAGGGTGTACATCTCTGGATATGAACTCTGATGCAGAAACTGTGTTTCCCAGCAAGGGATCATCTTGCATTAATCTAGATCTGAAGGGTTCTTCAACAGACAGATGTGCTCTTGACACAAATAGTCACCCAAGGAGACCTGAGATGGGACTAGGGGCTTTGGACATTAAATTAGAAGTTAAACCCATAGTAGACAGAGGTTTAAGTCCACATACTAATAGTACAAACTCATCTATAAAGGATGGAGAATCAGACCAGAGGAGTAGAGGTGAGCGTCAACATTTCAGACGATCAGGAAAAGGCCAGAAGGAGGGATTTCAGCGAAATGAACAAAATACTAACTCAGGGAACCAACATCATCAAACTCCTAATCCATATGATCAACATATGTCGAGTTTGAATACAGATTATAGCACGAATGAGTTACATACGAGGGATCATGGTTGGACGGGCCCCAAATCGGTGTCAGAAGACACCTGGAGAAGGCCTGGTAAGAGAGGGTTAAGAAGTCGTACCCCAGAGACGGACAGAGCATGGAGGGACAATGAATCCATGTCTTTTGAAAAGAGGGAATCAAATATAAAAGACCCTGAAGGGGAAGTCCCAAGTATCGCTCACTACAGAGCGGGTGTCGAAGGTTCACAGTTCAAAGAACTAGAAAGTAAGGACACACATTTTGAAAATGTAGAACCTTCTGAAAGAGGTTATGGATTCAACAGAAGAGGTCCAGAAGGGCCACACGTTAGGACCCCAACACCGGAAAGGAGAAGTCCATTCCTTGAGGAACCAGGTCATGCAAGAAGACAACCAGGAGGTCCAGAATTTAGAGAGCCACATGATGGTTTTGGTCGTGACAGGAGAAGTTTGAAAGATCAAGATTTTAGAAAACCTAGGCCTGATAGGCAAGGTCATTATCCAGGCAGTACTGGTACTTTCAGGAGATCTGAGATGAGTTTCAGAGAACCAGCAGGTTCTTCCTTCGATGGTCATGGGGCTGACAGGAGGCAGTTTGTGGCTCGACCAATAGGGGGTCCTGACAGTGAGGAAATGACACAATCTACCAACTTCAAATGTTTTGGAGATGATGGTTACTGTCCACCTACGATAAAAGCTAGGACTGAAAGAAGACATTCTGGAGGTGTGGATTTTAGAGGACCAGGACCTGAATGGAAAGAGCCAACTAACTGGAGAGAACCACTTCCATACATAAAAGGCTCTGATTCTGGGAGGCAAGAGGAGGGTCCTGGCACTTGCAAACAAGACTTTGTCGCTCAGGATTTCAGAAACCCAGGACCTCAATGGGGATGCCCTTCTATGGAGGCTCCAGGATCTATCAGGAAAGATCCATTTGAACCAGATTTCAGAGGTGCAGGCACTATCGGTGAAAGGCCTGTAGGTTCACATTTTCCGAAACCAAGGTTTGAAACACCAACAGAAAATTCTGAGACTGGAATAAGGGACAGGGAGTGTCCAGGCTCAGAATGGAGAGGTCCTTCTGATGAGGATCAAAGAAGAGGAGCAAGGGGTCCAGTTTTCAATAGGTCTGGATATGAGGGAAGAGATCCAACAATCGATAGCCAAGGGGCTGACATTTTAGACCAAGAATGCCAAGACTTTAGAGATTCAGGACAAAATTGGGTAGGTCCAGTTGGTGGTAATCCTGCCACTTATAGGGGAGGACCACCGGGTCCAGATTTTAGACCCTTTGGGCCAGAGAGGGGGGGTCCACTGATGCGCGGTCCAAGGAACCACAGAAGAAATCCAGATTTGTCTGGTTTTAGAGGACGGGGAATTGAAAGGGAAGTTGCTGATGATAGTCCTGGTGGTAGGGGACCAACTGGACCAGGTTACAGAGATTTGGGACCTAACAGAAGAGACCATTTGCTAGAGGGTCCTGAAACTAACAGAAGACATACTGAGAGTGCGGGGTACAGGGGATCTGGTCCCGAAAGGAGTGATTCTGCAAATATTGGTCCTAATATTAACAGGAGAGGACCACCTGGTCCAAACCGCAAGGTTCTGGAGGCAGAGTGGGTTGATCATGCCAATGAGAATCTTTATCCTAATAGAAGAGGACTACCTGGTCCAGATTTCAAAGGTCCGGGATCTGAATGGAAAGGTCCTAATAATGAAGATCCCTGTGATACCAGGAGAGGACCACCTGGTGCAAATTTCAGAGGTTTTGAAAATGAGAGGCAGGGCAAAGGAACCGAGGGGAGAGGCCCTGAAATTGAAGGGCCGTTAATTGGTGGACAGATACCTAGTCAGGAATTTAGGGAAGAAGCATTTGAAGTGAGAGGTCCTAATAGAGAAGGACCACGGTATTTAGATTTTAGAGGCCAAAGACCTGAAAACAGTGGTCATGCAATGGATGGGCCAGAGACCAACATCGTCAATGTTAACGTGCCGTGGTCTGAAAGTAGGGACCATTTCATGGAGGGCCCTGGGCCCGAAAGGAGAGGACCAGGAAATCAGCGTTCAAGAGGAGCAGGGCCAAAAAACATAGATCCTCCCTTTGGCTGGCAGGGTCCAAGTCAGAGGGACATGAGAGGTCTCAATTTCAGAGAGCCAAGAAGAAGCCCTTGTATAGACAGCCATGATCCTGACCAACAAGATCTAAAAGGTCCTGGTTTTCATGGACCCAACCCTGAAAATATACCAGGAGGTTTGGAGTTTGGAGCTCCTGGACAAGAAAGGGGAAGTCCTATTACTACTGGTGATGGAAACCCAAGGGGGCGACCGGGTTTTACTTGTGGATTAGGACGCTCTAGCTCTCACATTCGTGGGAGGGGCAGACCCCATTTCAGAGGACGAGGGTCTGGACACATGCTTAATGCAGAAAATAGCAGATTTTTTTCAGAGGGCCCACAGTCGAGTGATCCATGGCCAGATGAACATCCTCAGGATTTTGAGGGCTCGTTTGAAAGGGATGATTCTCACACAGGAAGGGCGGGGCCTGGATATGAAAATGAACCTTCAATATCAGAGTTAACGGATCCAAACAGTGGAGTTCTACAGCACAGTATAAACGAATCTGCAGATCGAGGATTCATGGAACCTGAAACTGAAAGAAAGGATGTAGAGAGTCACAGAGCAGACTTCAGAGGTCCACCTACAGACAGTCAAAGACATAATAGAAGAGACGAGTGGGGTATGGTTGGGTTTAGAGGACAAGAAACTGTGGAAGAAAACGTACATATTGAAGGCATAGGTCCTGGTAGAGGAATGGGCTTCAGAGGTAGACGACCCATGAAGAGAAACAGCCACAAACGGTCACGGGCAGACAGATGGGAAAACACAGATTTGGTCAAACACCACTCAGATCAACACAATTTGGAGTTTATTAATAGTAAAAGTTCCCAATCTAGATATCGTTGGAGCAAATATGACAACAAAGATGGACAAACAGGAGTTGCAGGTTCAAATGAGCAAGGCCAAAAAAGTGGCGAAACCCCAGTTGGGGGCCTAACACAGAACAAAAATAGAACTGATCCAGGGTCTCTACAACATGGTCCTCAGTTCCATTCAGACCAAGGGCCAGGGGAAGAACCTAATAATGAATGGAGAGACTCAAACACAGGAGGTTTCAAGGAAAGACCAAGGGGTAGAGGTGCATTTTGTAGAGGAAATAGGCGTCCACATTACAGAGCCCAAAGTAATGAACCTCATAACCCTAGACTTTGGGGACCTGATCAGACTGAAGGTGAAGAATTGGGTAGCGATTGTCAGCAGTTGACTAAGTTTAAGGGACCTGGGACTCACAGAAGAGGTATAAAAAGAAGAGGGTGTGAAAGTGTGGGATCAAATACAAGAGAATCGGGAGTTGGTAGACAAAGATTTGAGGAATTCAGACAGAAAATGACACAAGGGCCTGATACGATGGACAAAAACCCTGGGTCCTTTGGATCTCGTAGACATGATTTCAGCCACAGAGGTCCTGAGCCATCTAGGTTTCCACAAGGTCCACAGTCTCCAAATTTAGAAGGCAACCCACAAAATCAACCATTAAATCCACAGAGACAAAGAACTGCATTACTGCCGACTCCATCTGGTGTTGCACCATTACAAAATTGTCCAATCGGCAAACCTAACATGTTTGGTCCCAAACAACAACAAATGTGTTTACCTGTCAATAGAACATGGAGCAGGGATAGATCATCAAATCAAAAAAGACCATTTAATTCAGAGGGAAGAGAAGAAACGAATCCCCCTGGTAAGAGACAGAAATCATTCCAAGAAATTTCAGATTCTGGAAAAAGTAGAAAAGATGATGGTAATGAGCAGACGTGACTAGAACCACTCGTAGTCGACAATAAACAAAAAGTTAGCTAAATAGGAGGTAACAAATGTCACAGATGCACCAGAGAAACTACAGTTTGAATCACAATGTAGTTTCAGATCTTTTCAGACACATAATGGTTGATGTCTCAGCTTATAGACATTGACAAGGTGATATATTGAACTTGATAAGTTCAACAGGTTTATTGTTTAGTCAGCACTTGTTTTGGAGTTAGTCCCTCTTCAACTAAGTCGGCTGTAAATTTCTTCTAATTTTAATTTGTTTTTGTATCATAGCGATGTTAGCGTAACCTTGGTTTGATGTTTACGTTCTTCTGTTGGTAGAGGATTCATTTTCAAGTCAATAAAGTGACTGAACTTTTTTCAATAGATAATGTCTGATTTATTCTTTCTTATATTTATATATAAATATATATATATGATCTTCTGAGTTACTGCCACACAAACATGCTATATCACACAACAAGCCCCTCCAGTGGGGGGCACCCTCCTATTTGAGATTGACGTCATTTTTTTTCTCTAATATTTACCGACTCCCACTCGGGTTTTGTGAAGACGTTGGTCGGTGGTTGGTTGTAAAGAAGAGTGATGTTTTACTGAAAAGTGGCTTTTATTTCTCACGACATGTCGCTGCAGCATCCGACTGCACGTACAACAGTTGCCCACAATAATAAATAGTATTTAAAGTCATTTTAATAGTTACAGCATCAGTATTACAAAGTGGGTGTGGTCATTGATTATTGAAAAAACTGTTAAAATTTAACCTTTACATCTGATTCAGTTGTTCACATATTCCTACTGTCCTGATGAAACCTGGTTAACAGGTTGTTAACAGGTTGTTAACTTATTCCATATTTTACACTGCCAGCCTTACGTTGAGGTAACACACGATTAAAAGTGAGGGGCGGGGGAGGGCCATGGTAACATGCACATTCACTTCAGAGTCAGTCACGCCTAAAATCGGGCAAACGGAGGTGAACGAAGCGTCGGGGACATTAAAACAACATGTACAAAGTTTTTATACAAAAGATAGTCGTTGATTTTACAGCTGGTGTGAACGGAGACGTCTTCACACTGGTTCACCTCTTCTTCTCTGTCTCTGGTTCTGCTGGTCGTTTTCTGGAACTCAACTCCTCACGAGGTTCTGTGTGGTGTTGGGATAAAAGAGGAGCAGACTTTTTGGGGTTTTTTTTATCTTCCTCCTCATTGAGCAGGAGGTGGGGGTCAAGTTTAATAGTTCTTGGGGTTGGAGGACTTTCCAACAGGTGCTGCTCCCTGACAGGCCGACGTGTCACAGATTCCAGGAGGTCCTTGGTGTCCGGTCCTGCCCACTCGGCCCGGTTCTCCAGGCTCTCCTGGATCTCCTGGAGAACCGTCACGACCGTTTTTGACGATTCCAGGTACTCCTGAAAGACCTGCAGGAAGCGAACGTTACGTTAGTTTATTGTTATCTTGGAAACAAGAAGATAAAAAGAGGCGGAGGGGAGCAGAGACCTCTTAGATTTTCATAATAAAATGTGAGGGAGACCAACAGTAATGATCACCAGCCTGTTACAGATGGATTTCTACTCCATGACTGTGCCGTACCTTGGGATCCTTGATCTCCAGCAGGTCCATCGATAGCTTTACCAATAGGTCCCTTGTCACCAGCCTCACCAACGTCACCTGGTGGAGAGAAGGAGAGTTTATGTCAGTCTTTGGTCTGTCATTTCAAACATTTTTGTTTTTACCTTTGCAGCAGTGACTGCATTTGTGACAGATTACACAAAACTTGCACATACATTGTTTTGTCTACTATTTGTACCAACATACAGCAGCCAGGTGTCAGTGTTGTTTTTTCTGCAACTGTATCACTTCCTGTTTGATAATAACTAGGAATATCTGATACAAAATTTTGCCCAGAACCATTTTTTGCGAAAAGATGGCAAATTCCGAACTTTCTGTCTAAGATTCTCACCTCTGGGACCAGGGTCTCCCAGTTCCCCTGGAAGACCCCTGTACCCTGGTGGTCCACGGGCTCCGGGATGCCCTAGAGAACCAGCAACTCCAGGCTGCCCTGGAGACCCGGCTGGACCTGGACGACCCACAAGTCCGGGAGCCAGAGGTCTCCGCAAGTTTGCAGCCAGCTGAGCGATCTGATCTGTGGGCCAGAACAGCAGCAGGAAGTGAGTTGTTATCTGAACCATTGACACTCAGGGGGACAGAATGGTGTGGTACTGGTCTGACCGTCGATCATTGGACCACAGAGTTCCCTGATGTGCTGCTCACTGGCCAGTTTACCCTGCAGACAGAGTTCAGATGAACACCTCAGAAAAGTCCTCGACAGCACTGGATGGGCTTTTATTTTGGAAGGATTCAAGCCAGCCATTGTGAACTCACGGGTACACCAGTCTTTCCTGCAATTCCAGGCATTCCCTGTTCTCCCTGGAGACCCATGGCTCCTGGTTTTCCTGGAGCTCCTCTGGCACCGAGTTCTCCTTGTGGACCGGTCACACCCTTGGGACCTAGTTCTCCTGGTTTTCCTGACTGTAACGAGGAGCCAAATAAATGACAAATGTTATAACGGAAGACCTACTTCATAGTCAGGCCTGCAACTACAGCAGTGGACCTAGTGCCGTCCTGGACCTGGACTCGAGCGAATAGCTAGGAACCAAAGTCTGACTCCAGGTAATATTAGAAACTGATAGTCTTAAAACTCTGACGTATTATTTATTTTTAATAATATAATAATGAGATTTAAATAATAAGGGGTGTCTATGACTCACCTCTCCTTTTTGTCCAACTGGTCCAAAAGGTCCCTGAAAAATATATCAATCAATAGATGTTGATCAATAGAAAAACCCGACATCTCATCATCTAGACTTTATATAAACAGGCAGCTAAAAAAAAGATTCTAAAAGTTCATCTTCTTTGGAGGAAAAAGAGTTTTCCTCTGAAATCCCTGAAGACCTTTGGGAAAAAAATCTGGTCTTAGATCAGTGGACGTCTGTCTGGACCACGGCAGGTCTGTGTGTGGGAGACTGTACTCACAGGTTCTCCGTTCTCTCCTGGTAGACCATCACTTCCTGCAACTCCCTAGAAAGACATACCAGATCACTGTCAGGACCACGACCTAACAGGATGTTGTAAAATGTATGTTTTACATTATACAAATATTCAATATTTATCAAATATTCAAAGGAACCTTGAGATACAAGTATTTCGAGATACAAACAAGCCTTAACTTGAGTAATGACTCAAGATACAAGCATGTTTATAGGCAGGTAGCCGAGTCTTTCATATTGTGTTTGCGTTATATACATTGGTCTTTTATTTTGCTAATGGACGGTAGTTCCAATTCCAATTCACTGTTATTTGCACTGATAAAGGGGTTTTTACCATGTCTCCTTTGGCTCCTGAAGCCCCCACTGGACCCTGCAGAGGAAATCAAGACACATTATTCAGAGTACTGCGGGAGAAAAAAAAGGGAGACGAAGGGGGGAGACGACCAGGTCTGGACATAAGGTCAGGCTTTGTTCAGTTTTCAGCTTGTGAACAGGAGGCTGCTTTGTGACGCCCCTCACTGCCCCATCCTCTGGTCGTATACACTATTTGCCCCAGACTGAGGTGGAGGACCAGGAGAGACAGACACAGTCACGAGGACCAGTTGGAACTGGTGCACAGAGTCCAAGTCTCTGTAGATCTAGGTCTTCTAAGGAAGATTAACTAGGACATTGTTTTTTCTGGTTATTTTAGTTTTTATTGTTAGTTGAAAACAAACCAGGTTTTATTTTATGACTAATAACAGGAGGTTAATGGATGATCAGAAACAATAAACTGGAAGTATTTTCTAATCCCAGTGTGTAGTACTGTTGTCACTGTCACATACAGTACGTCAATCTCACCCTTTCACCAAACTCTCCACGGACTCCTGTTGGTCCTGGCAGACCTGGATCCCCCAAGGCTCCTTTTACCCCCTGCAGAATATGTGCCACACCGTCAGTCACTCACACAGGGCAATAAATAGATCTTTAAAAGGTGATAAGCCATTTGAGGAAAGTGACCTGGAATCCCTTGACTCCCTGAGGTCCAGGATTTCCCGCTGGTCCGATTCCTCCCTGTTGAAAACAAACACAGCTCTGAGAGTCCTTCATTTGTGAATTTTCATATATTCTTAGGTGGACAGGTTGTTGAGCTGGCACCAAACCCCCCAAATGGCAGCAAAGTACAGCCAGAGCAACAATATTCAGTAAACACAGTGGAGCCTCGACCTACGAGCTAATAATATTCCAACATACGAGCAAGAAACCTTACTAACAAAGCTACAATGGAAGGATCCAGTAGCGTTTGCTCATTCAAGCTTCACTCTTCGCATTATTTCAGGTCAACCTTCAGCCTCTGTCTCATTTGCTCTGCTCTATTAGCATTAGTCGTTCAGTAAGTACCCACTCTGAGGCACTTTCAGTGGAGGAGACTCCATGGACGTATCCAAACTGTGGAACAGATTGCACTCGTAGGGCGTGGCACCACTGTACTGTACTATCTGCCCTGTATTACAGTGTTGTATATCGGTACACAGACACTTACAGCCACTCCCCTGGGCCCAGCGATGCCCCTGTCTCCTGGGACACCAATGTCACCCTGTTGGTGTGGAAAGGGGATAACAACAAGAAGGTAAGAACAGGTCAGAAATGTTGACGAAGGTTTTTTTGTTTGTAAACATAACATTAATATTCCCCTCTAACAGCCCTATGGATACATACAGGAATACCTGGCTCTCCAGAGGGTCCTGTCTCTCCAGGCTTCCCAGGATCACCCTGGAAAATAGAGACAAATATAAAAAGTGGTCCAGTGTCCCAGGTCACGTGAGAATGTTGAAATACTCACAACTCCTCCTTTAGATCCCTTCACACCAGCCTTCCCTTGTAGACCCTTGGGGGAAAAGACGCGACAGTGAGTCTAGATGTCAGTTTTCTTACAGTCTCAGTGAGAACCAGACCTGGAGACTACTTAAATTCCTGGACACAGCACACACTCACAGGAAGTCCGTTTGGTCCTTTCTCTCCAACCACACCGTGGCGTCCAGCATCACCCTGTCCACACAGACCAGACAGGAAATGAGACCATGGTGTTCAAACAGACAGACGTGGTCATAGACCAGGTGGACACTGGGCCACACTCACCTTTTCTCCATCCAGACCAGGTGTACCATCTTTACCATCTCTGCCAGGAATACCCTGTAGGACACACACAAAGTCAGGTCTGTCATATAAAAGCCTTTAATACTGTCCCTTCCTGATTTCCTAAATGTGTATATATTTTACGTCCAAATGTTTTTAAGTTTTACACCAAAAAAATATTGATTCTACCTAGTCAGGCCATCAGCGGTCAAAATGACCATTGTATATTACATGCAGCAAGTGCTGTTCGGTTGCTACTGTGACATTTATTGCCTATAATCCAGGAGAAAAACTTACAGGTTCGCCTTTAGGTCCTGCTCCCCCTGGAGTCCCTTTAGGTCCAATTTTACCCTGGTGGAGGACACAGATTCATAAATGGGATCAATTCTAAAACTGAGGTTTACTGGTCAGAACCCTGCACTCACCACTTCTCCTTTGGGTCCTTTAAATCCCTGAGGTCCTTTTTCACCAGCGTCACCCTGCAGACATCAGATAAAGACACAGGGCTCTTCACTGATGGTGCAGATGTTCACTGTGGCTCTGGACCTCTGTCCAGAACCGTCTTTATTTAAACAGAGTTCCAGAAACACACGGAGACTCACTGTCTTCCCAATGATCCCAGCAATTCCAGGTTTTCCCCTAAAACCAGGAAGACCCTACAGGAGAAGACGGAGCAAACGTGAGGGAGGCGAAGGTGTTCTGTTTTTGAATGTATTTGATAGATGGGAGGAAGTGGAAGAAAAAAGGTGGACAGGGACACTCACTCTGTCTCCTACTCCCCCCATGGGTCCCTGCAAACCTCTCAGTCCACGTGGGCCCTGAAACACGTTAAACATAAAATTATGGGATTACTCATGATCTCGTAGGGGACCTGAGCCATCACTGATGAGATTACGACCGTCCTAACAGCCACCCCATGCCCAAAGTTGTTTTCCAAATCCAGAACTGATTTTCTTTGAAAATTAAGAGGAACTCATTGCCGTGGAGATCTGTAGAGACCACAGTACTGACCTTCACAGAGACAGTTCTAGAAAACAGCTGGAATCATCTATATATAACAGATCACAGTTCCTCTGACAGTGGGGTGTATTAACACCTGTTGAGGCTCAGCTTTAATGAGCTTTAAACTGACACCTGTGTACATTTATATACTGTATGTTGTATGTATTTAAGATCTCATCATTGTTCTTGTTATGTAGCACATGTTGCTTTAGTTAACATGGTGGGACCGTATTTTCTTGTACAAATTACTGTGTGTTCGTCCAGGGAAGTACATTAATTATGAAGTACATGAATATAGTAAACGTCTCTTAACTTTCCTGTTACTGTGTTAGAACTGTAGCTCTGGACTTATAATCACTTATAATCAAATAAGATAAATATGGAAATATGGACAAATAATCAAACTACCCAATGCCCTGAAAGTAGTAAAATAATTTTGGTTTCTGATATTTGACTTAATATTTAGATTGTGATTCAAAAAATATATGATCATTAATCAAAACATTTTTATTGTTGCCTAGTACACATTTATACATATGTTTACAAACATACATACTAGTAGTGTGTACTGCTCAGAGTTTAAACCTCTGTGGAAGTGAATCTTAAATGTGTGTTTTTGATAGATATATTAAAATATTTTTGTTTTCAGGATAAAACAAAATATCAGGATTTTTTGTTTTTCCCTTGTTCTCCTTTCAGTTCTTCTCTCAGGTCATCAGCCTCAGCAGCTCCACCTGTTCCCCTGTGATCAGCTGATGATCTCCACCTGTGTCCTCCTCTCACCCTCACCTCTATATAAACCCTCCCACTCTCTGGACCTCTGTTTGTTTGTTGACTGAGTTTCTTCTGCCTGTGTTTGACAGTGTGGTTACTGTGTGTGTGTGTTGTCTGGGTTTTTGAGGTCACGCTTCAGTGTTTCAGTGAAATGTATGTGGGGACAAAAACATGCTCTAGATTTGCATGTGTACTAGTGTAGTACTTGGCCAAATGGTGAAAATGAAAATAACGTATTTTGCGCCTGAGTGTTTTCTCAGGATTCATTTTTACCAATGTAAAGTGCCTTGGTACTTGTGAAAGGCCACTGATGCCAGGCACTGACATAAAGACGATAAAAGGTCAAATAGTACTTCTTGCTAAAAAATGTACTAGCCTGCTGCAGTAGGACACAACAGTGGATCATGGTGTGTCACGTCATCTTCAGACAAACGTGTGATCACAGAACTCGTTGCATCCTCAAAACCAGTTTTTTTTTTTTGTCAGGGATCACCTGATGTCATGCATGGGTTCACTGTCGACGGGTATGGGAGGGAAGGAACCATGTGTTTCAGATTTTCTTTTTTTCGGGTTGACATGCTTGGGAAACTTTACATCCACTAGAGGGCAGTACTTTACTTTTTACCACACACTTTGACATTCTCCAGTTCCTTGTGAGTAGCTGGTCCATACTGTCTTCCATAGTGGCATAATTATGTCACATCAGCAGGGATTGATGACACTTTTCAATTCTAAAAATTAAATGATCTAATTCCTGGTTTTAGCCCTACAAGTGACCTCAAACATTGCACATAATTAAACATGTCCTCTGTTTGGACAAAATAGTCTTGTTGGCCAAATCCTAACATCAGACTCTACTGAAAATCCCATGATGAACAGTTAGAGCTCTGTGTTAATAAAGGAGTCAATGTTTTGTTATAAGCAGCACCAGATTATGGTCCAGTAGTAATTTGACTTTCACTCACCTGCAGACCCACGGTGCCAGGAATACCTGGTGGACCAGGTGGACCAGAATCACCCTGGGTACAAAGAGCACATGTTCAATAATATGATAACAAAACAGGAACAGAAGTTTTTTATTAACAATCAAGGTTTTGTGACTCATCCATATCGTGTTCAGAGTTTAGTTCAAGTCTGACCTTTTCTCCATCTTTTCCTTGTTCTCCTTTGTTTCCTTTGTGACCTGTGTGACCCTTTGTGAAGAGAGACAAATGTCAAATTTTATTTACGAAAGATAATTGATAAGATAAGAATTAACAAAGAATTTACCTTAAATCCTGGCATCCCAGGAGGACCAGATGGACCAGGTGGACAGATTGCAGGACACTAGTAGTAAAAATGCCAAATCTTTATTAAGTCTCTTTTTGTTACCTTTGAATTTGTTTATGACATTGGTGAGACTCAGGTCTTACCAACAGGTCACCATTGAGATCATGAAGAGTTCCAGGAAGACCCTGAGAGAGATGGAACCAACATTTATTAGAACACTGGCCGAAATAATAATCATAACAATAAGAGTGGACTTTGAATACAGTGTAAAACTGGAGGTCAAACTTACTGGGGGTCCCTCAGGGCCAGGAGGTCCTGGAAGACCTGGAAGACCCTCAGCTCCCTAATAATAGATCAAAGAAATTAGTCTTAGGAGATGAATGTCTTGGTTTAACAAGTGGTCGGTCACCTGTTAAATTTTTGGACATGCAGCATTTAAACATCCCTGTTCAAACAAAACTGCTGAATAACTTAAATAAAAAACTTAAAAACTTGCAACAAACACAGAGAATGCTAACAGTAGCATTGCAAACAAGTCAGCTTCTTCAGCACATTTAGCAGGAGGTCTCTGTCTTTTACTGTGTGACATTGAGTAGGTTGAGTAGGCTTTGTCTTTGTCTACTTGTGGGTTAAAATGGGTCACCAGGTCAGGTTAGGAGCAGATACATGAAGCCTTCATGTGAACTAGTCATGTATAAGAATCATTGTGTGTGTGGTTTTAAGAACATAGGCGCACAGTGGAAAACACACACAAACAGAACATGAGAACTTGATTTGTGATTAGAACCGATGGTACAACTCACCACCGGACCTTGAGGACCAACTCCTCCTGGTAATCCGTTGGTACCTGGTAATCCCTAAAAAACAAAAATACATGGTATGTTGATGCAGGAGTTTCTATACAACCACATCAGTCTCGATGTCTCTATGTTGAACATCTGTGGACTCACTGCAGCTCCAGGTCGCCCTCTGCCCTAGGGACGACACGGGGAGACAAAGGACGTCACACACACGCTGAACATGTCCAAATCTAATTCAAACTATGTTTTAGAATTTCATAACTAAGACTTACAGGAGGTCCTGCTGGTCCAGGAGGTCCAGGTTCACCCTGAAATTAGCAAAAAAATGTACAATAACTTTGAAACATGAATAAATTAAACAAATTAAATGAAAGTTCAAATTATTCTAAAATATCCAGTCTTATTAATTTTTAGCTCGTCTGAGAGCTTTTGGTCAAACTCTTCAACAAAGGTCTAGTTCTTTACCGCTAATATTAACTGGCAGATATTTCTGGCCTAATATTAGCATATTACACACAATCTGTATGAATTGTTATCACTTTGTCATCTGTCTAATGAAATCCTGATAACCTACTGTCTGCGTTCCCCAAATGATGTGTGCTATAAAATAGCTTTGGAGACAAACAGTTGTATATTAAAGTGAATGTCACTAGATGGCAGCATTCCAGCTAATTTCATTAAAATCGTACTCATACAATGGATTGTACAGGTAATATTACCTGGTTTAAATCGCTATCAGTTGATGTGGGAATTGCAGATTAAATATTCGGACAATATTGGCATTTCAGATATCAGCAGGTTAAAATATAACAAGCTAATAGTGGACATCCCTTATATTACTTTATATATATTTTTAATGCATCACTGACTCTGGAAGGAGGCAACAGCAGGATTAAACTGGACTGAAATGTCAAATTTTGATTTTGATTTATTTATTGTTTTTTTTTCTTCACGTCTTGCCTCTCTGTGACCATGTGACTCCTCCAGCCTTTTGTTTCCTTCTCTCAGCTGTATTTGTGTTAGTGTGTCTGTGTGGTGGGAAGGTAAATAACACTGTGGTGCTGAGTTTTTTAAACCTTTTTTACAAACCAAAACCAACTCGTCATGATGATGTTGAGATTGTTGTGGCTGAAGTGGAATCAAACTACTTATCCATGTTTCTTGAATGATTCTGTTTCGCTAAGGCCTAAAAAATGTTAGTGATAAATAACAAAACGTGATAAACCACGTGACTGCGATGGTTCCTCTCCAAGGAACTCATCAGTTTCAACAAATCCTTGACTCACAGATCGGTGAGGAACTGGTGCATTCCTAGTCGGATTAGTGAGTGTCGGAAATTAATCCGATTAAGTCCTCATTAAAACATTTCTTGCAGATACTGACAAATCCTGCCTGACAGTGAACCCCAGCATTGGTCCCAGTTAAACATCTAATAGGCATAGAGGCTAGATTCAACCAAAAGATTATTTTCCTTCTCTGTATCCTGGAAAGACGACAGAACTTGAAGGAAACTTACCACTTCTCCGGGAGCTCCATCTTTACCAGCTGGACCATCAGGACCAGTCAAACCCTAGGAACAATGACACTGGATTCACTGTTTTGTTATCTGGAGGGTGGTTTAACACAACCATTATTTCATTAAAAAGGCCCCATCAGTGGTGTTTATGTTAAATAACCCAAGATGTGATGGTCTGATGTGCAGGGTCTTTGGTCAGATATGGCTCCTGTGCCACAGATTTGAAACCCCTGCAAGAATTAAGTGGTCACTTACATCAACCCCTGGAAGTCCTGGAAGGCCAGGTTTCCCTGCTACTCCTGGAATTCCTGCTTTTCCTTTAGGACCCTGTAAAGAAGGAAAACTAACAGTTTAAATTTTTCAGATTTAATCATCTAACCACAAGGAGCACTGTGTGAAATCATGTCACATAACTGAATCAAACTTGCCCTATTTCTAAGCTTGTTGTGGTGAAACGGAGTTGAAAAGGTTCTGGACCATCATTTTATGGGCCATCACCCAGGGGACAACAGAAGCCTGATGAGAGACTTTCATCCCATTATATAATAATTTACCTGTCTCTTTACTTTCCCCTTATACCCCAAACCTAACAGAACTATTTTCTGTCTCATCAAACTGAAGTCTTTTCCTGTGAAGGATCTACTGTGTTAAGAATGTGATGATTATGATTCTCACTTGTTTCCCTGGGAGTCCTGCTGGTCCAGTTTTGCCCTGTGAATAACAGAAAATTAGATACAGGTCAACAATATTGTCCATGTATTATCATCAATCCATCCACCGGGGATCTCCAGGAGTCTGTGAAACTGAGAGCTACTTCAAGGACACTCAGTAATATGAAGGAATACTTCTTTGACCTACAGAACATTCATTCATTTATTCATCTTCTTCTGCTTGTCTGTTCTGGAAAAAGTTCTGGGAAAGACAACTACTTTGCTGAGTGGTTTTAGTTTCAGATTAGACATCGGTGAAGTGTCCCAGTACTCACTGAGTTTACCTTGGACAGGGCAGAGGGAGAGGGGTGGTAAGTCAGGAGGAGGAAGGAAGGAGGTGTGAGGTGTAACTCTAGATGGTCTCACTGGGTTGGGGAATGTATCAATGAGCCCTGTGTGTGTATGTGTACATTAAAGTAGCAGGAAGACCAAAAATGAGGAAAATTCCCACTGAGACACAGTCACATTCATCTGTAGTTTTTTTTTTGAATTTTGAAAAAAATACATATAACAGTTTTTGGGAAAACAAATAACTCTACTGTAATTCATACTATGTTAAAGTTTTTTCATGTATCTTGACATACTGACCAAAGGCTTTAAAACTCTATAACAAACTATATAATTATATTCTGTAAAAGGGTTAAATCCCGCCCACCTGACGGTGATGTATGTGATATAAATGTTGTGGGCGTGGCTGTGGGAGTCACTTCAATGACAATATCACTAGAAATAAAATCTGACCCGTCAATAAAGTCAATTCACTGAATGACAGCAACTCCATTCAACTCCAGCTGGTTATTGACCAAACCAAAGTACACTCAGCCTGATGCTGACAAGGTCAGAGAGAACCTAGAAGGGGAGAAGCTCCGGTGAGAAGGTCCACTTACATCAGTACCATCTCTTCCTGGTAGTCCTGGTGGTCCTGGGGGTCCTGCAGATCCTCTGGGACCTGTTCTCTGTTAAACACATTTCACTGGAATCAGTTCTTTGTTTGTTTATGAGATTTTTTATGAGATGAGGTTTTGTAAAAGGATGATACCAAGTGTAAAAAGTGGGATTATCAGGATTGGTGGAGTTTATTGGCCGAAGCATTTTATAATGATTTTAAAAATGTCTCATAATGGAGTCTCATTTTTGTAGGTGGATCTTCTTTCATCATTATTTCAGGAAAAAAAAGTTGTATAAATAGATGTTAGAAACCAGGTCTATTTATAACAGAAAAAATACAAAAATGATGAAATCATTTGAGTGAATCGTATTTAAAAAAAATAAATTTAATTTTGACAAAATAGTTTTTCTGTTCCAGGTATTTATGGTTAACGTGAAGGAGGACAGGAAAAAATGGATGAAGTTTTTTTTTCTTCTTTTAATAAAATCAGCTCCAGCCTTCACTGCCATGGAGTGGCCTGAATGAACAGAGATGCCATTGTTGCAGTGGTCCACAGATCTCCTGTCCACATTCCACAGGTTGAGGGAAAACAAGCCCGACTTCATCAGTGTGTGTGAAAGACTCTGCCACCTGCAGGCAATTAGACTGCAGTGACACCAAGAGGACATGTCCCATGCTGGGATTGAATTATAATATATATAGAATATATAAGAAAAATATATTACTAAACACAGTTTTTAATGTACAGGTGGGAGTAAACAGCGTAAACGTCAGACACTAAGGTCATGGAAGGTTCTAGAATAATGTATCTGTGGTGGGGGAGGGTGAGGTGGGCTTCGATGAACTGAGTTAATCCTAGTTTGACCAGAACTTGTTGGTTGAAGTATGTAGTTTTGCATTATAAATTTGTAAATCGATACTTTACTCAGCCCTAGAGTACTGTGGTAGTATTGTAGTACTGTACTGTACAAGGAGTTGGACCTCACTAACAAATACATAAAAGTCTTAGGATAGAGAAATGTCATTTGAAAGAAGAGAAGTCAAAAAAGTGAGATCATTTTAATGTATTTTGAGGTTGTCTCAAACCGGTTAAGACCGGTTTCTGGCACCAACGTTTTATATCTCTGTCATGTCATTACTAATTTTAAACCTGGAAAATCGCAGCATTAGAGCCTACCTCACATTTTATTATAATATAAGACGATTAAGATCAACAATAATATTTTAATAAACTGTTTTTAATTAAAAAAAACCCCGTTAACTTCCGGTGGTACAACACAGCCTTCTATTTAAACTGGTTTGTTTTCCGAAGAAAAGTTATGTGAACAACGAATTACGTAAATAACAGTTTAATCGTGATAGGACAAGAATATTATAATTATGTATTAATATAACAGCGTTCTGCCATGAAGCAACAGTCTTTTTTGTTCTTGATTGGTGTAATTTAATGTTACCAACAAAATTAACGGCAGGATCATTTAGCAACATTAGCATCATTAATGCTAACATAAAATGTATTTTTATTTTAACAAATAAAAAATGTTACGTATATTACAACGTAATTTTATGTTTTAAAACAGCAAGATTTATTTTATCGCAGTTAGCTGCAGTGTTTTCATTATATTAATATTAAATTGTTGTAATTTCTCTATTATGTATTTGTATTTGCCTTATTATTGTATTGTATTTGCCTTATTAAATGGCTAAAAGCGGAGACTTCAGTTCTTGTCAGTTTGTGCTGAGTTGTTGATGTACTTCAGTGAGAGTTTAATTATTTTTTAGGTCTCTACACGTTACTTTTGCCACTAAATTAATAAATTAACCAGACCGACGCTGCTTCTTACCTGAGACAGGGACGACGCCAAGAGTTGGAGCAGCAGGAGCATCCAAAGAGCAGAGAACGCCGCCATGGCTCCTCTCTGCCTCGCTCGTCCTCAGAGTTGAAGTTGGAAAAAAGTTAAAATTCCCGATTCCTACTCCTCTCACTGTCTCTCACTCCCCCCCAGCAGCGTCGGCAGCGCAGCCTCGTTCCTCCGCCTCACGGCTTCGTCAGCTCCTCCTGAGTGGATGTGTTTCTGCCACCAGATAAACCTGAGCCTCCTGCGAGGAAGGGGCTGAACTCGAGACTCAGGGGTGAGGAGGAGGGAGGAGGATTGGAGTTATTCCACAAAGAAAGGTTTTCTTGACTTAAGTTTGTTGGGAGATGCTTCGACCCAAAGGTCCTAGAGAAGACCTAGGCAAACTGAGGCCCGGGGGGCGGATGCGGCCCGTTTGGCGTTTTAATCCGGCCCGCCAAACTTGCCCAAATTATACTTTTAATGTATATTATTATTATCCTTCTGCCGTATCCCATCATCATCATTTATCGTAGTTCTCGGAAATACTCAATCTTTCTGATCCTGACTCAAATTTTAGTACCACCTGTGGCCCGCGAGTCAAATGATAGCCCAGGCCTGTCTTAGAGGTTCAAGCTGTGGCTCCCAAACTTTGTACCAATTTTTGTTTCTTCCTGTGGGGGGAGCTAGAGCTAAAAATGGAATCCAGCTTCTGAAGATCATTTGTCTGAGACCCAGAGCAGAACCCTCACTGTATTTACTGGAGGACAAAGAAGTATTGAAATACCTATTCTATTACTTATATTTTGTAAAACATTTCTATTCAGTCAATAAATAAACCCCAGTAATCATTCATATGTTAATGTTTTAATCAATTACTAATATTTCTCTAAATCAATAGGTTGATAATTAATGGGGAAATGGACCAATCACAGTTCATCTCCTATTGGTATCTGGTTAAAATAGTGTCCTCCTCCTGCAGTTAAAGTCAGTAGGGGCAGTATTTTCAGTTTGACAGTTGTCTTAGCCAATCATAGGCCATTGAGTAAAAGGCGGGATCACAACGCCCAAGAATGAGACATTAAGGGACATAATAGATGATGGTGACAAAACAGCAAGTAGTTGCTGCTTATAAACTCACAAATTAGAGCCACAGCTCCTTCTGCAGACTCGGATGTCTCCTCCTCTGAAAGTGGTCCACCTGGTCTAAAAGTTCTCACTAGAGGTTTTTGCAGGTTAGTTGGTCGCGGGTCCAGGTCCATGGGTCACCAATGCAAAGACCATGGACTACAACAGATGTTTTTTGGGGGGTGACATGGCCAGTCCTTGTACTTGTTCAAGTGCCGTATGTTTGACACCCCCGTTCTACAATGTGTGTAGGAAGAAGACATGTCAAATATATGTCCCACAGGCCAAACCCTGCCTCTAATAGGTGTTCAATCAGGTCTGCTTGATGAATTTTAAAATAAAGAAATACACCATAAATTTATGCTCAGGATTTCTTTGTGAAATAATGTGATTAAATGTGATATTTGATTAACTCTTTCACTTGTTATTCGTAGTAAATCAGGTTGTGACATTGAAGGTTGTGTAAACCAGAGTTTGACACTCTTGGTCATGTGACCAACTCCTTCTTAAAGCCTGAGGTGAAGGCGTTGGTCTGAGTCAGTCCTCAGGAGACAAACATTGTGCTGATCCTGGATCAGCTGATCAGCACCTTTGTGAGCTGCTGCTGCAGAGGAGGGAAAAAAAATCCATGCTGCGTTCCTGAGAGAACTCAGCGTTCTAGAACAGAACGTCAGCACACGGTCAGAAAAATAGTAACAACTTTATTTAGCTTTTGTTAACAGGTGTGTGTGTGAGTGTGTGTGTGTGTGAGATTGAGAGAAAAGTCCTTTATAAAGAAGTTAGATCATCTGGGAAGCTGTCAACACCTTCTTCACTTCATCATCATTAAGTGCAAATAGAAAAAGATGCATCTATAGAATCACCGCTCGGTTGCGTCTCCATCTTCTCCTTCTCCTGTTAACATTTACATTAAATTATAGACAAAGCTTTTTTTTTTAATCATTTCTGAAGGAACAAAAACATATCATACAATCAACCAGTCTGCGTGGATTTTTGGCAGTTGTTCAGAAGCCTGTTTTCCTAAGTCTGTGTGACAAAGACATGTTATATCCGACTGAAGCCACATTCAACCTGGAATTCAGGTGAACAGTGTTTTTTTTTTGTACATAGGTCAGATGTGAAATCATGAAAAAGCACTTTCATTCTCTGTGCCAAAAAAAAACCCTCAGCTATTAAAGACTGAAATCTTTCAGTTTAAATGTGTATTTACAGCATCAATAAAACTGTTGCATCTATTGTTGAATATTCTTCTAAACCCCAGTGGCTGTTATGAGTCAAAGGTACTGAGAAAAAAAAAATCTTTGTAAAGAAATCCTTTGTGGAGTGGTTGATGGGTTTATGACATGAGCTACGAAATGCATTTTAAAATTGTAAAATTAACACGTCAACCGCAATTATCTGATAAGGATCTTAAACACAGTTTAAATCAAAAACAATGACTCGCACTGTCAGTTGTAGTTCCACCGTCTGTCCACTATTTGTTGCTCTAAAACACAGTCAAGTCTTTCATCTGGATGAAGAGACATGATGATCCCATCATTTGGATGAGACACCTTCCGCTGTTGACGTGTATCCAGTATTAAAAGCCCCCAAAAAAGGCAAAATACCGTGACAAAGGTTAGCTCAGTATCGGATTTTCTTCCGATAATGAACATCCAATAACACAATGTCTGGGTTTTGCCAAATTTACTGGAATTACACATGGGGTTCTGAGTCATTTACCTAAATTTTAGAGGCAAACAACTATATTTATCGATTTTGATAAATTGTGTTTGGACATTGCCAAAAAAAAAAAAAAATTGCGTATCAGCAATAATCAGGCATCCTTAATATCTGTCATCTTTAGTAATTAAGTTAATTGTGTTTATACACAATCAATTGCAATGAGCAACAGTTAATCAGAACTTGACAAAACAGCTCTATTTTAAACACAAGGAGGCAACGGTTTCCAACATTGAACCTGTGATTGCTCTGAGTTGAGCTGAACTAATATATGAGGAAAAACAGCAGGCTACAAAAATTCTTTATGCTTGTTTGATTTGAGATGTTTAAGGATCAAACGCCACAGATGGTGTGCGGGGGGGGGTTGAGATTATTTTTCTTTTGAGATTTCTTTTTTTGGGAATCTTAAATATCTGACGATCTTGATGTAAATGTAGTCTCTTTGATTTTCACTTCTAGAAAACTAACCCTTACGCATCAGTTCCAAAGAGAAAACAAATCAGTATCTGGGATTGACAGGTACAGCAGTAATAAGGCTTAGATCATCGTTCAAAGTTGGATCGAATCAAAGTTCATTCGTTTTCTCTTTGTTCATGACTTCCCTACATTTGGTCTGATGCTGGATCATGGTCCTCCAAGTCTCTCGCCCCGACTCTACTCATCCATGGCTCTGTCAGGACTCTTCAAGGACCCATTTCTCGTTAGGATACTCTCCTGCGACATTTCTTCATCCTCGTCTGGTGATGGATTTAAGTGAGTTCTTGGGTTTTTGTCCTCGGGGACAGCGGAGGAATTTTGAGAATTCTCCCACTCTGGAGTTTCCCCTGATGGACTCATCTGATGGTTGGTTTGAGAAGCACCTGTTTCCTCTTCCATCTGACTACCAACTGGTTCAACAAGGAAGCCATTGCTCTGCAAGACATGATCATCTTCTCTCTTCTTCTTGGGTGGTTTTCCTGAGTCTGCGTCTCCATCCACTTGCATACTGTTGTCCAGTATCATGGGCACGGAATCATCTGAGTTTGTCGAGAATTTAGGGTCACCTTCATCGTCTGGATCAGGTTTGAGCATCTTAGTATCAGGGACGGGCGACTGGTCCTTGACTCCATATTCTTCATTATCATTTTCATTATCATCATCTTCATCATCAGCCGCAGAATCGTTTCCATTTTCGCTCATCTCATTCTCAAGCTCCACCTCGGAGTTCCCATTTTCCACAATTTTATTTGTCTTTTTCTCTGTTTCCTTCGGAACCTCGGTCACGTCGTCTGTTATGTCGACCTCTTTTTGCTGCGCGACTTCTTCCTCATCTTTCCGCTTCCCTCGCACTTGGGCATCTTCCTTAGCATCGCCATTTCCAATGGCGTCTAACCTGCCTTTCTCCAGCTTTCGGAATTGTTTCTGAATTCTTCTGGGACACCACACGAACTTATCCTTTGGCTCAAAGTGTAGGTAAGCGAAACGCACCAGCTCCTGACGTTTCTGCTTGTCCTTGACGGCAAACAAGAAATAGTCGAGTACACTGCGTTTAATGCCGCTCAGCGTCTTCTTCACTAGGGTCTCTTCTAGGAAGAAACGCACCAGTGGGGCCTGATACTGCTTAAATCCCAGCTCCCCAAGACTCTTCAGGATGCGGGTGATCCGCAGATTGTTGTGCATATTCCTGGGAAACAAAGGAAAGTTAAAAATACCAAAATGACTTATTTCTCGCCTCAAGCTAACATGAGCTTACCGCTCCAGGTTTCCAAAGCGCTCTTTCCAGTTCTCAGCTCGCTTGACTTCACCAGTTGTTTTGTTGACCAACTGGATGCCATAGAAGCCCAACATGAGTTCATAAGACTCCACAAGTCTCCTTTTGGCGTCTTCATTGTTCTTAAAGGCCTGAGCAGAAAAAAAAAAAAAACCCTGAACAACCCCGTCTGGTAACACATTTATTTAAAGAGATGATTCCCAGTACAGACTCACCTCAATTTCCTTCTTGGTGAGCTCTGAAGCCATGTAATTAACGCCCGGCTCTCGCAGAGGAAACAGCCTGTGAGAAGAGAATAAACAGGGAAACAAACAGCACCTGTTATCTTCTAATAGAACCACAGAGAAGCCTGCAGACTCAGACTGAGTTCATCTGACTTTCTGCATCACATCAATGCTTGTTCTTTTCAAAAAAACAACTGTCAAATCATAAAACTACACAATAAAATGTTAATTATTGATTTACAGCTGCCATTTAGACAGGTTTTTTTTGGCAGTTTAGAACAAGGGACATTGACCTTTCGCTGATATTGTCCAAACACATCATCTGATAACAACCAATATACTTATACAACAGTTTGCACCTAAAACTGAGGCGAATATTTCAAGTGATTTCAGTTTATTTGGCAAAATACAAGTATTGCGTCTTTAATGCATTCAACATCAGACAAAAATGTTTTTTATGACCCTTTCCAATAAGACATCATTTTTATATCAAGCCCTTAATTGTTTGGACAGTATTGTTGGACATCCCTTAGCACACAGGTGTCAAACTCAGGCCCTGGGGCCAAATTTGGCCCGCAGTGTAATTATATTTGGCCCATTTTAACGTGTACTACAATGTCTCCCCTATATCTAGCCCTTTTATACTGGCAGAAATTTGTAGTATTAACCATGTATGCGCTTTGTTATGACACATACAGTATGTTTTTGTTGTACATCTGTAAAAAAGATTTAAGATAAAGACACATGAAGAGACAGAATAAGCAACCGTGTCAGGTTCAATGTTTTTATATGAAAAATATATATATATATTACATATAATTTAATATAACAATTGGTGGAGGCAATGTCAAAAAAGAGGGCCCATACCACTGAATGTAGGAATGAACTCTCTCCAGTCTCTTGTAGTCGTTTTTCCATTCCTTCAGGAAAGACTCGATGTAGATGTCTATGCCCGGCGAGAAAGACACAGGAAACGCTTTAAAATACCATTAATACACTGAAAAACGCTGCAGTTGTAAAAACCCACCGTCAGGTGCAGAGGGAAACTTGTTCAGATAAAACTGCAAGTTGTTCATTTTGTCCTCGGAGCACTCCTCATCTGTGAGATTCTGCCAAAAAAATTAAAATAAAAATCAAGAGGCAGGTAATGAACCTTTTGGCAGGTATTTGAGGTTTCTACTCCAGTGTAACATACCGGATATCCTCTCCTGTAGTTCTGCATGTCCTTTGCTGCCCTGATGTTTCTGGGCGTGTGATGCCACTGCTAACAGAAACGAAAGCGAAATTATTAAAGAAGCCTTCAAGAAGGCTTCGCCCTAACTCTGGGATTAGCCCTCGTTTAAACGTCACATTTAACGACTCCTGACCGAATAATCGAACTGGATTATTCAACGCATCTCATAACGTCACTCACCGACCATAACGAATAGAATAAGAATGAATAAATAGGCACTGCGTTTTTACAAGTTGACCTGCAGTCGATGAGCGTGAGCTAATCGTTCAACTACTGCAGTCATGTCTTGGTTTAGAAAAACAACTCATTCAACATATCGAGCACCAAATAATAACGTCGAATAACCGTTCAAGCAGGAAGGGGAAACATGTAAACACAACACAGACTGAAGGCTCCACCGAAACGGAAGCTAACAGTAGCTGCTAACCAGGCTAGTAGCATATTAAGCTAACAGTAGGTTTACACTCCAATATTCTGGGAAAACGACAAAACATGTTAAAGTAGTTCACGCTGCTAAAGATAAACACATACTAAACTCCATCCAGATTTGTTTTTGTCTTGACTGGACCGTCGGCCTTGGTTCTCTCCAGCCGAGTCGTCTCCATCACTCTCTGTGTCCCAAGTCGAGTCGTACTCGCACACCCAGTCGTCCTCCATTCTCTCAAACGTGACAATCTTATGGCATCGAACTCTTAACCCGCTACAGACACTGACGCAGACGCGGACATGAACCTGGTCATGCACGCGAGTTCATAGTCCTGTTAGACATTGACGGCTCTGTGGATCCGTCGATCCCTCCCGACCATCACCAGACAGTTGCCGAGTGAGCAGATGTTGCCTTCAGGTGCCCTCGTCTTTGTAGGAACTCCACATGTTCGCTATCGTCGACTTTAAAACGAATCTAATTTTAAAACATGTTTCGGTATCATCTCTCAGAGCACGGTGTCGTCACACTGCTGCCTCTCCACCTGACCATAACTGACCTGCTGACGTAGAACGACGACTAATCAGAAATCACCATCTTAAAAGGTTAACCAAGGTGAAAAGATCTACGTCAACTAAAGGTAACATTTCACTATGTATGTCACGAATAGTACAACTTCCAATAGTCAATTGATGGGTGGCGCGTTCAGATTGAACCTCGTAATACAAAACATATACACAAATACATATATATGTATATGTAGTGTATATATGTATATCACATATATAGTAACATAACATACATAGCATGTAGATATCATATATATGTATATACACATGGTATATACAGTTACATGTTATATATACACATACATAAATACATACATATAAGTATATATAAAATATATATAAAAATAAAATAAGATAAAAAAAATTGTATATGTTACATCTTATATATACATACATATATATGTGTGTGTGTGTTTATAAAGGCACCAAGTGTATATTTACATAAATATATTAACTTAGTCAATAATAGATTTTCCACTGCGAAACTCAAAACATTGTGCTGTCGGCTTTTCATTAGAACAAAAAAAACAAAACAATGATCTCATTGATATTACATATAATATGCCAATACATATGTAAAGATACTAAGGTTAACAGACATCCCTTATATGTTATATATATTAAAAGATATACATTAAAGTGTTTATGTGTTGAAGTGTTCACTTTGTATACAGGATCTAATACTTTGTACCTATCTTATATATATTTAAACATAAATGTATATATGTATGTATATATAATATATATACATATGTGTCTTTATGTATATAATATATACATTTATACACACACACACACATATATATTTATATATATACTCCTCTTCCAGGAGTA
>JAFBJS010004807.1:22693-57644 GCA_016785265.1 Paraplagusia blochii
TGTATAAGAGACAGCTGCATTTCAGTACGGTAAACTTCTTCTTCTTCTTCTATGGTGTTTATTGGCGGTTGTGACTTGCGTCGACACCACCTCTCTCACTCTTGCCTTTTCTGGGTTGAAATTGTGTGACAAAAGTTGTGGCTTACAGTCCGGAAATTACGGTAACCATAAATTAAGGAATCCATTTGCTGACTTTAACTTGTTGTTTTTTGCTTGTTGATAATCCAAAATTATTAAAATGTATGTATAAGAGACTACAAGTAAACATTCATTCATCTCCAAGTCTCATTCAATATATAGATTGTCAGGGGCAGTGTAATTTGTGTGGCAGCGATCTCCACGGCTGCCACCCAAATCACACTGTTCCATATTGTGAGGGTGGAGCAGGTGGTGAGTCCACTGCATGTTATGAGGGTGGCGACGACGCTATTCTCAGAGCAAACTGGCAGCTGGATGATTTGAAACCTGAAGACTTGCAGACCCTTTCATAATCACTTGTCCCTTACATAACTATATAAAACAATTAATACTTAATTATTGATCTTTTCTGTTCACAATGTTTAGCAAAAACTTGTTAAATGTTAAATTAAATTCACAATCAGCAATAGATATATGTAAACAGTAACAGGATACAGGACATGTCCACAGTCGGATCCTGACATTTCTAGTCAATCTTATGAGTCAAGTATGAACAGACAATATAATTACTGTCTTAGACATGAACAATATACAAAACAACAGAGAGCGAGGCTGGACACAGACAGAATAAATAAATTGCACAGAGTTGAGAGTGTCAAAGGAATAACCGCAGAGGAAATTGGAGACATGAACGAAGGAAGAGAAATGAAAGACCAAAGTAGAAGAGGTTTCATAAATGGACGACACATCAGCATGCAGTCCTTCAATAAAGGAGTATGAAATGCTAAATTATGAAAGACACGACGGTTGGAAAGTGCAAATCTCGGAGACAGAAAGGATTGTGGGAAACCAGGTGTTAAGCTTCTGTCACGTCTGACTGGGTTTAATTGAAGGCAGCATTTTTGTTCTGAGAAATCCTCATGAAAAAACAGAAATAAATGAGTGAATGTCTCTGCTTCTAGTGCTTGAGGAGTTCAGTCTTAAATGAATAAAATAAAAAATACATGGAAAATACTTGGCTTTAAGTTTGTGTGGTGAATTTCCATAATTCCGTTCAAAGAAGAATTTTAAAAAGGTTCAGTTAATCTGGAGGATGCTTTTTTGTGTGATAATCACAGACCAATGATTTGGTAATCCTTATGTCGCAGACAATGGTACACTGCACAGAACACTCGGTGTGTGTTTGCACTCGTTTGATGTGTGTGTTAGTGTGTTTTAACTGGTTGCTGTTAAAGCCTCTCTTTTCTGGAAAGCAATAATGTGGCTGGAATTGTGTATTTTTTGGGATCATTTTTGCTTCTGCGAAGAAGGAAAGAAGTGCACGGACACTTAATACACGGAGGAGATCACAACTGGTTTTGGGATTTGCATATATTTACAGGAGCTTACACAATACACTCTTCACTGACAACTGCAGTCCCTGTCTCTCAGTCCTTTGACAGAAGAGAGTATGAATCTCTAGAGCATACCACGTGTATACTCAAGACAGATATGTGAAAAAAGAGTCAAATGTTTTTGACATTTTACTCCCATCAGAGGCCTTCACTTTGACTCAAAGGTAATGTCTCTGTCTTGGGTGAGAAACCCCAGGGTAAGTTTGAATCCCGGTTAGGGTGGTTGGCTCCCAGTGGGCTCACCACCTGCAGGAAGGTACAGTATGGTGCAATGGGATTTGGGTGGCAGTTGTGGAGACTGTTGCCTCTGTGACGCGGCTGAAAATGCATGGAAGAATGGACTTACATCCGTTCAGGCAAATCTTCAACTTCAAATCATGAACTGAAATTCAGCCCTAAACCTTTTAAGAGCTACTAGTCAAGTATGCAATACTAATGGATGGGTTTATCACTTGATCTTACTTCACACAAACACTATGGATCTAAAATGTGTACCGTATTCTCCTGACCATAAGGGCCACCTAGAAACCAACAGTGCGCATTTATAATTTGTGATTTTGGTTGTGTACAGACCTGGATTGGTGCTCAAAAATCAGTCAAATTGTTTTACTGCATTACAGCTACTGTAGTCAGGAGCTTTGCAAATACTGTACCATGCCGTGTTTCGCGAAGTTGGATAAATGTAATAACTTCAATGTAATGTAATGTAAAGTTATGGTGTTGAAAAAAAACCCGAAATGTCACTGGTTAAATTAATGAGACATGCTTACAGAGTTGCTTTAAGTTCATGACGACTCCACAGTAAACATAACTAATTGATATTTATATACTTTATTGATATATTCTTAGAACTTACTTACTTAGAACTTACTTAGAACTTACTTACTTACATGGAGGGAAAATTGGAAAGGAAATGTGCATTCATACCAGATTCATTCATTCATTCATTCATTCATTCATATTCCTCTCCTTATCCACTACCAGAACACAAGGGCAGTGGTCTCCACAATTGTCACCCAAATCACACTGCTCCATACCTTCTTGTGATATGGTTAGAGCAATTAAGTGCCAACCTGGCAGCTGGTGGATTTGAACCTGAAGCCTTGATGACCCAACTACGCCAGATCTGCTGCACGCAAACTATATTGATTGCTTCAAAATAAATAAATATAAAGATATTCAAGTCAAATAGATATATGCTTTAAAAAATATGTTTGGAAAACAAAACTTTCTCTTTCTACATAATAGAAACCGCAATAAAACCAAGCTGCAATTTGACCTTTTTTGTTGCATAGTTCTTGAGACTGTTTCTTGACATTTAACTTTCACAAAATAAAAAATAAAAAAATCATTGTGTTTTATCATGAGCAAATAATTTATATGACCTCAGATATGGATTCTTCAATACCATTGTGACCAATACAATGGAGAACACTCTGGCTGTTAGTGATCTACTGTTCGACTGATACCAATTTTGAGAACAGTTATAACTTGGTTTTACAGTAGAAGCCAGCGCTTTGTTGGCACCGGTGCTGACTTTCACCTCCCAAGGAGAAGGAGAACCCTGTGAAACATATATTTAGCTGCTCCAAATAGCTGACCTCTTTTACAACACTGTGGCGCTGGAGAGACACAACCAAAGATCCCCAAGTGAATACTTTGTTTCTGATCAAAGGCTAAACTTGCACTAATTATCCTGGTAATAAACGTGACGTACGTCTGACTTCAGTGGATAAAGTCTTGCAAAACACACACCTGCCTGTAAACGACACCAAATTAGCAGAAGTCTTGAATGCATCAGTCCAAAGTGAGTTTGAGCGATTTAATGTCAGGTTTAGTATAGTTTTGAACGAGAATGCAGGTCAGAATAGTTGACATAAAATGCATAAGAATAAATCTGAACCTTTGGGGATAAATTAACACATTTGATGACTACTGATATCCAATGGCTTCAAGAGAATCTAAAGCCTAATTTGTTGAAATGCATGAACAAATCACAAAAATAACATGACCTGATTGATGTCAGGCTGTACCACACTTGGCCCACGGACCAAAGTTTTCCCTAATTGTTTCCAAAGCCATCATCTTACTTGAACAATGCTACTCAGTGTTAAGACAAAGTATCTTTGTTGAAAGCAAAGGTAACTAAAGTTATGAAATAATCAGTTGCCCTATTAAGTATTTTGTACTTGAAAATATTCACAGTGATATGTATTAGTAGTAATAGTATTAGTTTACAGTCTTCCCTTTCTGTACCTGTTCTTCTTTGGCTGCTTCAGTGCACCACAGATTTTTTTTTTATTATTCTTATTGCAAGCGTTTTGCCACACTTTACAGTTATTTTATTTTTTTTCCAATGGACTTGGTAATTAAAAATAAATTAATAAATCTAAACTAATAAATGGGCTTATGTACAGGGGAAAAATTGGACACTTGAGCATTTAGTAATCTCTTCTGTACCTTGCTCTGATTGGCTCATGCATCACATGATCTCACCTCCCACCCCCCTGTTGTCTGTCCATCCCTTATTTACTTTGCTCTGCTATCTTAGCTTAAGGTATAAGTAAAGGAGTGTCCTTAAATGGCCGCACTTTGTGATTTTTTTTTTCCCTTTTAGCATTGGGGCTTTGAATGCATGTCTGTTAATTTTTGCTGTAAATTGAATATAATTACGATAGAATTATGCTGCCGTAGATGGAATATAATTATGAAAAGAACCAATTATGAAAATAACTAGTAACATATTTAATAGTAATCTCATAGTCATACTCTTGGACAGGAGTCCCATCAGGGTTAAGTAGTCCTAATCAGTGGTTTGTGAAACTGTGAGGTCATGAGTTTGACTCCCTGGTGCACATAAGTTCTTGTGCAGACTGTGAACTTTAAATTGCTTTTAAGACCTTTGCAGGCTTTGTTCGAGTGATGTCTAATGAGAGAGATTGTTGCATACTAATAAACTCCATGTGTGAGTGCATTTTTCCTTTTTTTCTTTTTTTTTTTTCCACATTAGCAAAACATAACGCAGATCTGGAAGATGCACAATAAATAATAAAATGTCCAAACTAAAGTTTGTCTCCGTGCTACTCAAAACAAGAATCATAACCAACATTAGAGCATCAATTATATGTGTGATATATCAAAGTCCACACCTTCTTGCACTAGTTATGCAAAGATGTAAAATTAAACTGAAAAAAAAAGAAAAAAAAAAAAACTCACAGCGTAGTTTGTGATATAGGGATCATAGAATGATTATTAGAGACCCAGATGCTCAAACTATAATGCCCAGCTGAGACAAATATATAATCTAAATATTCATTAAAAAACTATTAAGTTGATGGGGTCTAACACAGAGTTTTAATAGCTTCAGCTGCAGCTCATAAAGGTATGATGTGATTTTCGTTCCCTCTGTAAATGGATGGCAGTGAAACATATTCGAGCCGCGTTCTTTTTCTTCCCAGAAAAAAAAAAAAATATATATATATATCAAAAAACACATTATACAACCAGCATAAACAAATAATTAAATTCCTGGGTCAAATGATCATAAATAGCCCAAATGACTTTACCAGATTTGAAGATAAATTGAACACAAAACTGTAGCTAAATATTTTATGCACAGACTTTGTTTAAAACACATACTGTAGTCATATAATTAAAAAAATGACAAAATCACACAAAATGTGCAAAATTAAATAACTGGAAAAATTGTCGTAAGAGACGACCAGCTTATTTTATATTAGTGCAGAAATGGCATAAATTGTATATATATTTGGACTTTTGTTGAGAAATGATTGGTCTTTGACCCCTGAGAGCTTTTGTAAATGATTTGATAAATATATGGTAGGTAGACAGACAGACAGACAGACCGTGGACATGTGGACAAAAAAAGTTATGAGAACTGAATATCTACTTCAACTAAACCTCGTCAGTGAATGCATTAAATCACTCAAGGCTGTTGCCTGGGTGATGTCTCTTAGTCAGACTCTGCTGATTGAAAGACTTCTGGAAGGTGTCACCGTGGTGTGACGTCTGCAACTCTTTGGTCCATCTTTGAGCTGCTAATCCGGCAGATGGTCTTTAAAAGAACAGTGCAGCTCAGTTCTTATCAACTTTTCATTCCTCCTTGCTGTCCTCTCCTTCTTCTCTTCTCTTTCCTTTCCCTCTTTCTGTGTCCTTTCTGTCCTCAGTCTTCTCTCTGCTTTGTTCTCTGACCTGTTTCCTGCAGGCTATCTAATGGCTCTGGATGGATGGAGGATGTAGGTCTGTGGAGAACACAATCTGATGAATGCTTCTTCTACACCAAGGACTCAGTGGGTGATCATTGTACACCACCCACAGTCCCCCTGTCGCCTTTACAGCCCTGCTATCATGTGTTTGACAAACTTGCGAATGTGCCGAGAGTAATGTATCCAACTGAAGTGAACCATCTGAGCCTGAGGAAGTTTCTGAAAATGTCATCAGGACAAGATTGTGACTAAAAATGTGAAAGGAAAATGAATGCTGCAGGCAGATTACAGTTGTGTTCAGACTCATTCAACCCTCAGTGATGTAGAAAGTTTTATGAAAATCATTGGACTCCAGTACAGAAATCTTTTCCCTTGCAGCCCCTTTTAAAGTCGCACCTCAAAAAAGTTCTTGAAATAGAGGTGATATATATATATATATATATATATCAGACTTGGGTCCAGTGTGTTGGGATTCACTAGGTTATCACTGAGGTCCACTGAGGATGGTTCCGTCCCCACTCACTGCTCCCCGGGGGCTCAAAGCTGCCTACTGTTCACTTTAGTGATGGGTTAAACGGAAAGGACACATTTCGTTGTGTGCAGTGGTTTGTATCACAATCACAAGAAGTTTGCTTTCCTTTCCTTTAATTTCCTTTCCTTCTTCTCTCAGCGTGAGGAACAAAAGAGCATGATATATGCTGTGATCATTGTCCACTAGGTGAATTAAGGTAGTGGAAAGGTTTTATCATAGCACCCTTACAAGATTGGAATGCAAAATAAATCTGCCGTTTGCAGAGGAAGTGAAAGGACACCAAAACATGTCGGCAAACTCCAAAGTTTTTCATTCTCTGGAGTCACAAAACAAAATTGGAACACTTTGGGCGGTTCCATAGTGTTAGTGTGTCTGCATCGAGAGACAGCAGGGACTGTGTTTGATTCCCAGAGGAGCCACAAGCTTGGCGCTTGTCAGCAGTTGTTAAAGACAGTGTTGTTATGAGCAACATTTAGGTAACTTTACATGGGAAAAATTTTGGTAAGTCATATGATTTTTCTCATATTTCTCACACCCAAGGGAATAGTGTGAGAAAAAAAAAATCAAACATACTTTATATAACAGATAGATAGATAGATAGATAGATAGATAGATAGATAGATAGATAGATAGATAGATAGATAGATAGATAGATAGATATCTATGTTATATAAAGTAAGTTTTTTTTTTAATTTTTTTTTTCTCACTATTATTTCAGACATCTCAGGTGAAGAATGCCCAGTCTCACAAGACTGTGATAAAATTATATTTTAACCCTGTGACGGCTGTGTCATCCGTGTGTTTTTACATTTAGTGTGTAGGCGTTTCAATAAGACTGGACTTCAGCTACTTGGAAAAAGAACATTTATCTAATCTGATCTTGACAAAAGCCAAACCTGCTCAGACACGAATGTGGACTATTAAATAAGAAGTGTTGTTTCATCTCAGTGTGACTCACTTCAGAGTGAGTATTTCTGAGAGCTATTGATTCAACGTGAAACAAACAAACAGACGTGATTAGACAAATGGTTTTCGACCAGACAGATTAAACGGAGCACGTTAATCTGTTCTGCACTCTGTTCACAGTAGATGTTCGGAGCAGAAATATCTAACCACAAAACAAAGACAAAATCCTGGCTATGAAGACATAGAGGAACTGGGAGGCCCACAAATCCAAGCCCAGAGCACAACTCTTCAGTCATATTGATTCTGCGAAGTTGACCCATACATCACATTGAGCTACAATGTTCTAATTTAATCTGCCTCCGGTTATAATAAAAATATTTTCTGTCCCCTGACCTTTTGTGGAAATACCAAAGCAGATCTAGGAGCCACCGCTCCATGTTCTAATGATCCTGAAAGGACGGCGGAGTCAAAATTAGTTACAGCTCCATTCAGCATCAGAGGCAGCAGCTGCCATAGCAACCAGACGGATGGTGTTTGGCGAATATGAACACAGAGATCAACTGAAGGAGGTGAATCAGAAGAGGAGTGAGACATGAATCAAATCACATACAGTCTCTCTCCCTTTCTCTTATATATAAGATGTGTATAAGAGACAGCATTAATACTGTGCAATTATCAAGTCTGAAAAGAGTCAAAAAAACAAATAGTACATATATATGTACATGCTAAAATGTTAGTGATGTGCATGTATTTTCAGTATGCGAATACATTTTCATCATTAAAAATCACCTTTGTCCAAAAGCAAAACTTTGCCGCATAGAGTTTAGACCAGTTTTTCACAACATTTACTTCACACTTAATACCCAGAATATTTGGTGTTAATACACAGAATACAATTGTGAATACAAAATAAAATTAAACAAGTTTTTTTTTTGTTTATAAATAAAAAAAAATAATGAGTGATGTGCAAAATTATTCATCAATATCCTTTATCTCTGAGTTCACCCAATTGCTTTCATAAGTTCCCTGATGATTGCCGAAGGAAGCAAACTCCTCATTGTGACACTGTGATCCACTCCACTGCACACAACGGAATGTGACCTCTGCATTTAACCCATCAACAAAGTGAACAGTTGGCAGCTTTGAGCAACCGGGGCAGCAGTGAGTGGGGATGAAGCCGTGCATCAGTGTTCAATGCACCTCAGTCGTAACTTGGCAGTTGGTGGATTTCAGTCAAGAACACTCCGGACCCCAGTACGGTTCTTTAACCACTAGGCCACCACTGCCCCTGTGAATGAATGAACCCATGTTGTCCTCATGACGAGTGTCCACCAGGGTGTGATTTAATCTTAAAAGTGCAGCAGTTCTGTAGCAACCTCATTGGTATGTGAGGAGAAGATTGTGGAAACAAACAGCAACAAAGGAGCAGGCACAGGTCAGGGATAACGTTGAGCTAAAATCTAAAGTAGGGTTTGGCTATAAAACGATTTTCAAACTCACACAGTATTGTTAAATACAACACTCAGAGATGGAAAGAGTGTGGCACAACTGATAACCTAACAGGACGCACCTAATCCCCTAATCTTACTGCCTGAACAAGAGTACTGATCAGTGGGCGTCTGCCCATGAGGAACCACAGAGACTCGGGAAGAAGTGCACAGATCGTCAACTAAAACAGTTTGTCATTCACTACCATTTAACCTGATTGTTTCAACTATATGCATCACATTTCATGTTGTTGACATTCACCACCTTCTATTGACAAACGTCACAACTGCAGTAAAGGCTGTTTTACTGTAGTTGCAACTAATCTTCCATCTGTATTTGTCCGTTTTTGTTGTTGATATTTCCATGTCGACAGTCATTAATCTTCCAAAAAGGACAACATACCGCTATGTCTATTTTTGCTGATTACAGTATTACAGTAAGGTAGGTATGTTACCTGGACAGTCTACCATAATAACTAGTGAAGTTTCATCTCAAAGTTTTATAGTTGTTACACTACGACATGGCAGGTGTCCACACCCTGAACTTTAGTAGGATATTTTATATACCTAGGTCTGGGAGCTGGTTGGCTTCCTGATATAGGGCCTAACACCAAGGCCAACTTGTAAACACCAAAAACGCAGACACACCAAAAAGGTTCAAATAGCATGGTCACAAAGACGATGCCATTAGTCAATCCAACACATTAAACATAACACGGCCATAACAATGGCCGATGCTGTTTGCGTGGTGTCGTAAAATTCTTCCGGTATTACAGTGTTGGATGGGACGATACAGCACCACCTGGGAAATACTGCAGGGATCGCAGTCTTATAGAGCAGCTCCAAATAAGCACTGGTTAGAAAGACTATCTTTTCCCAATACCAGGTTTAATTATTTAATGATTTAATTACTTTTCTGACTTTATTAATTCTTGAGCTTTTTCCTAGGTGGCTTAGTGGTTATGAAAACGGACTTGGGTCGACAAGGCCCCCCTGATTCGTGCCCTGATAGGGGATTGATCCCACACAGTACTGAGTGGGCGCTAGCTCAGCTGAGTGAACCCTACTCACTACAGTGGGTAAAATGCAACGGCAACAACATATTCTTCAATGCAGATTTATCACTGGACAGGTTGAAGGTTTTATTTAAATGTAGAGCAGGGGTGTCAAACTCGTTCCTCCAGGACCGTTGTGGCTGCAGGTTTTTGTTCCAACCTATCCAGTGCAAACTAGTTGACCCCACAGCTGTCTGGAGACTCAGACCAGTTCATTGAAAATTCCAGTCAGGTGTGCTGCTGGTTGGTTGGAACAAAAACCTACAGCCACACCGGCCCTTTGTGGATCCGGTTTGACACCCCGATGTAGAGGTTTAGATTGACCTGTTAAGTTCCAGGTCTATGAACCTCTAAAAGTGGCCTGTGTATCCACCACCTCTTACCTGTCCACTTAAGCAGCAGTAGACAGCTTTACATTGACGGTATTAAAATAGGAGCTGACAGTCAGGAAGTTTGCCGAGTTGCCAGTGCAGTGCTACATCCTTACGCACTGACAGACTATTGCCTGAATATGGAGATAGCCCAAATAAAATATGTTGAATGTGCATATTTAATTTGTAAGTGTGAGCATGACTGACAGTTCCCCTCACTCAGAGCTCTTACACACCTGAGGACATGAGTGCTGAAGAAGCCGTTTTGAACAGCAGTCTCCTAGTCTGACAATGCTGTGATTTTAAGACTTAATGGAGTCCTGTCCCAGTCTCTGATGTTGCAGCCTTTTTGGTTTTCTCATAGGATTATAGGCTTTTTTTAAATTTTAAAGTGATAAGGTAGGATGCAATAAATGTTTGTGCTAACTTATCAAAAAATGGTGAAGGTAGCAGCAAAACAAAAATACTAATTGCAACTATAGTGCATTCAACTAAAAACCCTTTCTAATAATAACCCCTTAACTCACGACAAACACCGCGCTCAAGGGTGCAGCTCGTTCCTGATTGATTTTGTTTGCCTGTTGTTCAACTGCCTTGGATAAACTGCAGGTTTGCTCTGTTAATGAAACAACATGGCTGCAGGTGGTTTCTGGAAACTGATTGGTCCAGACTTAGAAACGTGGGCATGGAAACTGGTGTCTGCCAGTTCCTAATGTTATCCCTTGTAGTTGAAGTGTTTACAGGACCAACATTGTAGGTCTAGTAGTTAAAGAAGCGGACTCGGGTCTGAATCTACTAGATGCCAGCTTGCCACTGAGTTGCTCTGGGCATAGCATCGTGCTGCACACGAAATGACTTCCAGTCAGCTCACCACACTTTAGTAACACTTTTGCAAGTGTTTTTCATTTAGGGTGCTGTTTTAGTCGCATTAGGATTAATGGTAACAACATACTGTAATAAATCTGGGCCTTTAAAAGTGTTGAGAATGTCAGGTTTGGAAAGGGCAAAGAAAAACTTCCCAGAACTGCTGGTAATTAAGTAAAAGAATGAAGAGAACCAAAACTCCAACCGTGGGCGTAGGTTAGAAGTCAGAGCAGGATAAAAAGAAAGTGAAGGACAAAAAATACTTTATGATGTAATGTCTGTGGGAAAATGTTTTGCAGAAGAAATTAAAGTTCACACTGGCTAAAAAAAGTGTATGCTTAACATTAACGATCATAAAAGAAAACAGAAAGAAAAAAAGATATATATATATAATTATATATAGCACAGCTAGTCCAGGGCTCAGGGAGACTTGGCTGATTTCATTTGTTTACCTTCAAAACATATAATCATAATTAATCAATAAAGTGATGTGTCAAAGACATAAACACTAGTAAACCTGGGAAATAATGCCCACCATTGTTCCATTTCCTCATGTCTTTTTGATACATCTTTTTCATGTTTTATTTACTTTGAACATTTTGGTTTGTATTTGAAGCATTTCCTTTATTGTTTTATTAGGGATTCTGCTACTTTGAATTCTTCAACCCATTTGTAATGCAAATCTCTTTTTTTGTCCAGTAATAACTCTAGTTATACCAACTTATTTTTATTAAAAAAAGACTAATGTGGTTAAATACAATACATATTCAGGTAGTTTGACTCTTTCCTGAACAGTAGTTTATATATATATATATATATTTATGGAGTAACTCTAAATTACGTCTCTGTGGAAGGGTTAAAGAAGGATAACACTAAAAAAGTTAATTTTCTCAGATTTTTGGAAAGGCCTTAATCAGCTCATACATTGCACAGTGACACACATCTGAATCTGCTGAGTCACAGGGTAACATTGAACTAACCTCTCTGTTAGTTCAAGGACACACTTTTCTGTAAACAACAACTGTAATCATTCATATGCTGTCTTACAGGACAGTTGTGAAACCATCCATGATGTATGCTTTAGAGACAATCACAATAGGCAGAAGACAGGAGGCAGAGGTGGAGGCAGCATAGTTAAAGATGCTGAGATTCTCTTTAGGAGACACAAGGATAGACAGGATCAGGGATGACGTGATTAGAGGGACAACACAAACAGGAAGGTTTGGAGAAAAAAGCTGCAGATGCCAGATTGAGATGGTTTGGACATGTTCAGAGGAGGGACAGTGAATATATTGCTAGACAAAAGACCCTGATAGGGGACAAAGAGGAGATTTATGGATGCAATGAAAGGGGACACGGAGGTAGTTGGAGTTAGAGTTGAGGGTACAGAGGACAGGGGGAGATGGAAAATGACTCACTGTGGCAACCCCTGAGAAAAGGGACAAGCCAGAAAGAGAAGAAGTTCATTAATCAAAGTGCTAATTAAAGTAAAATTGGTACTGCGAAAGTCAACTGAATTGACCATCCAGGTAGGTCAAAACTAAATAACAACAATAAGTATTACCTCATAAAAATAAGGCAACAATGAATTCAAACAGATAGAAATTATACGAGACAACCAGGACTAAATAGCAGGTGTATTTGAAGTGTGCTTTGACTTTATCGACCAAGGACTTTATGACCATAAAACTAGGGACCACCTGAGATACTCACTGCCTCGCTTCTGAAATGGTGTTCTTCATCATCTCAACAATGTATTGTAAACAAGACAGCTGGTCTATAATCATACTCTCTCACCCTGCGTGTCTTTGACTCCCTGCCCGATGACTGACTGCTCTTGATAGATTTCACCTCCACTACGGCCACAGCCAACCAGACTTTAACAATTATTATTGTTGTACAAGCTTTTATACCTTGATCAGAGGCTGTAGTTGGTTCTGGGTAAGAGATAAGGACTGGGACATCAAGATAAAGTACCAAGTATACAACTCTGCACAGTGGCATCTTTTATCTTTTTTTATATTTTTTTATCAGATAAGGATCAAAGCTCTATAGAGGAAATCTGTGGCTCTATTTTCCAACCTACAGAAGAGCTGATAAGAGCTGAGGCATCGGTTGCACTTGTGCTCAAACAGTGCAGTGGCGTTTTAGAGAGAACAATTTGAACAAAGTCATTCTGAACATAAATTAATGAATTGGACTGAGAAACACAAAAGTGTTCTGGGCTAAATGGCTCGATTGAAAGATGAATAACCGGGATTGAATGCAATCATTTTAAGAGAGATGGTGTTTCATCATGCAGTCACTTTTATTGGCTGGAAAACAACAACTGTTTTATCTGATTGATGGCCTGGCCCAAAAAGCAAAGCTACATTTCCACATCTAGGTTTGTATTAAAAGAAAACTCGTGATTGAAATTTTGTTTCAGTGCATTGTCTTTGTGATTGTTCCAGGACCACTCACTCACTGACACTAAAGGATGGATGCTGTCTGACCTGCTGGTTGCAAAATGTATTTGGGATCCCTACCTTGAAGCTCTGGGTAAATGATCACAATGTCACAATATTATTGATATAATGTGTTGGTTTTACAAATCTGATCTTGATGTTAGGCAAGAATGTTATGAGACCTGAATCAAGTTGGAGATATAATATAAGATGATAAAATATTACCTGTTCTTGCTGGAATAACAATAGTTACTAAATATATATATAACTATATACCGAACAAAACACCCAAAAAGGCATTTCTGTTAGGATTGGTCACTTATGTTATGTTAAATGCACATTGTAGGGAAATGTCACTTTGGGTATTCCGATTTATTTATTTATTGATGCATTATATGATCCATTTCTTTGCTGTTTTTCATTTTGTGTTTCAAAATCAAATCTGGAAGTCATAACCGCCACCTTTTTTCATTTTGTTTCTATGGCAAAACCAATCTGCAAATAATGTACACAAAGGTGATGTGATTGTCCCCAGCTTCAAAGACATAGAAAGCATCCTAAAAAAATGATTAAAGTCCAAACTGCAATATGTCTTAAAATATTCACCATCCAGGCAGTGAAAAGTTACTAGCTGCATTTTCTTTTTACCCATGGTCTCAGCAGAGGCTGTATTATCAGGTATTCTACCACCGTTCTAATATATATTTATTGCGTCACTCGGACATCAAATCAGGCCCGTCAGTTTCATCTGTTATTGATGGAGGAGTGTGTCACGTTTCCTCCCACTTTGTGTGACACAGTGTTGACGGAGTGCTGTGCTGTGTTGAAAACAGTGCAACCTTAGTGAAATATGTCTGTTAAACATCCCTGTGACCTTTCAGATCAGAACATGGGAAAAAACCCATTACACTAAAAGCTAAATAAAAATTAACTCATGCTAGTACGTAATCCGGATCCTGTTTTACCTACTCTTCAACTCATTCTTATCTGTCGACTGCATAACCAACGTCCGGAGAATGAGAAAGTCGTCCTGACATAAAAAGTCAGATAAAAGTCGTACAAACTGTGATGCTTCAACCCTCTCACACCAACATCAAATAAGATTGACAGCTGTACTGGCCACACATTTTAATCACATGTAGAGGTGGATCTAATGCATGCTGCCCTCTACTGGTATAAAATGAAATAATAGAAATAATAAATGGCTGCCGAATGGGCATTTTGGATCATTCACAGACACCTATGCAAACATAATTACCCTACAGCAATATATAGACCTTTCACTTTATTCATTATGACTGGTGGGTGTATTTGCACATGTTACTCATTTGCTCTTCAACACCTTAAGTACAGCTGCTGTGTTAAAGAGGTTATGCAGCTTCACAATTAGTCATCCAATCCATCTGTCAACATAATAAACCACCAAGGCAAGATGACGACGTGCAGAATGCATAATCACTGTATCAACTACATGAGACTTTCTTATGTGAGAGAATACAGGTAGAGATGGTTAAGACTTGTTGTTAAAAGGGAATATAACATTGAAAGCGTTCATAAGGAACTACAGAAAAGACAATAAATAGGGTAATGTTAGGGGTAATTAACTCAGAGGAGAAAATGCTCAAGGTAGCAGCTAAAGGGATCAGGGAAAAAAAAGAGTTTTAAAAGCTTGAATTTATCAGAAAGCTAGCACACATAAACTGATACGTTAAATTTATAATACATTTTATTTTAAATAATAATTTGACAGCAAATACCTCCATGGGTAACTCCAGGAGTATTGTTTAGCTCCTTAAGGCTAAAGCTGTCAGTAAAAATAAACACATACATACTTAGGGGTTTTTAGGGGCAGTTGGTGGCTTCGTCGGGTTCGCAAGGTCCCCGGTTCGAATCCCCGTACCGCCAAGTTACAGCTGATGTGCCCTGAGTATGGTCCCCCTAAAACTGCTCCCCGGGCGCAGGCTCAGCCAGCAGCCTCCTGCTCACTACGGTGATGGGTTAAATGCAGAGGCATAATTTCCCGAAGGATACTCCCTAGGGATTAATATAGTTCTAATTATTATTATTATTATTATTATTATTACTGTATTTGAGCAGAAACCATTATAGCACTGTGCTTGTTTTAAAAAGTAATTAACGCCCATTCTTTCTTATATCTGTATATATTTTACCAATGCTAATAAATTTAGCAGAGTTGATTGGAAGGTTGGGTTTTATTTAAATGGTAGTTTGGGGGAAATGGCTTAGGTTTATATAGGGATTATTTTCGCCAAAGAAAACTGCGCTTTAACAACAGCACAACGTCTTAATTATTTAGCCAGTGTATTTAATCCTTTAATATTCCCCTCAGTCCGTGTGCAGTTACACGGTCACGTCCGTCGTCGGTCGGTGCTGTGACACCGAGTCAGCTCTCGGAGCAGGAAGCTTTTATATGGTAATGAAATCGATTGGGTAAATGCGCGGACCAATCAGGAGCGTTTGATTTATGTTTAAAAGGACTGTTGAGAGGAGTAGTCGCCTGGCAACCGCCTGATGAAATGTGGGAGACGTGAGCTATTAAAAAACAGCGACCCCTGAAAGCTGCCGGCTGCCTCCTGTGGTGGCAGTTTTTCTTTATTTATTTTTTTCAGAAGTCAACAGTCAGCAACCTGGTCAGAAGGGGAAAGGGAAAATATATGTAGAGACAGTAGAAAAGGAAGGTGACGAAGGTGGACGAAACGCGAACAACCGTGGTCTTTGAAGGAGCTGTCAATCATTAGAGCACTTTGGACTCTATTTGCACATCATTGTGTTAATCCTGATAATCCCCTGGACTAGTGGTGAAGACAGGGTGTCTTCATGGCGTAGACTAGACGTCACGAATGTAATATAATAATGAGTCAACACGTTCACAATTGAAGTTTCCATTTTCTTTCTCTTTTTTTTGTGTTGTGTTTAAAGACGTGAATTATCGATCGTAATCCTGACACCTTGATGGAAATTGGATCCACGCATAATTATCCGTCACTTCTTCATTCACTCACTTTAGGGAATAATCGTTAGGAGTATTGGACGGACAGCTGTACGTAATCGATTTTTTTTTTTTCATTTTTTTTTTTTTTTTTTTTTTGCAGCGTCGTCTTCGCTTTAAAAAAAAATACAACTTTCTCCTCCATCGTCTTTCCTCAGCTACCACTGTTTGAAGAACGTATGGAGCCCTGATTTATACAAAAGCTTTAAGTATAAAATACTTTGTTCCACTTACAGCAATTGGTGACAGCAAAACTGTTGGCCACCTCCAGATTATCAATGTGAGGCGTCAGTCTGAATTCCGAAGTGCCAAACTGAACCATTCCTATCCGAAACGCGCTGTATTCCTGGTCCGCGCCCCTGGGAAAGAGTCCCCCTGAAAGCGCACAAATATGTCCACAGTTAAAAACTAGAATCTATCCATTAATTCCTGACATTTCAGGCAGAGAGGGATTATATTTATTCAACCCATAGTGGAAGGAAGTCAGAGATACCTACCAATCTGAACACTGGGCGATCCTCCAAGCGCGCATCCCCATAAAACCAGCAGCGCTGGCAGGGATAAACTCACTATTTTATCCATGTCCACAGTTTATTTCCAACGTGGGAGTCTGTTATTCCAGGGTCCTTTTTCTTGGAGAGGTTAGATCCAAGCCATGATGGGGGTTTTCAGCTTCATGGAAGAATTGGGAAAAAAAAAATTATTGTTTTATGTTCTGTGAAAAGGAGCGTCTTTTCGAGCAGGTGTCTCCCACGGAAAGGAAAGCGGCAGTTAAGGAATGGTCGCTGTGCCGTCTCCTCGTCCGTTCCTCCTAGTCTCTCCCCCTCCAGCTGGTGCCTCCTCTCAGCGCACAGGGACACTGCGCGTCTCCGCTCTGCGCGCCTCAGATCCTCTCAGCATCACACCCACAGCCACTGAGGAATGTTAATAAGAAAGAGACGAAAACAGACGAGAGGAGCCGAGCGCCACCAAAGAAAGGGTCGAACCTCCAGGGGGAGGACGGTTGTTGCACCATAAGTCATTATTAACCTGTGTTAACACGACTAATTTAGACCAAACTCATGGATCGCGCGTGTCAAAAATCTGGCTCGGGGTCAAAAGCAGCACATTGCATATTTTTTGCAATTGTTTTATTGTGGCAGTGTCTTTTTTTATCTGTCGTGTGGGGGATTTTTAATCTTCATCTTCATATGGGGAACTAAGCGTATAGTCAACTGTAGGTGTCACCCTCATTTACGGTGGGGCAAATTCAATAATAAAATAAATAATAAATAATAAATTCAATAATAAAATATTACAGAAATGTGAATGTTTCTGATCCCTCAGAACACAATGTTTTATTGTTTTTGTTTGGAGCCTTTTGGTTTATATATATATATTTATATATATATATATACACACTACAGTTCCCTTGTATTTATATACATACATACATATGCATGTATGCATGCACACACACACACACACACACACACACACACACACACACACACACACACACACACACACATATTCACAGAGAAGAGGGTATTGTGGTTTAAGTTATTACTTGTTGACTGCTGTCTTACTGTGAAACTAGTCGTTTGCATTGGCCAATGGCAAGTCTCCATCACTCATGCATTGCACTAATAATAATGATCAGATCAATCTTTTCCTTAAACTTTTAACTCATCCACCGATGCAAGCAAATGACATTCATATCTAAAGCTATTTGAACCTGTCATTTCTGAAAGGTGCGGTTAAATGAACAAGCCCTGCCTCACAGCCAACAGGCGGTAAATGGTGACACACCGGCCCAGGTTTTGATATGCATATCTGAGGCTGCAGAGACAGATGTATATTAATCACTGGAGCGTGTCAGATGGCAGTCAGGAAGCAAACTAATGAGTGTGAAAGTGGAGAAGAGCAGAAGGTGGCAGCAGTTAGGAGCAGCATGATGCCCCATATTTCAGAACCATGGACAGCACATCACACACACACCACATTGGATGCTGTTCAAAGGACCGTTCACTTCTATTAGTAGACACTTTCAGAGGGAATTTGGAGAAATGACTGGACAAACCACAAACTTAATTTGAAAAAAAAAAAAAAAAGTGTTAGCAACAGTGTTAAGTGTTAACAACACATGAGGTCTACAGTACAGTTACTTACATACATATATTTTGTGTTTAAGCCAACTTTCTGTCCCCTTTTCCAGGGGTTTTCATAGTGAGTCAACATTTTCCATCTCCCGCGGTAGTCTGTATCCTCAACTCTAACTCCAACTACCTCCAAGTCCTCTCTCACTGCATCCAAAAATCTCTGCTTTTTCTCCTCTTCTGAACATGTCCATACCATCTTAATCTAGCGTCTCTAGCTTTTTCTCCAAACTTTCCTAAAATTGCTGTATAAGGTCATATGTTCTTAAAAAAGTACATAAATATATACAATTTTCTACTAAATGGATATTTAATAGGTTGGCTTTTGTATTATTTTTTTTGTAGTTCTTTTTCAGGTTCTGCTTGGATATTTTCAGTAAATAAAGTTGCAAACAAAAAAAGTAATAACTATAATAATAGTTAGAAATATTACAATATCCCTGATGTTTTACAACTCAAAATAAAACAGCTTTTCCTTTGGAAATCAATCATTTACACCCTCTGCTATTTCTCCTCTACTGCTTCACATCCATTCACCTTTCTGACCTTGTCTGGAAGGTTCCGTTATGCATGGATTGACTCTGCTGCTGCTTAGATTAAAATGCAATTTTAGTTTTGATTATCTTACAACACATTCCTCTACACGCTGAATTTGCTGCCTGTAGATAATTTAACAGCTGTAGCACTGAGGGTTCAACCTAATGGAGCTGTTTATGAATGAGAGCGGGGCAGCTTATAATAAAATCATGAACCCGCCACTGGCTGTGTTTAGTCAAAGATTTCCCTAAAGCTCAGCGAAAGAAAAAAATAGATCCCTTGGAAATGTGTTATTTCTTTAATTTTTCATAACTTAACTTTTTCCAACTATCAATTTTTCAGCTATTTAAGAATATATTTGACATAAACCTGGAGCCTAGAGGTCAATATTGAAGTAATCATGGGTTTAGGACCTAGCATTTCACATCAGTTGTTGAAAAGTGAATTCAATAAATATATTGTACAATTATTTAATATTATTTTTGTAAGTTGTATTAATTATCTGGTAAAGATTAAGCAATATTTCAAGGTGTGCTTATGTAAGTTTACACTGGGCTTACTTTTGTTCTTGTTTTTTAATGTAAAAAAAGTCACAGGAAGTAAATTTAGGTCCAAAAGCAACAGATCACCTATTTATTATTTGATTCTAATAGTTATTTTCCATTTACTGAAATTAGTTAGTTGATATTACATATAGTTATATTACAGTGCAATCTCCAATACACCAAATCACACTGATCGGTCAATCTAAACAGTAGTATATACCAAAATAATAGTAGTTAAATCCATACAGTACATTCAAAAAGATTATAATAATAAATTATAAATACATATATACAAATACATACAGTGAGGATAAAAAAATCTCAAAAATCCATTGAATAACTGTTGATATGTTCTTATAACAGAATATAAGTTTTTATTTCCATCATTGTCACTTTTAGACTTAAGGAAAACAAAGGGACCTGTAAAAGTTTGAGCTCCCCCAGAGTTTATTCCTTGTACTACCCCCCCCATGCTTTCTTACCAGAGACCAGATTGTGAAATTCATGACAAACCTTGCAGTGCATGCCCCATGGATTTGGAGGTTTATTTAGAATCATAGTCCATTTGTAGAAGTCATCCTCTTTTTTACTTTGGCATTTTTTTTTACAGGTGGCATCAGGTTGGCATCCAAAATTTGCTGTAATTTTATTGGTTCTTTTTTTTTTCCTTTTATTTTGAAAATGTTCCCTGTTCCACTGGCTGCAATATAACCCCAAGGTATTGAAACACCCCTATGTTAACAGATGGAGAAGGATTCTTTGCATTAAATGATGTGCACAGTAAATCAGAAACTAGCACATTTTTGAGATGCCACTTTAAGTGTAAATGATGGAAATAAGTGATTTTTTTTTTTCTGAAATGTTATCTGTAATATGACGTATTGTTCCATCTTACCTTGTTCGGTTTGTCCCCTTTTGGGGGGGTTGCCACAGCGTGTCAACAATTCCCATCTTCATTTTGGTGTCTTGCATCTTTGATTTGGCCAATGTTTTGTTCCGGATGCCCTCACCATTTATCTGGGCTTGGGACCAGCATGATAAAACACAGGCCTGTGCTGCCCGGTGGCTTGTTTCCCTTGACTTTTTATGCACATTAATAATAATTAATACATTTTTGCCCAAACATTTGTTCCCCACTGCACAGTGTAAGACCTGTTTGTTTCTTTTCACCCCTGAGTGTCTGTCTCTCCAGGGTTAATCAGTGTCATCAACTTCACCTGTGTTCTGTGATTCACTCTTAATCAGTCTCACTAGTGTCACCAGGTGACATGAGTATAAATATACATATAAAATATATACATTTAAAGTTTAATTCTCCTTCTCCTCAGTCCTCCCCAACTGGCAAAATCTTCAACAATAATTTCAGAATAAGATTAAAGGCTCCTTCCAGGTTTCATCACTGATACAATTAAATATTAACAATAAATATCTACCTTTATATTATTCTCAGTTTCCAAAGTCGCTGACATGGTTGTGGGGAAATAGAGTGTATATTTGGGCAGTGAATTTGCAAAGTCACCTATTCTGACACCAATGCGTCCTCTGGGGAGGTAAAACTGAATGAGTTTGTTCCGTGTCAGGGAAGATAGCTGACAGTGGTCAGTGGACAGTGACTGCACTGGTTTGCCTCAGCAATCAAACTGGTCCCAAGTTGCGTCAGGCATTCACCGTTTTGACCTCGTCCAGTCTGCTGAGGAAGTGGATCAGATGACGTTTTGTTCCAATTTCCACAGACCCCAGTCACAGCACTTGGATTAATGACCCCAGGTCTAATCAATAGAGATAATACGCCATTTTGATTCTCAATAATCCATTAAAAAAGGAGGACTGTTGAATGAAATAATCTTTTATTTTGACGAATCATGAGATTACTGTGGATGCATCGTTATTTATCATGACTTATCAACCATTGCATTTAATTATTCTAAGCATTCTTCTTGACAGTCCCAATTACAACACAATATCTGAAGATTTTTGCATTAGGGCTCAATTTAGGTGCAACCAACATAGGAGCAGAATTAATGATCCAGAGGAATGAGTTTGTAGTATCATTAAAATGAGAGCTTGGGAATTTTTGTACTATTTATATACTATTTATATACTATTTTTGTACTATAAGCAGTCAATATTCTCCACTTCCAGCCTTTTACTCTAATGATCCAGCCTCTTCAACTCCTGCTTGTTTGGTGATTTCACATTATTAAACAAGCCCAGTGCGTTTACGTTTTTTTTGTGATCTTTTATTCATGGAGAACCATCAGAAATATCTGTTCGCAGACAATGAAATATTCAGCTGATGTACTTTTCCACTTGTTAAATGCACACAGTTCAAAATAAATATTTTTTCGTACTCCCTTCTTGTTAAAATCATTCTATTTCTCTGCTTTTTCCTGTCTTTTCTCCCCCGATTCCCCCACATCCCAGCCCTGAATGCACTGTCACCTCCAGCACTTTACACTCCACTTTCCTTTGTTTTTGTTCGTCTCTACACTTTATGAGGACATTAACTGTACAAAATGACAGCTACCTTTACAGCCAAAGGCTGGGGAGCACCTCCCCTTCCCCACCCTCACCTCTGACACAGAAAAGCATCCTCCACACTTTCCTGTTATCCTTGTGATATGAGAGTAGGAGTAGAAAAAAAATTGCAGCTGAACCCAAATTGGCTGTGGCACCCAGAAAACAGCCTATTATGTCTCAGGTTTCAGATAAAACCTTGGAAAATTGCTTCACGACAGTGTACAATCAGTGTGTGAGCAAAGCAGCACAGGCAGGGTGGTGAAAGGCCTCCTCTCTGAGAGCATCAGTGTCACAGCACATGTTGTATAATATGATATATAAAGTCAAACTACATTCATTACTAAAATTCTTGTTTGGGACTTGAACATAAAACCATAGACTAACAAAGGTCTGATGACAATTAGCCCTAAAAGTCTCAGTGGTCTTCATCTGATCTTCTTCCTCTACAGACTCCAGTGCTACACCTTCACTAATTGTGACATGGCTGTTCTGATGGTTTCCTCCAGTGACATGACAGTGTGGCTGCCTGGTGGGAGGTCATGTTGGATTAGGGAGCATGCTGTGTGATATAGGTTAGTGCCCACTGAGCTGCTCACAGGATGCTGTGGTGGAGGTGTGTTGTGATTAAACACAGTCGTCACCTCAAGGCCAGATTCAGACCACTGCCCTTTTTGGTTTTTAACACAAGGTTTGAGACTGAACCCGCTTCTTTCCTCCTACTTTTCCTCTGCCTCTTGCCCTATATGTTACATATATATATATATATTTTTTTTTTTTTCTTATTCTTTCAGTCTGTCCAGTCATTTCTTCTTCAGCTTATATCCTGATATTGAATAATTTTGTGCCACGCTGACTTTCTTTTTCACATTTATCTACATCTCGTTTCTTCTTTCTGCATTTTTTTGTTGTCTCTCCTGCATGAATATTTATCCATTTATCTTTAATCATATTACGTCTAGTTTTATGGCAGCTGCATCTGTTTTTAAGGAGTGTTTTGTCATTGTATAAATCAGATTCAACCATCGGGGGGCGCTGTGGTGTAGAATCTGCTTTATGTAATAATGACAAGGAGTTGGCATTTGAATTTTTCTTTAAAAAAAAACAAGTTTATCTATTGTTGTCTAAAGGTTTTTTGCAAAGCAAATGTGGTCTAGTGGATAAGTAACCGAACTGGGGTCAGATGGGTTCCAGGTTCAAAACCACCAACTGCGAAACAAGCTGTACACTGTAAACTTTGGAGTTGGATTAAACACAGAGCGTGGGTAGGAGAGTGGATCACAATGACGAGGAGTTAATTCTTCTTTCCAAAGCTGAATGTGTACATCAGGTATATGGTAGGATAAAATGAAATCATATACAAGTCTAGATAGGCACCTTTAAATAAAATATATTAATATTATTATTATAGGAATCAGCTTCGTGATAACTGACCTTGTAATCATGACATGAGAGTGAAAACTTTATTTGCTATTTAACATGTTTTTTTTTTTTTTTCTATGTATTTTTTCTATAAGACTATTTTTTTTTTTTTTTTACGAGTATAAATTAAATAGTGCTTTTGCTTGTGACTAATATATATTTGTCAGTCACCTAAACATTAATGTTTTAGTCCAGGTACCATTTACCCGGTGCATTAAAAATTTACATATTTTTGCTAAATATTGCCATTGCAATTTTTGTCACTGTGGAACAAATTCTAGATAGTTAGATAGAACATTATTAAACTCTGTGGAGCATCTTTCAGGGAATTATGGAAGGATTCAAACTCACAACACCTGGTTTTCAAGACACCTGAGCCGAAGGTGTAAAAGAAATTGACCCTGACAGGATTTGAACTCGCAATCTGATCCGGAGTCAGACGCGGTACTGTTGGGCCACAGGGTCAGATTATTGATAGCAAAACTGCATGGAGAACAAACGCCTGCCCCAGGAATCATGTTTACATTCCTAAAAAAATGGTGAAAAGTCATAGATCATTTATTATTTTTTCACAAACACACCGTCACGTCACCGGTGACCCATTAACATGAACAGTTGGTCCGACGGTACAGTAGTTGTAGAAGTGGCAGTGTCACATGACCATCTGGGCAGAAACTGGAGTGTTCAACATACCTGTGTTTTGTCTCAAGAGCAAATCATATAGTCAATAGTAAAATCTTAATAAATACTTTGTCATATCAGTATATTTCTTTATATATGTATAAACGTCTCTTTCATGTACATGCAACTCTTCTAACATGCAGGGCAAAACTACGGTGATACACAGCAGCACTGAAACTTAAATAAAAAAAAAAAAAAAAATGCCAGAACTCACTGAGGTTGCAGGCAGGTTCTTAGGTCGACTACAAAATAATCTTTTCCAAAAAATTTCTTTTATAGATCAGTGCATCTCATTTTGTTTTTTTCAGAAAATCAGTCTTTGTGGATCAGTTTTACACTCGCTTCTCTCTCTACAGATACATGAGCAGTTCTGTTATGTCCTTTCATGTACCATTATTAATAAATAAAATATTTCAGTACAAGATGCTACATAAAGAAAGACTGAGCTATAGATACAATTTTATCGTTATACATAAATAATTATATTTTTTGAGTGAAGATACAGGTAAGAATATTAGAAATACAACAAATAAGCAACTTCCTCTTCCCACAAATGAATTTGTATTGTTAATATATGAAATTATTCTAAACAGTAAAGAATTAGCTGGACTGAGGTGTGGTTTCTCGATCATATAATGTCATAATCACAAATATATGGACCAGTAAATCACGTTAAAGAAGAGGAAGGAGAATGGAAACAGGGCTCTGGCATACAGATCCACCCTTTTGGCAGCAGAGGGGATCACAGGTTTGGGAGGAGGGGGCTTCTTGCTGTTCTTAGCCTGGGATTTGCTGAGAACCATGCCGGTGTCGATGGGTTTTCCGTAGCAATCAAAGTTCGACAACTCAAAGTCCCGTGGGAGAGAGCCCACGATGCTGAAGTCATTGGTCCGAAGATCAGATTTTGAAGTGCAAACCTTTTTGCAGCGCGTCTCCGCCACCTGAAGACAAGAAACAAATGATCTGGAATCATTAGAATATTGTTCACACTACCACCCATAATGTTTGAACCTTGCCTTAATATACAAAGTAATCTCTCTCCATATACAGTATATATACATATATACACTGCCTGGCCAAAAAAAAAAAAAATGGCGCCACCTGGATTTAACTAAGCAAATAGGTATGAGCCTCCCATTGGAGGTCAGGTCTAGGTTCAGCAACTGTATGTGGTCAAAGAATGAGGTCAGCTGACCACCTGAATATACTGAATGACCATGTTATTCCATCAATGGATTTTTTGGCACGGGCATATTCCAAGATCACAATCCTAGGATTCATCGGGCTCTTATTGTGAAAGACTGGTTCAGGGAGCATGAGACGGATTGTCCACCACAGAGTCCAGACCTTAACCCCAATGAGAATCTTTGGGATGTGCTGGAGTCTACTGGAGACTCTACTATCATCAATGCAAGATCTTGGTGAAAAATTAATGCAACACTGGATGGAAATAAATCTTGTGACATTGGGAAAGCTTATAGAACCAATGCCACAGAAAATACGTGCTGTAATCAAAGCTAAAGGCGGTCCAACAAAATATTAGAGTGAATTTTACAACAACAATCCACTCTTGTATAGCGTATTGTGCCAATTTTTACATGATTGCTAATTCATCTCCAGTTGATTTTTGTATGTCCATTCATCACATTAGCCTCCGTTATCTTTTTGATGATGGCCCTTTGTCATTTGTAACCAGGACGCCAAGAGACAATGCTGTCTTATAACAGTGTATAATTTTGAAAAATTGACAGGATCCCCCTCGTGTTCATGCATTTAGAGCAGATCCAATATGTTTGATAAATCTCAACAGGCTGCCTCTTGTGCTGCCTGTGACAGAGTACGCATTCTCTGTCTGATCCAGATATCCACGTCCACGTCCACACAGTTTGGGGATGCAGTGTTAACATATATGCATTAGTGATACAGTGGTGTCTACATCCGTGTTCTCCTTCCCTCTGTACATTGATGATTGCTTATCCCTCTGTTCACCGAGACAAGATTGTGTATAGTAGATTGTTGGCTAATACAATGTGTTTGCACAGTACTATTGGCTTATTGAGAATTCTCTTCACCTATAGGCTCGCATAATATTTCTTTGTCTGTCTCGTCTGTCTGTCTAGGGTAAACATACACATAATTAATATACTTTCTCACCTCAACTTTTTGAGTTTTTTCCCAAGTTGCGACAACTTGGAACACAACTTTCATAATAGTATTGAGAACAATGTATTTCCTTTACTCAAGTCACAGTTGCTCGTAGATTTGCATTTTCTAAGAAAAATATTTACTCTTCGTAAGAAACTTAAGCTGTTTGAGCCTAAAGTGTCAGATCATTTTCTTCTCTAGAGTTTGTACTTCTACACCCGTGCCATGTCCTGAACTTAAACAACTACTTTGAAACAACATAATTCAAAAGGTTGAGCTCTTGCGTCCAGTGAAAACAACAACGCTCCTTTCACCATGTTTTCAACCTCCAGGGTGGAGGAGATTTAACCGCATGTCGTCTACTCGCTCAGGTCATTTGGCTCATTAAATATTCATTCTTTTGATTTGGTTTTGACAAGAAAACCCATTAAACCTCGATGGAATTACCTAATCCTCTCAAACAAGTGTGGTCTCAGCTGACGCTGATGCAGAGGTAAATTAATTCCAATTAGGCGTAGAACCGGTGGAGCAGCAGCACACACTGCACCGCCGATGTGCAAATTCTGGGTCTCCGCTGATCTGTGTAAGTATTGCAATCACTGCCAATTCGAATAATTGGATTTGCTCCGTTTTGCGCTGATGTCACCGTGGCTCACTGCTGTAGGTGAGACCACCTTGTGCTCCAACACACTCCCCTCAGTAAAAGACCAATCACTGCAATCTGTCAGTGATTAACTGGAGCAACAGACCCTCGGGGAATATTTCTTTTCCACTCTGTTTATGAATGTAATTGCAATCAAAGTATTCTGTACAAACAGAACCTACTGTTCCCATCAGGAAAGAACACAACAGAAACCAAATATGGAAGCTGAGCAGGATGGGAAGAAATCCAGGCCTTAGTCTCAGAATGTTTTCATCAGCATAGACGTTTTAGTGCATGCTCCATTTTCAGTTAGGTCGTCTAAACCAGTGGTCCCCAACCACTGGGCCGAGGACCGGTACCGTTCCGTGGGTGAATTGGTGCCGGACCGCAAAGAAATAATGTTTCCTTTTGGCCCCATCTGTCTATTACTTCCACTTGATCCATACCAATATTGACAAAAGAACTTAACAATAGAATGGCTAGAATTCCATCATCAATAATGCAACTATATTTGATTAGTAAATATTTTCTCAGTGAAGACAACAACAATAAACTCAAAATGACACAGAGTCATTGATACAAGATTCTAACCTTGTATACTGGTCTGGTAGCAGAAAGTTATAGGCTGTGTGAACTTGAGAAACCCTTGTTGTGTTAATTCAGGTAGGAAGATTTTATAGGTAGGAAAATATTTTAGAACAATTTATGACCTATTTATCTGTCCATGAAAAAAGTACCAGACATTTAACCGGTCTGTAGCGCAAAAAACGTTGGGGGACACTGGTCCAAACCCATGTTTCCTATCTGAATATGACCCGTTTATGACTAGAGCTCCCAGCCGATATGGGTAAAATTGTGTTTACATTGTTGTATTTTACAAAGCTGTCGGCAGGAAACAAACAAAAACAGTTGATGCACTCACATGCAGGGTGCTGACATGAAGCGGAGTCCCTCCGGTTCCGTTCACGGTGTTGTTCCTGGCAGCTTGGTTCCTTCCTGCCGCCTTTTCCCTGGACGCTATCCTGGCCTTCTCCGCCTCAATGCGCTTTGGGCTGTTCAGCATCACTTGAACCACAGCGTACTCTACCAGCGAGGCAAAGCCAAACAGCAAGCAGGCGATGAGCCAGATGTCGATGGCCTTGACGTACGACACCTTCGGAAGCTCGGACGCCAGCGAGGTGCACTCAGATGACAGAGAGAGGACAGACAGGATACCTGGAACACGGAAGTAACAGTTGTCAACAGTCAATTTCGGTGAATTTATGAAAATTCCAGATGGTAGGAACAGGGGATCAAAAGAGAGAACTCTTTGCTGTAGGGCAAGAGCATCAACCATCCTGCCATAGGTGAATGGTTTCAATACTTACTATGTGTACTATAAATGGGTTTCAAACACACACACACATAGACAGTACATGTGAGCTGTCCCACATCTGGGTGATGATGACTGACCTGGACTGATCCCAATTAGAGAAGAGTCAGAAGGGGCCTCCAGGTGGAGTTGGAGTGATGATGGGATGAAAGTGTGGATAAACAACTGGTGGGAGGATGGAGAAGAGGAAGGAGGAGTTGAATGGGTGCGAGACAAATAACTGCGGATTTTTTTTGTCACAATGTGCTGTACGCGGTGCTGTGGCTATGCTATATTGCACATATAACAAGGAGCAAGATTATGTATGAACAGTATGAATATCAGTATTATATCTATACCTACATATTATGAATACATGGTAGCAGAATAGATCCACTGTCTCAGTGTTGCACTTTTAAATTAGGTCTAATAGAAGACGTCAGCATCGTCCACAAAGGAGATATTACGTTAATACGTTAATAAAAGACGGTTTAAGTAAGATTTTAAGGCCAGGGAACGGGAACACAATGCAAAAGATGTCTGCACCCACGTGTGGCAGGGTAGGGCACTGCAGTTATCCTATTATTGCTCCAACATCTCATCAGGACGTTAGACATCAGAACTAGACATTGGTTTGCAAGCAGTTTTATGGTGCAACACGTGCTAAATCAATTGAATAACTGATTGACAGCAACAATTAAACAACAGACTGACACAGTGGATGAACTAATTTAAACTATTATCCGTTCACAGTTTGAAGTTGAAACTTGGGATTTTGCTAATGTCAAATAATTATGATAAATGGATTTAGATATTCCTTGTTGTCAAAATAGCATATTCATCTAGGTTATGGGGAAGTTTGTTTTTATACCGTCGTTTCAAATCATTTGAAGTATGTTATCTATACAGTAATGAGTAAAAAATAGAAATGTGATGAATTGAGGAACATGAAGTCAACACCAAGGAGTGCTATGCAAGTGGACAAATGAGAAATGGTGTAAACTGAATGACAATGAACAAACACAGGAGTGAGTTTTCAACGTAGATTAACAGCATGTATGTGTCCCTTCCCTAAACAGGTCAAGGTTTCATGCTTTTTCACACTTACTCTGGGTCGATTTTTAGACCATTTTCTAACCATAAAAATAATAAAACACCTTTCAAGAGCATGTCTGCTGCAGGACCCATCTGTCAATTATAACTGAACCAGTGGTTGGTCACACGGCATCCATGTGCAGCCACCACTATGTCTCATGTATGAGAGTCCTTCATGGTGTCAAAGTGACTGATGATGTCATAATGGTGATAATTGAAGCTACGGTGTCAGTGACCCTTAAAATCCCTGTAATTCTTTACAGATGTGGTTGTTTTACTGACCGTGTTTTTTTTTTTTACTTCCTCCATCAGAGTTTTCACACTTAATTAACCCGACAGCATCGTCCCTCACACCCCTCCTCCTTTGTCAGTCTGTCCACGCACCATGGGTATTAACGTATCTCACACACACTGTAAAGGTAGACATCAGCGATCGACGTGATCTAACCACTCAGAATAATCCATACCCAAGGGAACTCTGGCAGCGCTCGCATCAGGGTTGATCCAGAAGGACAGCCAGGAGAGGACGACAATGAGCAGCGTTGGGGCGTAAACACCCATCATGTAGAAGCCCACCTGTCGCCTGAGGGTGAAGATAACCTCAACACACGTGTAGTACCCTGCATGGGGAAGAAGAGGCGGGTTTGAATTTCTGAAATCTAACATGCACTGTAGGATCCTGACAATGGGAGGAAATGGACAATGGATTTCAAACATGAACTTGATGATAATCAACCAAGGTTTAAGTCACCTTCCTTATTTAAGATGACCCTTAAAGATGACCCTTTGGCCTTCACTGTAATGGCATGGTAAGTGTATAGGAACCTCGACAGCGTTGGTTAGGACACATGCTTTCGAAGCAAAATTTGTGCTCCCCATTATGTCCCCGGTGGATTAATCGGGGAACTCCAATTGCTAGATATTGTGGTGTCAACAGGAAATTAAACTTGACCAAAAGGAAGGAAAGAAAACTATTTTTCATACATCCATCCCTGCGCAAAATGAAATATGACCTCTGCATTTAACCCATCACCAAAGGGAACAGTGGCAACACGAGCATCTGGGGAGCAGTGGATGGGGGTGGTGCATGCTCAGAGCTCCTCATTGGCAACTTGATAGTTGGTGGACTCAAACCTATCACATCTAAGTCCAGTTCCTTAACCACTAAACCACCACTTTCACCACTTAAACTGAGCTGCTTGGAAGAGGTTACACAGGGTGATTTACGACATTTTGCCATTAGATCGGGAATCCCTGGGCAAAGGAATGGGTCTCAAGTATTGCCCGGGCTACTCTGAGGGTTGGAATCATCTCACCAGCTAAGCAAGTCCAATGGATAATGATGAAATGCAGCCAAACATGCTTGACACTAAAATTGTTGTGTATTGTATTATTTTATATTTCATGTGATCCCATGATAAACAGTACTGTTTAACTTATATGACTATTCTGACACCTTATTATCAAGTGTGCCTAATTCAACTCTTAGATTGTATTTCTGCTTACAATTGTTTTTGTACATTTTTACTTTTATTTCCACTATTAAAGCATTATTACATTTTAACAGTAGGAACTATGAAATTATTCCAAACCCACTTGCGAGCTACATGCTTCAAGAACCTTTACCAGCATGATGTCTGCCCTCCTATTTTCTGAGCCACACAGAGATGGTTTTGTCATCACCGCTTCACAACTGGTTCTGCCTCCAGTGGGCCACACCCCCTACTTTGAAAACCATTGTTACTGATGCAGTATTATAATAGTTAAAATGAAATGTGAATAACAATATTACTCCAGTGAATAACTGGTTTCAGGATATTCCCACCTGCCATGAGCTGCACTTAGTTCAGCATCCCTAATATTCCTGGAGGATCCAACAGAACTGGGAAGAGCATAATATTTACCTCAGTGAGAGGATTTCTAGGTGACGTCTCTAAGGATCCATAATGGTAGTATTTGCTGCAGAGCAGAACCAAACTGGTCTGGCACAGGGGTGAGCTTTGTGTCTGAATGGGTTGCCGTGGCAACATGTTAAGAAAGCTGACTCATTGCCAACAATTTTGCTTCACCCGAATGTGCTGCTCTGTTTGTTGATGAACACTCTCATTTTGTTGTAGATTTACTGGATCTCGCTGTGATCACAACAGGTTGAGTAAATCTGAATGGGTTTTCATTCTGTTTAGGACTCATTGATTTCTAGCTGCATCAGCGTCCTGGGAATTGGATCTGTGTTCGCTTGTCCAAACTGCCTCCTCTTGTTGTTGAACACAAATACTTAACCTACAAAGAAAATTTACCTCAATGTGCCAATTCAACTGTATAGTATAGTAGACTAAGACTACAAGACTAACGTCCTTGTATGAGTTTGTCATAGCAGTTCTCACAACTGTCAAGGTGACAATAACTCCATTCCCATGTAGTATTCAGCTCATTCATTCACTCTTTATATATATATATTTTTTTTTTTTTTTCCTTGGGTCTCTGGCAAGAACCTGTTGTTTTTGCGCTAGAAAGCTAAATGCTCAACAAATGAACAAATTAATGCGTCTGTGTTGTTTTATGCATTTACAACAGAGGCTTTAAATCGTGAGAGAATCAGATCTTGAGTGTCTTTCTTCAATTCCTGCCAGTATATAATTGTTGCCTACAACTTAACAAGCAAAGATTGTGATACATTGTGACTACATTTACTAGAAGTTATTTTATTAAATGACATATAATTTGGTAATACATACTTGTATGGTATATGGTAGCCTAGCAGGTAAGGCCATGGACCTGGGTCAAGGGTCAAGACAGGCTACCACTAAAGTGTCCTGAGCATGTCAATGTCCCAGCCCACACAAGTCCCAGTGAGATCACCACCCAAAGAAAACTTCACAATGTGGTGAGTTGTGAATTGGTTGGCAGTCGTGGAGACTGAATGAATAAATGAATAACTGAGTTGTGTTATTATTATTTTTTTTTTTCTAGTCTATATATTAGACTGTGGCATTCCATTTTGTATCATCAGTTCTTTCAATAATGTCAAACATCTTAAATGTGTGTAAAGGAAAACTAATGTGGTTTGTAAACATGTTATTAGACGGTTATTTTATTACAATGATGCCATAAAGCAAATCTGTGAAAGCTTCTTCATAATTTTAAATGATTGATTTGGTTTCTAAATGTTCATTCTTATTTTTACTTAATGTTCTGTAAATGTTTGCCATTAAGCAGAACGGGCATTTGTGTGTGGCTGTGCTGTGTTGGCTCCAGGTGTCACTATTACGCCGTCATTATGATCAACGATCAACTTCTTATTTATCGTCTCCATTAAAAGCTGAAACTCTGCTCATCCTTAAGCTTTAAAATTGGACTTGACAAATCACTGAGTGACATTGTGGTCCTTTGCCAACCAATGACACTCCGACTAACAATGACACAAGATGAGTGAATTCATGGAGTCGTCCTGCCAGGATTTTATGTGTGTGTGTAATGGCTCGATGCCTGAGCATTTTCTACAGTGACAAGTCAAGATGTCTTCCAAAATAAAGCTCTATATTTCAGGCCATTATTCACTCTGACAAGAGCAGAAAATAGCATTTAAGTCACGACAAAAGCAACTTGGCTAAAGTCTGCAGCTTTTGGCTCTCACTGGTACAAACAGAAAACATGACATTTCAAGGCTCAAAAATATGATTTTAATGATTATTTATGAAACGTGATTCATGGCAGAGTCGGTACCTGTTCCTGAATAGAATTTGGTGCAGTTTCCATAATCAATATCTTCTTGTCTGATGTCAAACTGCGGCAGAGCGATGGCGTCCATCTGCACCGGGTCTCCCGTTTGCCACATGAACTGCAGGTCGTCTGTTGTGTAGCCAACTTTAAGACACAGATGCAAAACACAGTGAATACATGTAGAAATGTCCCTTTATTTTAGAATTCCTATTAGCACAGACATCCTGTTAAAGGTTAATTTATCGCCACTGTGGACACAGACGCTTTTTGATCCCATTTTCAGCAGCTCCTTCCAGCATGAGAGGGAATTGGCTCGAGTTTGTTCAGTACATTTGGTCCAAACTGCTTTGTAAACAAATACTTTAACCACAGTCAGGCTCAATTAGCTGCGAGACTTTCACGACAACCCATAATATGATGATATATTCCACTTCTTAAGTGATCACAGTGAGAACAGAGTTCTCCACTGTATAATGACACGTTAGAAAAATTAAATATACGCAGCAGCCCATAACAAAATGATGTTTTCCATATACAAAAATCTTAACCAGACAATATTTAACTGTTTTAGTTTGAGGAAAAACTCATAGATCAGTTTTTATTTCACTTACAGCTTTCAAGTTGCATTTTGCATCTTTGAGTGTCCATTGGGAACAATGTCAAATCAAGTGGACAGGACAGAGTGATGGACAACCTGGAAAAGAAGAAAGGGAGCAAAAGAACACTATAGAAACACTATAAAATAAAAATAAAATCACACCCCAAAATAGACTAACCTACTGTGGCATATTGTGATATCTGTATATATATATATTTTTTTTAATGCAACTCTATTACTACCATTTAATTTTCTTCGTACAAAGTCGGTCAATACCTCATGCTGATGAGAACGTCACCGTTACGAAAAATGAAAAGAAGAATGTTCTCCTGTGTGACGTCGTGGAAGTTAGCGCTCTTTTCATTGGCAAAGAACAGGTCCGGTTTCCAGAGACACTTGAACATCCCGGGATCAACGGTCAGGGAGTCAGACTTAAAATCCTGCGGGAGCTTCAGCCTCGGGTCGTTCCAGCGCTGTCGCAGGAAGATGTTGACTCTGTAATCCTGTTGGAAGAGGTGGAAAACAGGATAACATTCCAAAAATCAGAGTGCTGGATACATTTGGCTGCTGAAGTCACCGAACCATGTCGTTTCATTACAAGAGTCAGATTTTTGCTTGATACATTATAATTATAATTATTGTTACAGCCTGAAATAATTTCACTTTGCTCTGTTTACCTTTCAAACTAAGAGCAGATTGGTTTAAAACAATTCTATAATTCCATCCCTGGCTATTTTGGTTCATTACTTCATTCATCCTTGTTCCCACAGTCTCCACAACTGACACCCAAATCACACTGCACCAAACTGTGAGCTTTCCTGTGGGTGGTGAGCCCACTGGACTCTACGTGGGTTGGTATGGTGCTATGCTCAGAGCACCTCAGGGTCTACCTGGCAGCTGGTGGATATCAGCCTAAATTATTGTCAAAATCTTGTATAAATGTTCTTGTCCTACAAATCATTGGACACAAAATGTGCTTAAGTTTGACTAGAATGAGTAAATTTAAGGACAAACTGTGATTACAGGAGACTGTTAATAAATATTTACACAGGCCAAGTAAAACATTTTGCTGTGTTGATCGTAGGTGTCTTCTATTGAGAGAGTCCAAGACCCAAATGGTTGAAATCTT
>JAFBJS010004813.1:8673-37280 GCA_016785265.1 Paraplagusia blochii
GCTGTTTGTGTTAAAAAAGCCATTTTAGAATTTTAGCATTTATTCATGACTTTAAGAAGCCATTTAATCTTAGTTCATGAAAAATTTGCATACCTATCTTCCTTACCTGGACCTAGCCTGGCCCAATTTTAAAGATCACAATTCAAAAGTTTTCACATAATCTGGTTTCTCTTAATATATATTTATGCATAACATTACATTTACTGCACTTATAAATATATTTTTATTTATTAAGTATTCTCCTCCTTTCGGCTTGTCCCTTTTTCAGGGGTTGTCACAGCGACAACAATGTCTTCTGTATCTTCTACTCTGACTCCAACTACCTCCATGTCCTCCCTCACTGCATCCATCAATCTCCTCTTTGTCTCCTACCTGGTAGCTCCATCTCTAGGATCATTCTTCTACCAATGTATCCACTGTCCCTCCTCTGAACGTGTCATATTTTCATTACAAGTAAGATACTACTTTCAGAAGATAGGAAAAAATGATTTTAGCTAACAGGCATGGGAGCTCACTAGTGCCCCTCATGGTAATTTTGTGTCACTGCGGTAAAGAGTACAGTAACAAAAAAGCATTTTGAGTCATTGTTGGAGGTACTGGTGGAACAACAACTGTGTATTGGTGTTAAATTTCTATTTTTTAATGTTGGACAGAGAGAACAAATTAAATACTCAGATTTTTCTGGTAAACAAAAAACAACAAACTGTGAGTTTAAAAGAGAAATGTATTCCTAAATGTTTTAAACCTTAACCTAAAGCCTTTTGTCTCTACAGCATTTATTTTAAAGATATAATAATCAATAAAAACAAAAACAGATGATGAGAGGGAAAAAGCAGCAGGAGACACAGAAAGTGTTTTTTATGGAGGGCCTTATCACTTCCTATTAATGCACTGAATAATAAACCTCGGTTGCACATTAATCATCACAGATGAAGCTTTTCCTTCAACAACAGGCAAATAAGATTTATTATTATTATTATTAAGATTATTATGGAAATGTGTCAGTGTCTGTTTTCACTTATTATCACTTCATGTGTCACACATTGCTGCGTGCTGCACGCTGATACAGGGGAGTCTCTGAGAGACGATCCATCACAGCTGTGGTTCCTCCTGCTCTGTTCATCACTGCACCACCTCCACTCCTCGACACCAACACAAAAATCACATCAGGAATGAAAGAATTCTCTGCAGCATGAGCGGCGCGAATGCAGCCAGCAGCCCAGGATGATTTTCTGTTTTGTTTTTGTTTTTTTTTATAGTGGTGTTGTTATTTGAAAAAGAAAAATTCTAGTTTGATCTAAAGTTCCTTTTAAGTAATAAAAATAAACAGGAGAATATGAAAAGGAAAGAAGAATATCTCTCTGGAAGTAGTTCAACACCAGCTATCACACAAAACACAATCAGCAAATTAGTAAATCACAAAATATGGGAAATGATCGGGAATGAGAAACGTTTTTTCTCAGGGGGTTTTCTCTGTCATTTTGCTTTTTTCTAAAAAAATATTCTGCTCTATGATGAAAAAGGTCAGTTTTACTAAATTTAACCCGAAAAGCCATCACGAGAAGACAAAAACAAAAATAATAAAAATAAATAAGATAACAAAGCATTTAAATAACCTAAGAATGAGTGAAAAGTATTCCAAAATGCGTATTTATTAGCGAAAAGATAAGTTAAATGATAGAGACATTTTCAGCCCAAAATTACTAACTTTAATTTATATGAACTAATTTCCTCAGTGTGACAAATATTGTGTAAATGAACATAGCATTAACCTGAAAGCATATTTACCAGAGGTGGGTAAACTTTATGACTTGCGGGACACAATTTGTCCTAAAATTGGACAAGGGGTAGGAGTCAAGAGCAGAAAGACAGTGCGTTTGTTTGATCTAAAATTAATGACGTAGTCATGTATGAAATGCAGGCATTGCAGGGATGATGCAGAAATATAATGACAATGACAATATAAATAAATAATTTTATTTGCACAGCGGTGCACCTGGCCCCCAGGCCTTAGTTTGCCCATGTCTGATATATACTGCGTCTTTTTATTTTCATAAATTATATGAAAATTACACAACAGCCCCAAACATTAGCCTTAAATCAAATGTCCAAATAATAAAATGTCCAAATAATAAAATGTCCAAATAATAATAATAATCAAATGTCCAAATAAAAATTAAATGTCCAAATATGCAACATAATCTGAAGCAGAAAGTCACTAAAAAGGTTTCCTTAAAGGCTAATAAAAAAGTCCCTTATTTGTCCCACAATACGAACATAGAGTCTTTGCACAATAATACGTAAAGTGCTAATGCAGGGACAGGAGCTTACTAGTGCCCCTGGTGGTCACTTTGTGTCACTGTGGTAAATAATACAGTAACAAAAATACATTTGTCAATTCATTGTTGGAGGTAGCAGTGGAACAAATGCAGTGTATCATGGTGTTAATTACTATTTTATAAGGTTGGACAGTGATTATAAATAAAATATTATTTTCTGGTAAACAAAAGCCAATAAACTGTGGGTTTAAAAGAGAAATGCATTATCAAATTGTTTAAAGAGAGATTTTTTTAACATTGCCAGAGTCAGTCTTTACACAATAACAGATAAGTGCTAATGCTTTAAAATATATTAAAAGACAAACTGAAAAGTCAAGTCTGAATCCTCCAGTCCTCTGACCCGAAGCCCTGCCGACCAAAATTCCCTTCCCCAATCACTGCCAACATCTTCCTAAAAACCTCCATCTAAAGACCAACCATCTGAATGATTTTGACATCCTTAAACCTCCTCCCTTCATCTGTCCTCACTCATCAAACTCACTCTGTCAGTCAGATCTCAAACCACTGCAGCGTCCTGGAGGCAAATCAACAAAGATTCAACTTTGAACGATGATAAATGATGACACGAGCAGAGTGGTGGAACAAGTGAGTGACCAAACGAACAGCTGCTGGTTTTGGAACTTATTCCACTTTCTAAAAAAACGAACACAGCACTGTCCACTGTCTTTGTGCATCAGTCTGAATTAAAGGAAAGAGTTGATGATGGAGATGATGTGACACGACTGAAGATGAAGATGATTCGTTTCAGATCCTGTCCTCGATGCATCAATCAAGGTAAAAAAAAGTTTTCTGGAAAAAAAATTCCTGAAAAAATATTTGCACCATGATAGTGATATTATAAGTGCAGAGTAAGTGGGGAATATTCAGTGATCACTGTACTGTGAGCGCCACCTGCTGCTAGAAATTGGAGAGGAGAGTTTTTTTATGTGTATGTAGTTTTAGCACGCATGGCGATAATTCTACGGCTGCTTGTGGTGAAGTTTCAGAACCAACAACCAGGAAATACTACGTTTGAGTAAGAGAGAGTGAGTGAGCAATAGAGATATAGAAAGAGAGAGAGAGCGCTGAGTCATGTCTTCATTACAGTCAAGTCATGATTTTTAACCAGAGGGAAGAAAGAAACGAGGAAACATTACAGAATACAAATCTGCGCTGAAGAGAGGAATAAAAGAGTCAGGTACATTTATGAGGAGACATACTAACATTTATGTACTGTTTACTGCTATTGGTATAAACCAGTAATTCTTAAACAGTGGGGCGCTCCCCCATGGATGGCACAGTGAGATGTCAGACGAGAGCGTCACAATGGAAAATGATACCTTCGAAATGCTTGAATGATTACAAGACTCTAGTCACAAGGTGGCAGCAATACAGTTTTTGTTTTTTTCTTCTGCATTGAGTGTGGACAGTACCATGCTCAGTGGACCTCAGTGGTAACTTGGCGGTAGGGGGATTCGAACCAGGGGCCTTGCGGACCCAAGTCCACTTCCGGAACCACTAGGCCACCAACTGCCCCACATATATGAATGTTTTCAGATTCTTACTAGTATTTAAATGGCGTGAAATCCTTTCTATCCACTAGGGGGCATTACCCACATTAGAACCACTGGTTCCAATGCAGTTCTAGTGCTATCTCTAATTCCTGCCACTAGCCCGGAATCAGTGTTTACATTGGTCACATGACAAGTCCTAGTATTCAAACCTTAAGTCATTTTAGATCCACTAACCACACCCTTAACCTTCAAAGGTTTCAGGTTCAAGTCCACCAGCTGCCATATTACCATTGACCATCGTACCCACCCAGTGTTCAGTGTTACAATTTCAAGGAGTTTGTTTCCTGTCCTTTCACCTACACAGGTGTTGTCCAGCAGGGGGCATACATACAGTACAGGTACAGTACATCCCCAAACCTCAATCTCTTCAAAAAATATAAAAATAAATCCTGAAAAACAAGTTCAAGTACAACACCATTTCATGATTATAAGCAATTTTTTTTTCAACATTCTAAGATTTTAATGCACCACCCCTGAAGAAGTGCTGGTTTTGCACTGCATTCTGGGTGATAAAAGCCTTGATTCTACAGATGTGTGGGCTTGTTTTTGTGTTTGTGGCTCTGCATATGCTTTACAACCTTTTATGTGCATGTTTTTAGAATACGTTTTTGCAGAATTTATGCATTAGCCCAGAGTCAATGTCTCCATCATTGGACAAGATCCAATCCTTCTTGGTGTGGTTGACTTTAAACAGTGGATTCACCAGCTGGAGGAAGGTTCATGAGGGACTTGTACGATGGAGTAAGATTTGGGTGGTGTTTTTTTTGTCTCTGTGTGCAGTGACAACAGTTATTTTAAAGTACTGCTGAGCCAATGGACAACTACGATGTACGACGCTTATCTGTATTTCAGGTCTTGTTTTGAAGACCCAGAAAAGCTCAAGGGTGAAAAGTAAATTATTGAGGACATTCATGGATCATGACTTAACAGAGGAATTACAACAGGTTTAATCATTGTAGTTGGGGAATTAGCACTTGGCGGATTTATCTGAAACCAAAGTGAGAATGGGTTGTAGTAATTTAATTCTTTCCCGTTTTAGTCGTGTCTCCATCTCCCTCTTATTCTCTGTATTCCTATTTTTAGCAGCTTCATGATCGTCGCTGCTCTCGTCTGCCAGAACAGCGCTGTAATGTTCCTCCCTCCCTGCTGCTGCTATTATTGTTATTTTATTTTCTCTCTGAAGCTGGAATCGCAGCCAACAGTCAGGTCCAACACACACACACACACACACGCAGGGTGATTGTGCACTGAGACTTTGATTTTTGTATTCACTCCAGCGTTTGTTGTGTAAGACGAACTAATGTCGATCCATCACTGACTGCCGCCTGCGCGTGTGGAACAAAGAAGTGCAACTCAACAAAAAGAATTTAATCAAGACCAGGATCCAGTCCATGCACACACACACACACACACACACACACACACACACACACCAACATGATTTCTCCAGCAGCATCCTGGATTAAACTTCCCACACGGCTTCATGAGATCATTACTCCACTTCCACACGTCAGGGCGACTCCCGGAGTCTCTCAGGACCACAGTGACATTTTTGCCAAAGTACAGATCGGAAACGTGACCCTCCAGTCTTGTGGAACCGACCACCACTGATCTCAGAGATTACAAAACATTTCAGCCCTTTGTAACATCAACAGAGGGGGGGTTACGGTTAGACACAAAATTTCCCAAGGGACAGAAACAACATGTAGTATTAGAAGAGGAACTGGTTTGCTTTCCCTAAAAGGTCCTAAACACCTGACCCCACGCCCATTTCTGGTCCATAAGCAGCTCAAATTTGGCCAAGCAATAATAAAAGAGTGTGAGATCAACCACAGGGTGGCAGGATACTCCCTTAAGCTCGACAAATACCGTGCCGTACACTTACGATTATACGATTTTTCATTTTTGCTAGTCAAGAGGCAATCGTGCGGTGATAATCGTGTCCTTACTGCGTGTACGATCCAAGGTGCAAGTCTCAAGATGGAGCCATAAATCAGTCTGATCCCCCAAATAGTCGCAAAACTGAACAATCCAGGTAAAATTGGACAAAAAAGCACTGCACATAGAGGAATCAGATGAGATGGTTGGGGGGCATTGACTCCACATGCCCCTGGACGTGGCCACTGGATGTGGACACAGAGGTAGAGTCAGGACACGCTCGAGTGACTGCTCTCAGCTGACCCAGAAAGGCAGGAGGACGTGTCTGGGTGTCCGTCCTCTGTCTGGTGCCCCCATAACGCATCTTTGGAAAAGTGGATAATGGATGGACGGATGGATGGTTGGCATCTATATTTATGATGCTCTTATACAAGCGACTTACACAGCAGGATGAACATTGACATGATGAGCTTCTCCCGAGAATCGAAACCCAAGACTTTCTTCTCGATCACTAATAATCTATGGAACCACCTACAGAATATTACACCTTTACCAGAGCAAGACTCTTTTTAAACAGTGTGGCACTATAGTGAAAAGAAAGCAATTTCTATTTCAACAAATCCTTTATGAACCAATCACTAGCATATTGTTAGCCTCTATCGTTAGGCTAGCGATATATAAAATATTCTGAAATATAGTTATTTTCATTCCATTCCGTTGTACCTTAGGGTGGTAGTGGTGGGGGGACTGCAGGGCGGTACAACAACATTGAGGGAGCCCCCACAATGCACCATCACAGTATACAGAAAAAAAACAGGGATCTGGCATCTGTGAGAAGAATGGATGGCCGCTGTGGTTTATTTGGGGCAGTGGTGCCCTAGTGGTTTAGAAACTGGAGTAGGGTCCAAAGGGCTCCGGGTTCGAGTCCACCAACTGCCAGGTTACCTCTGAGGTCCACTGAGCATGGCACCGTCCCCACTCATTGCTCCGTAGGCGCTCAAAGCTGCCCACTGTTCACTTTGGTGTTAAATACAGAGGTCACATTCTGTTGTGTGCAGTGGTGTGGATCGCAATGACAAGAAGTTTGGTTAAAAAACGCTGGGCTAGCTTGTCTGCGTTTCTGCTTTCCAGAAGAAGACAACAATCCACAGCGCTCCCAGCAGTTTTGCTATTTCCAAAGAAATCCTGTGGGTGTTTCAAGGCACTTGTTATGTTCATTTTTGTTCAGAATCCAATGTTTATTAATTCCTGCCAGCTGTTGATGTGGATGCTGTGACGCGGGCTTATTAAAAGAGAGGCAAAAGGAACGTAAAGAGGTGCAAATAGTGCGGAGCTGCTGTTTCCAGACATGCCACCATCTTGAAATTAACAACATTTGTGATGGTTTACGCCAACACCAAACCATTTCAGATTTCATGTCACTAATTTCCACGACAAATAATCCCTAACGGTGCCAGGACAAATATAGTACAATTACAGTACTTTCCTTAGTGGAGCAAAGAAAAAAGCAAAGAAAATTCTGATTTATAAATTTTAATAAATTATTTAGACACCCTCTAGAGCATGGATGTCAAACTCAATCTCACAGTGGGCCTAATAATTAAACTTTCATGAAGTCCCAGCCAGACTGAATATTTATTGAAAAATAAATTGCAAATATTTCACCTTCTCTAGATATTAAATGCTGGGACGGTTCTACGGTCTCTATAAAGATATCGCTATCCCTATTAGTGCCAAAACTTTTGTCGACCGGGCCCCCTAGTGGCAGGAGCCCCAAGCAACTGATTAAATGTTGATTTTTGGGAACATTGAATCTTGCAACAGCCACTTAATATTATCAACACAGGAGAAATTAATCTAGAAATAAAAAAACACATCAGTGGTATTTGTCTGTATCTGTATTTATCGGTATTTGTATTTATATTTAGCATTTTTTTTTATGGACCTACAGCAAAAAACCCCCCAAAATGACAGTGTTATAAAAAACATCATGCATAACTAATACTACAAATCCAACTTTAGTACAATTTGATATGATCTTGCGGACCAAATATAATTATGCTGTGGGCAAGATTTGGCCCCCAGGCCTGAGTTTGACAGCTGTGCTCTAGGGCAGGGGTCACTAACTGGCGGACCGGTCCGTGTCCAGACCCAGGGGTAATCCTGTACGGACCTGAATCTATAATCTATTTATACGGTAGATGAATTTAACGGGATAGTTTTAATGTGCGCAGCTTTTTCAGTGTTTATGACCAACACCATTGCAAACACAGGAAAAGCTGCGCCGGTATCAGGAAATAAACTGACCAATTGTGCACAGGTTAAATTATCCCACGTGGTGCTTTACAGCCAATCAACTCTTGGTATTCTCGGCAGTTAACAGCGGCAGGCAGAGTGAGAGAAACAGCCGACACAGACGGAGACGTGAAGAGAGAGAGAGTCAAGGGAGACAAGGGAAGCGGGTTCAGAGAAACTGAAAGTGTTTAATTGTTAATTGTTGATTTGTTACGATTTATATTGTTAAAGTGGTTGAAATTGTTCTGACAGGAGGAGTGTTAAAGAAAAATGATATAAGCTGTTGCTACACCTTATTTCTCTTAAGTTAAGAGCTTCATCATCATTTGAAGATGTTAATACTACTACAACATATATATTATATTATATAATATTATAGTATACATAACACTCTGGCAAGTTGGACATGATGTTCCGGACCTTTATTTGAATAATTTTTTTCTGACTGGACCCCTTGGTTTAATACCCCTGCTCTAGGGCCTCAACCCCTACTTTGAGAACTGGCACATTTCTATGTGTTATATAAATGTATATATTTCTCAACTTCTTAGTTTTGCAGTAGCTGTACTCCAGTATTTTCTGACTAAAACTGCTTTGCTGTAATGGCGTCCTGCTGACACAGCCGGTTCTCTTTCTGATTTTATTTTTCCGGACATAAAGTAAATTTCTCCCTCTGTGAAGCCGATAAATAGAGTTTTGTAATTCCTTGTTTTGTGCTTGATCCGTGAAAAGAGATTGCAGTGAAATCCTTGATAAAATACCTCAGTCATACCTCAGCCTTCTCTTGTCTAACTTTTCCTCACGTCTATTCCCATCTGCTGCCCACTGAAGCCTGTTTATTGATTCCACAGTTAAACACAGCACAGACGAGTGCTTCCTGCCGTTTGTTGTGAGTTGGCATAAAAACCTGCTTTAATTCTATTGGCGTGTTTCATAAAAGAGGCTCATGTTTCATTACTCAAAACACACTGCAGCTGCAGGAGTGTGTGCGTGTGTGTGTGTGTTTACACAGACTCTGGATATAAATGAACAGTTTGAGAATATCATATTTTCTACAAGGAGGAGTCAGAGGGAGTAGTACAATTTTTTGCAACAGTAGTGGCTTAGTGGATAAGGAAGCAGACTTGGGTCCACAAGGCCCGAGATTCAAATCCCACAGCCAAAGGAAGGCTGACCGTATGGAGCTGTGTGATTTGGGTGGCAGTCGTGGAGACTGTGCCCCTGAAACCTGGTGAGAGTTAAGAAGATGAAAATAGATTAATAATTAAGTCGGGAAGATTTAAATATGAAGTTTGTGGAACCAATGTGGGTTTATAATGCAAATTTAATTTATCCTTTAGGTCACCTGTGTCAAAGTAAAGGCATGGGGACCAAATGTGGCCCACCAAGTCTTTTTGTATGGCCCGTGGGAGCTTATAAAGCATTTTATTACGTCAAAGCAGCAGGGTTTTTTAACCTATAGATAAGTAAATGTTTTATAACATAGCAATGGACAATATTAGTGACATAATTAATAATAATAAAGTGAAGTAACATGTTATGGAGTTACATCTATAATCTTCCATTTACAATTTTCCATTTCCCTTTAAGATATTTGAGTTGTTGATTTGGTGAGTTTGACACCACTGCCTTAGGTCATTGTGCTATAATATCTCATTTATCTTGTGTTCTTAAATCAGTTCTTCATTTTAACAGACAAGTTCGATTTGGCTGGAACTTCAGCATCCTTGAAGAACTTTGGTCGACGTTCTATAACTTTGGGGCCACATTTGCCACATAAGCGTTTCTGCATCGGTTGCAGTCGATTATAATATTTATGGTGGATGGTGGCCATCCGTTGAATCAGCCATTAATATTAATGGGGTCTACAGACTGCAGAGTGGTGAGTCACTGACAATCAATAATGACCTCATAAGGGTGAAGATATTGGTTCCACTGTTTTTTCAATTAAGTGAAGAGGAACAAATATGAGGTTGAACCTCCACAGTTCAGATTGGTCTGTATGTCATTTGCTCTGGTCTGACTGTCCAACTGTCCAACTGCACTGCATGTTAGCATTACCCTGATGTTGACCAAGTTTTATCTCAACAATTAGTATTCATTCAACACTCTCCACCACTGCCACCCAAATCACACTGCTCCACACTCCATACTGTAAAACAATGATACCCAGAAAATGAACCAGCAAACTGGCAAAAATCAAATCTGACAAAATCAAATTCTGGGAAAAGAGGAGCTATTTCCCGGGAATCTCTGGATTTATTTATTTGTATTTTACTGTGCCTTATGTATAGGCCTTAAATATCATTCAAATATTTGTGCAAACCTGCATTGTACATGAAATTATTGCTATTTTAGGCTACAATTACTGATGCAAAACAATAGGTTTCATCTCCACAGCACCTATTAAGGCTCAGCCACCTGTGCTGTCGTGGGCGACATCTGCTACATTAATATGACAGGTTAGTTTGTAAATGGTCTTTGGAAAAACTGGCCAATTGTTATAGTCTAAATCAGGGGTTTTCAAAGTGTGGGGCGTGCCCCCCTGGGGGGCGCAGTGCGATGCTGAGGGGGGCACATGTGACCCTGGGTAACATGTTTTTTTTTGTCGCCGTACTACAATAAAGTGTAATTGCACATCCTTGTAAGTTGAACTATATCTCTTTCTTTTTGTTTTCTTTATGTTAACAAGGATACGTTGTTATACACAGGTGTAGCTAGAACTATTTTATAGACAAATGCTGTTATTTATAGTTGCAGCGGAGAGTGGGTGGTGGAGTGGGGGGGCGCGAATTGTTTTCTTCTTGCTGGGGGGGGCGTAACAGAAAAAGATTGGGAAGCAATGGTCTAAATAATATTTTTACACAACTCCAATTTAAAAAGCAAAATATGTGAAAGCAAAGACCCTTTGTCATCCGCATTACTGTATGACAACAAATAGATCCTCCCATTTTTCCCGGGTCCCGTCTTCACATTTCCCAAATACTGGGAAACAGTTCCGATCTCTTGTAGACTGTCTATTGGGGATATGCTGGCATTACAGGATAAAGGCAGAAGAATAAGAAAAATATAAATTAACAGTATATTTTGGACAAGTTTGGCAGGACAGATTAAAAGCCAAATGGACCTCATCTGGCCCCTGAGCCTTACTTTGCACAGGTCTGTTCTAGAACATTACCTGCGAACCTATTTTAGGTGTTAAAACATATCTTTACTTCAATTAAATATTCAGTCTGTAAAAATGACTAATGGTGTGAAATCATCGGTGACTGAGGAAGTAATGTGATGCTGGTGGTAGTGTGTGTGTGTGTGTTGGTGTGTGTGTGTGTGTTTATAGGGAAACACAGCTGTCTCTTATACACATCTAGATGTGTATAAGAGACAGGCCTTGTAGGACACGCCCATTCTTTCCAGGTTGAACTCCCCACTTCTTATGAAATCAGGACTCACCTGAGGAGAGAGGGAGACAAAGTAGGTGGGTCAGTCAAGAGAAAGTGGAGGAGGAAAAAAAAGGAGAGAAATGTGATGATAACTGACTTCTTAATTAATAAATGATAGATCCATGTGTTCATAATTAAACCGAGAACTAAGTAATTTAACTAATATTTCCATACCAACCTCCCCTAATCAGTTAAGAAATATAATAAAATAAATATTAATAAACATGCACCAACAAACTATGCAGGAGTAGAGCAGCTACACAAAGTTGTCCCCAAAGGGTTTGTCCACCCCTCATTGGAAAACAAATGGACTTTGTTCTGAACGTGGGCCCCTGCGTGAGCTTCTTTTTATATTAATGTGATCTGTTAGTCTTATTTAAGTGAGTTTTTAATTCAAACAGATCCATCAGCATATTCATAAGGGGTGTGATGATTCACTCACATAACAATCCAATTCATATCTCGAATCACAGACTACGATCTGATTGAGGAACGATTCATATAAAATATTAAACGATCGATCTAGTTCGATCCAAAATGATTAATTTGCACAACTCTAATATATATATAGTGTATATTAGGGGTGTGACAATTCCCTCACATAACGTTCCGATTCATATCTCGATTCACAGGCTACGATCCGGTTCAGGAACCACTCATAAAAAATATTAATCGATCGATCCAGTTTGATCCGATTTGGTTCAGTTCGATCCGAACCGATGCAAAACGATTAATTTGCACACCCCCAATATTTATATTACCGCTCTAACATATTACCGTTTTTCCTTTTTTTTTTCTTCAGGAAGATCACTGCCTCAGTACATTTGAACAAATGGAGGTGTAGAATAAACTGTGTAAGATGTAAAGCTCTTGGAAAAAAAAAACAATTAAAACCGGTCAATAACAAGAATGGGATCAGTGTCGTGGAAAAACGACAATCGATGAACCTGAGAGGGATGGAGGTGATGAAGAGAGGGGGGTGAGGAAAAGGGAGGAGGGAACATAAAGACAATGGAAGGACAATAAAAAAGGTGAATAAAAGGATAGAATAGAGGGAAAGAAAGAGAGGAAAATGAACTGAGACGGAGAGGAAAAAAAAAAAAATTTAATTTCTGATGCTACAAGTTCACTGAGCCTTTGTTTGAGGGAAGAACACTGCTGATGCTACTGCTGCTGCCGGCACGCTCACAGCTTGGTAATTATCTCTTCATCACATCATCATCATCTGTGTAGTTTTCTGACAATTTTCTCTGATAATTAGATGACAAATCTGTAAAATTCATTCTTACAATTTCTGTTTTCCTGAATAAAAAGTGATATGTTGGTGTTTTAAAGGCAGTGGAGAACTAACTCTACAGCAACAACACTGAGGACGTGCTGAATGATGCACAGTGGCTTCAACTGGACATGAATGGACGCTGAACAATGGACTTAATGTCAGTAAATACATTAAACGTACATACGTAAATATATTCAGTTATGTTTAGTTTCTATCAAAACACTGTGTTAGAACAGTGCAGACACACAGCTCTACTGTAGACTGTACTGCATCTGAAATCACGTCTGCTTTTTAAGAAATTCAACCCAAAAAATACACACTCTCACACACACACACACACACAATGGTGTCAGATGAATAACCCAGTAGAGCTTCTACAAGTCTGCAGGATTCAGTCAGAATCTGTGTAAAAGGTGGAGGAAAACTAAACTAAAAGAAAAAATGAGCAGATGCTGAAAATGCACTTACCTCCCGTCCCCCATAAAAAAAAAATCTCTGTCTATCTTTAGACAGATCTTCATCTTCTCTATCTTTATCAGCCTCACATTAAATTCTGTTTCTCCACCACCTCGAGTTCAGTCAAACACATTTCCATCAGAGAATTCCTTCCTTGTAGAACACTGGAGAACTTTTTTGGCACCAGCTCATGACCTGCTTCTCTGTCTCATCTCCTTCCTTTCCTTTCAGCTTGTCCTTCTTCAAGGACCTTTTTTACAATTATACTTTTCCATCTCGCCCTGTTCTCTTCTGACTCTACCTCCAACTCCAACATCACTGCATCCATCAATCTCCTCTTTGTCTCCTACCTGGTAGCTCCATCTCTAGGATCATCTTTCTACCAATGTATCCACTGTCAATCCTCTGAACATTTCCAAACCATCTCAATCTGTCTTCTCTATCTTTTTCTCCAAACCTTCCTGTCTGTGTTGTCCCTCTAATCACCTCATTCCTGATCCTGTCCATCCTTGTCTCGCCTACAGAAAATCTCAGCATCTTTAACTCTTCCACCTGCAGTTCTGTCTCCTGTCTTTTTCCTATTCCTAGTGTCTCCAATCTATCCATCATGGCATGGCATCACAAATGTCCTGTAAATGTTTCACCTTCTAAAATCTCCTCTAAAGACTAGACTCCTGTTAGATGTTCTTCAGTTTTCAGGTAGAGGAGATTTGTGCTGCAAATTGTGAACGTCCAAGGGTAACCAAAACCCTCAACAAATAGACAGCTCTACACTTCAAAGAGACATAATAAAGCTATTAGAGACACCTGAGGACTTGTCCTAACATTAGTGATGGACATCGGAGTAGTGCAAGAAACAAGCAAATGAGTTTAGAGACTTTTTGACTCTGACCTGCTGTATATCTAAGATATTTTAGTTAATAAATCATGGTCTTCTGCGTTCTCCTCATAAAATAGACCAGATGCGAGAATATGACCAAACAGAAGCTGTTCATCGTCTTCACCTCAGCTTCAATCCTAATGTTTCCTCTGAGAGTAAAAGTTCAGACTGAGCTGTAAATCTGAGGGTGCTTTAAAAACTGCAGACTGAAGGTCTAGACTGGACCAGAGTGACTTGAGCTACAGCTACAACAACAACAACAACATCAACAACTACATCAACTCATCAAAATCACATAGGGATTTAAAGCGGGGAGAAAGAAGCTGGTGAAAAACAAATACATACAAATACAAACCATAAGCCAGAAATTCCCAGTTGTTAGATTCTTGTTAGATTGTTCCCAAACCTTTTTTGCGCAGAGGACCAGTTAAATGTCTAGTACTATTTTCACGGGCCAGTCATTAAGTTAGGGGTCAGATAAATACCCCCTAATAAAATTAAGTTTCCGGTGTTCTGAAACATTTTCCTACCTATAAAATCTTCCTACCCGATTTAACTGTGGATGGGCACAACAAGGATTTCTCAAGTGCACAAAGCCTATAATTTTCTGCTACCAGACTGGTATAAAAAAGTTAGAATCTTGTATCAATGACTCTGTGTCATTTTGAGGTTATTGTTGTTGTCTTCACTGAGAAAATATTTCCTAATCAAATATAGTTGCATATTGATGATGGAATCCTAGCCATTCTATTGGTCAGTTCTTTTGTTGATATGGGTATGGATCAAGTGGAAGTAATAGACAGATGGGACCAAAAGGAAACATTATTTCTCTGCAGCCCAGCACCAATTCATCCACGGACCGGTACCGGTCCCCGGACCAGTGGTTGAGGACCAATGCTTTTGTAAAGTCAAGGGATGAGATTTGTTTGGAATGAACTCATTCCCATTGTGGTATTAATGTCACTTCTTGATTCCGTTCCTCAAATAAATTTTTTCCTTCGTACATAAGAAATAATGAACCCGCCACTTTGACTGACTGTAGTACTTCTGAGATCATCTTACTTGTTTATTTCCATCCTTTTGTCACTTTAATTCTCTTTTTATGTGTTGACAAGAGTGCGCTGCCTTTCATCATTAACATTAAAGTGAGTTCAAACAGGAAGTTCAGAGAGGCTGTTGGTTTCCTTCTTTGGAGACAGATGACGGCGAATGACAGGCTAGTTTGAAGCGGAGCTGCTGACGCAGGATGAAGAAAGATGGAGTTTGAAACCGGGGCCATTATCTCGGAGTGAGAACTTCGCTGTGACTGTGAGTTTTTAACTCATTTTGCTGAAGATTTGTTTGGAGGCTGCCACAGTTGGTGCAATCAGCATAAATCAGACACAGGAGACGGTGTGAAAGTGAGCTGCTCGTCCGGTAACTCAGACAGATTCACCTGAGACGCTGGGCTGCGATCCACGGACTTAAAGATCCAGACACTACTCTTAGTTAACGCCACTAGTTAAAAAAAAACTGCATTAAACACTCTTTAAAATTATTGTATATATACTTATACTATTATTATAGTCCGTAAGGTTTCAGGTTCTAATCCACCAGCTGCCAGGTTGCCACTGAGGTGATCTGATCAGATCCGTCCTGATCCACATAGCTTCTTGTGTACGCACCACCCACAGGTAGGCTCACAATATGGTGCAATGTGATTTGGGTGGTGCCAGCTGCCCCTGCGTCCCGGCAACGGACAAGCAGAGGAATGTATGTATGAATACTTATACTATATGTACTGTAGAGCTATACGTACTTTAGTCTAATACATAAATATTCATTAATTCATCTTCCTTTTCTTATCTTTTATCTGTGTCTCTGGGGCAGCAGTCTCCACCACTGCCACCCAAATCACACTAACTCCCACTAGTGTTGAAATGAAATTCAAAGTGGGCCACACAATTAAAACTGTCATGAAGTCACAGCTCAGACTGAATATTTATTGAAAACTGTAATTATTTCCCCTTCTCCGGACATTAAATACAAATGTGGTTTTAGGGTCTCCTCAGGCTTCTAGCAAGATATCGCTGGGGCCCCCACCCTATTAATTCCCACAATAAAAAAAAAAATTGACCAGGCCCCCTAGTGGCTGGGGTCTGTTGCCGTTTTCATGTGCCGCCCCTGAATAAATCTAAAACACATTTTTTGGGGGAAACGGTGAATCTGGAACTGCTGCTTATTATTATCAACACATGAGAAATTAAATCAGAAATAAAATCCACATCTGTGGTGTTTGATTTTATCTGTAGTCTTTTCAAATAATTTTAATTCATGTTTTTTTACAAACCTACAAAAAAAATGTCTGATGTCTGTGCTTTAACAAAGACCATGCACTAATAGTACAAATCCTACCAGTATCTAAGGACTATACACTGTTGGTCCAACTCTAGTTCATATTTGATATAATCTTGCGGGCCAAATATAATTACACTGCGGGCCAGATTTGGCCCCCGTGCCTCAGTTTGACACCTGTACAGTAGGTGGTTAGCCCCTCCAGACTAAGGCTTGCGAGGTTTTATGAGTTTTCTAGTCATTACTAACTAGGTTCTGCAGTTATTGTTTTCATTATATTTTGCCGTGGAACTACAATAACGATAATGTTAACCCTTCGCGGTATGAAGCTTTTGATAAAAGCATCTGCTAAATGTAAGTGATGACACCAAACATGAGGACGTGAATAGAAGTCAAACCTCAGCATTGATGGACAGCTTTACTGTGGACTGTAACGAGTAGCTGCATTTAGAAAATTACACATGATCAATATACTGTGTGTGTGTGGATGTGTGTGTGTCTTCAATTACATCTATTGTTACTGTACAGATGAAGTCCAGTCTAATCAATGTTCATTCTGAGTGAAACTGGAGACGACTCTGCTGAAACCAGAGATCAGATCGACACCAAACTCACCACAGCACCAAAACAAACAAATGTGGTTTATGTCGAGACCATCGTCAAGCTTGTCCGTAATACCATGAAAGTGTAGATAGAAGGTTGACAGGACCGGGTCCAAGTCCTTGCCTCTGAGTGAAATCATATCTGAGGACCATGGAGCTGCTGCTCCTGGATTCAGGTTTCAACACTTCAGTCTGTGATTTCCCCCTTTGATTTCCCTCTGGACTCCTCAGCCGACTCTCATTTAAACCCATGTTCATTTCCCTGACAGACCTACGGTGTCGGCTGACTGACAGCTGGGTCAGCTTCAAAGCTCAGATGAACAAGAACCTCTGCAGGTTTGATCAGTGTGTGGAAAATCATCTGATTCTTTCATCAGAAAAATGTCAAAAGTTAAAGAGCCGTGGAACAAAAAAGGTCAAATTTGACTGATGATTTTTGTTTTCTATTCAACTACTGGAACTTTACTTTAGGAGTTTGGAACATGGAGACTCAGACAACTGGGTCACAATTTTCCTCCACAAAGTAAATTTTTTTCAATTTGTCATCTTTATGATCACCATGATTTAAACATGAAGACAAAACTTTGTCTTCTCCTTGTCAGCTTGTCCCTTTTCCAGAGGTTGCCACAGTGAGTCAACAATTTCCATCTCCCCCTGTCCTCTGTATCTTCTACTCTGACTCCAACTACCTCCATGTCCTCCCTCACTGCCTTTATCCTCTTTGTCTCCTACCTGGTAGTCCCATCTCTAGGATCATTCTTCTACCAATGTCTCTCCTCTGAACATGTCCAAACCATCTCAATCTGTCTTCTCTAGCTTTTTCTCCAAACCTTCCTGTCTGTGTTGTCCCTCTAATCACCTCATTCCTGATCCTGTCCATCCTTGTCTCAGAATCAATCGCGCACTGTAGTGACGTCACAGACGGACTCTCGTTGGGACACTGCTGTGTCATAGGCTGAAAACGAGCGAGACTTCTGATTGGCTGGTGATAGACTGACGTAGCAAAATTACGCACGAGAATCTGGAATCTGTGTGCGCTGTTTCACAAATTAAAAGCATGATTTGCATGCTTTTAATTTGTGTTTGTAGCGTTGTTTGTGTGTTCTTCTCAGAATATGTTCGTGGATCCGTGCTTACGAGTGTGTTCTTTTTGAGACTATTCTGGCTCAGTTGAGTGAGAAATGGTTGCACAGCTGGAGGAACCCAGTGATTCTTTTGCGTATTTACCCGTTTGCGAAGGTTGCAGGTGAGGATGAGGTTGCGGGAGAAGGAGTTGGCGAACGCGGTGTAGAACTCCAGCACCTTCAGCAGAGCTTCTCTCTTGATGACGTGGAGGTCGCAGTACGTCAGTGCTCGGACGTTAGCACAGGCGTGAGCCAGCGTGGTTTCTTTCCAGAAGACGTCGCCGAAAACATCGCCTTTACCTGGAGAGAACACAAATATGAGAAGATGAGGTTTCAGAGGAAAGTTTTTTATTTTAGTCCTGACTTATTTTTATGTAGTGCTTTGTTTATGCTGTTTCACGTCCTGATCCTGTCACCCTGAATTTTCTGCCTTTGAGGTTCACAGACTTCTCTCTGTTTACTTTAACACTGTGCAGACAACATATTTTGCAAACAAAAGCTTTTGTCTTCTTAGAAGTTGAAGACACATCTTCTCTCACCTCTGTTCTCATTTCCTGTCCTTCCTGCATTCTTGTTTATATAAACTAAAAACTACTACTGCTGCCACTACTTACATTAAACTCTAGAATCGAAAAATAAAGTGAACAGGATGGTAAAAATCTTTTTTTTTTTTTTTTGAAAAGTAGGTTAACACTGGTTAAGTCTCTCTGTCTGAGATCCAGTCATGAAATTCTCAGATTATCTGCAGGTTATGAGAGCAGCGCAGTCTCCTATGACAGCTGATTAGAAGCAGCCCACTCACTGTAGCCACTACATCAGGTGTAAACCAGACCCAGAGGATTTCATCTCAGTGAATCCCGGCTCTGTCCACCCTCCCTTGCCTCCGAAGGCCCTCCTTGTCCCAGAGAACATGCAACAGTAAGTTTGGAGCAACAGTAGCCGAGCTTGTCTGGAATGAGTTCCCTAGAGGAACATGTGTTGTAGCAGCAGCAGCTACAGCAGTAGCCAATTAGCACAGACATGGAGGTGTTGGTCAGAAAGGAAGGAGAAAGGAAGGCAACACAAGCTGCGTTGAAGAATTACAGTGAAAATTAAAAAGAGTCGGTCAGGAGGAGGAGTAATGTCTGAGTCTGACTTTATCACAATACAGTGGTGCTTCAGCCTTCGACCAACTCGACTCTCGACCAAAATTTTTGAGAAAAATGTGCCTCCACTTTCGACCAAATTTCAGCTTTCGACCGGCCCGAGTCAAGCCGAGATAGCATTCAGGCAACCGTGCTTGGCTGAGTCAAGACAAACCGCGTAGCTCTTTCTCGTTCGGACCAAAAGGCTGTCGATAAATACGTGATTGAGTTCGCTCGGTGCATAAAGGTTATTGTTGTTATTAATTACGATGAGAGCTGTCTTTTTTGGAAAAAATGCCGGCTAATACGTACATTACGAAGGAGGACAAAAAGATATTAAATATACAATTGCTGGTTCGATACAAATTTTATTGAAAAAAGTAGACTTTTCATGTGCGCCAGAACGGAATAATGAGTTTACCATTATTTCTTATGGGAAAAATTATTTCAGACCTCGACCACCAACCTGGAACGGGTTATGTTATGTTATGAAAGCTGAGGCACCACTGTACTGTGTATTCTAGGGATGTCCGATATGCCAATGTCGCCCAAAGACTTTTTTCCGATTTCCGATGCATGTGATTTTCCCTGAATTATTGTGTTGCCGACAGTGGCAACACACTGTACAACGCGTTACTTCTAACGCTGTTACATAACTCAACGTGTCGCATTACTTTTGCCATTCAGCAACACAGTTATTACCATTAATAATGTGGTGTAAAGGGGCTTGTTACTCGTTACTATCTGTGGTCCAAATGGACGGTTTCTCCCGGCCAGGGAGAGAGGACTGTGTGGCAGAGGAGCCTGTCTTCTGCCTGTCAGTCATGAGTGAAAGAATGTGTCAAAATAATGTTTCCAGAGAGGACTTTTAACAGAGTTTCACTTTAAAGACTTATTAATATGCACGTTATTTTTTTTCAATTGCACAATGGAAAAAAATCAGTTTCAATTTTCTATAAAGAGTTGGTGCAGACACTTGACATTATTATTATTATGTTTACACATACTTTCATTAACACTGACAGTTTCTTTCTCACTGTGACTTGGTACTAGTGATGGCACTAGTGATGAATGAAACAGGTTTGGGAGTTGACACTGAGACACCAAGGTTAACTACTACAATTTTACTAACGTTGTTACTACGACTACAGCTGCTGAGGAATTTCTGCTCAACACAAACCAAGAGCTGCTGCGGCTGCAGATGAACTCATGCATCTGACAGTCAGGGGCCACTCTGAGGGTCAGTGGGTGAAATGGGATCAAACCCCTGACACATGCATTGACAGTCCTGAGCTGAGCAGCTCCCACTCTTTCTTCATCCTCCATCAGCAGAAAATGGAATTGGCTGTGGGCGAGAAGGTTTCTGCTGCGCTCCGTCATCTCACTGGACGTCACTTCACTAAAGTGTGTTTGCTGCTGATGCTGCTCAAGTCATTATCCCTTCAAAGTGAGTGGGTGAAGACCTCCAGCTCCACCAACGCCTGCAGTCGTGGACCTCATCACTGCTCCATGCTCCACAGCTTTTTCCATTATGGTAATTTTAGGATAAATTAATTGATCCATGAGATTTTCTTTTGAGGATTAACAAAGCATCGGAGAACAAGACCAGCAGGACATTCATCATCACCATCATCATCACTACAGCTAATGAGAACATTAAATAGAATCATTAAGGTATTAATTACTAGGTTTTTGCTGCGTCTGCTCTCCACAGGAAACAGCTGAGCAACAAAGGCTGGTCTAGAATCAACAAGTTTCTGTGTAACAATGTGACACTGGCATTTAATAAAATTGATTGTCTTTTTTTCTGATTTTTACTACACATTAATGGACATTCTTTTTATATGAGTTTCTCCATGAACTACATGGAAAGCACACCATACACATGTAGGTTTAGTAAAACAAGGGATGTCCAATAGTACTGGTCAGCCTACATTAACATAAATATATAATATTAGTCCAACTCCTGATGTTTTTCCTCCAATAAATGAAATTTCAATACCACAATACCTTGATTTTGCTAAATTTTAGGGAGGTTATCGGCCAACTCCTATTATTGGGCCGATATAAGCAACCTTTTTAATATCGCAGCATATTGGTATCGGTTTTTCCACCGATATTCAAAATCCAGTGCCGCAAATACGCTGGATTTCCTCATGGGACCCTGACACTTTGACCAACACGTGATAAAGGATGCCACCTTAAAGGCACAACAACAATGATCAATGCTACAGTAAATGTCAGTGGTCCTTGGAGATTTATCCGTGAAATTTTTGGTGGATAAGAAAACCGTAATTCTTAATGACTGCTATGAGCTGGTCATGTGAGGGTTGGAGTGAAATTCTAACACTTTCACAAGGAATTTTTATGCAGCAAGTAAAGAAAATGCAACAACGCAGCTGTCTGTCAGAGAGTCAATGTTAAATACGGTAAAGAGCAGACAAGAGAAGAAGAAATCGGACAGAAATCATTGAGTTCATCGTCCTGGAGAGCCAGACGATCTCTCCTGTTCAAGACGCTGGTTTTACTAAATGTGTAAAGTTTCTCGAGCCGGGTTATATCATGATTATTCGTATTTGTATTCATCATGTAATAAGTATTTCTTGGACATGTGCCAGTGAAACGCCGTTCGGTGTCGTCTTTCATGTCATCAACGAGAAGAGTCGTTTACATTGTGGTGATGCTGAAATGTTTCTTCTCTCATTAAAGAGGCTTTTTACTCTTACACTTCAGCTGTTTCTATCTGTGCCCATTTCTATTGTTTGGACAATATCGTCAATATCGGATTTCAGGAAATGTTAATATCGGACATTCTTACTAAATTTGCCGGACTCTCACATAGGGTCCTGAGAGGTTTACCTGAGTTTTGAGGACAAATGTCTGTCTGTATTACAGATATGTGGAAATGACAGCTCATGACAATATCAGTAAAATCAGGTACCAGCAAAAGTTTTTTTGAAAATAGATAGATAGATAAAACTTTATTAATCCCTCAGGAGTATCCCTCGGGAAATTACAGAAATCTCTTGTAATACTGACACTTTTAACCTGTAAAATTCAAGGCAACAGTGGAGACGGTGCCGTGCTCAGTGGACCTGCGTCGTAACATGGCAGGATTCAAACTTGGAACCCTGCAAACCCCAGTCCAGTTCCTTAACCACCGCCCAATTCACAGAGAAGTGTCAACGACGATGGTCCCACAACATCCAGAGACGTCAGGTACTCAGGGTACCAGCTTTTTCAATATTGGTAAAATCCAGTATCAGCGAAAGTTAATATTGGAAATCCCTAGAAACACTACAGTATTTTCCAGCAGCATAAAACAAACCCTCAACCTGTGAAACTTAAGGCAGCAGTTTTAGCATTTTTTGTCTTTTGCAGTATTTAATCCTAACCTTGTAGTACAGTTTCAAGTCACACAGGGAGTTTTAAAAACTGAATTTGTTTCGACACGTTTTGGATTTGTCCTGATGAAACCTTTAAGGTGAAATACAGAGGAGTGTTAGAGCTTTAATTTGATTTCTAATCTTCACTACATCTGAACATCTGCACAGACTCCTATTACTGTACATCTGTCTGTGTGTGTGTGTGTGTGTGTGTGTGTGTGTGTGGCTGCAGGTGCACGGCTGCTCTCTGGGCCTGAACATATTGCTGTGTAAATTCACGGCCATGACTAAAATCCTCTTCTCATAACCGAACATGAATAATGGATTAAGAAATTAATCAGCTCATCATTTCAGCAAAACAAAGAGAAGAAAGAACCAAGACAACAGGTTTTTCTCAGCACGAATAGAATCATCTTTTTTTTAACTAAGAGTGAAAAGGTGTTTGATTCTGTGTTTTTGTCTACTGTTCCTCAGAGAACCACTGTATCAACCAGGGATTTATAGAAGCCTCAGACACAAGCTGAGCTGCTGAACCGTGTCTGGACGAATGGAGGATTGGATTTATATTTTAGGACAAAAGAAAATAAGTGAAACACTAAATGAGACAGTAAAAATAAAAAAACATATTTTTATTTACTGACTTATTTAATTTTTGGTTTATTATAAAAAAACTAAACATTATTGTCTTTTCTTTATCTTTACGTTTCATTACACATCAATAAATTCAATGTTTACATTTTTTTTTCTTTTAAACTTTAGAAGACTATTTCTATATTGGTTATGTCCTTCAGTGACATAAAATGCTTATGGTTTGGTGTAGGACAGCTAATAACTTTGCGGTGATTGCCTCTGCAGAATTTACATCCTACAGGATGGATTTTATTTGTCAAGAGGTTTTTGTTGCGACATTCTCCTATAACATAAGTAGAGAAACAGAAATTGAAGAAATAAAAAAACAGATAAAAAATAACTGAAGAGAAATATGTTCAATGCATGTTTCTTCTCCTTTTTCATTCAGCTTGTCCTTTTTTGAGGTGTTGCCACAGCATGTCAACAATTTCCGTCTCCCCCTGTCCTCTGTATCGTCTACTCTAACTCCAACTACCTCCATGTCCTCCCTCACTGCATCCATCAATCTCCTCTTTGTCTCCTACCTGGTAGCTCCATCTCTAGGATCATTCTTCTACCAATGTATCCACTGTTCCTCCACTGGACATGTCCAAATCATCTCAATCTGTCTTCTCTAGCTTTTTTCTCTAGCTCAAAACCTTCCTGTCTGTGTTGTCCCTCTAATCACCTCATTCCTGATCCTGTCCATCCTTGTCTCCCCTAAAGAGAACTGTCACATGCATGTATAAAGTCTGAAAATCACCTGCACTAGCAATAAATTCAGAAAAGAGTTCCTGTTCATTCTTAGGTGATCGGAGACAGAGAACACGAAGCGTTCAGACCTTGCAGAACAATGCGTCACGTCCCATTATTAAGAGCAAGTGGACCTTGTGTCCAGGAGTGAGATTCTGTCAGGGTGAGGGAAAATTAGAGGGTTATTACTTAGGAACAATTACATGAGCTGCCACTATTGTTACTGTGGGAGTGTGTGTGATATTTAACTGCTTCCCTGGAGAAAAGAAAGAAAATCTACAGCTTTTACCTGCAGAAAATTAAAGAGCCGTAATAAACAAATATTCAGGGACACTGGTTCGTGCTGGCCTTTGTGTGTGTGTGTTTGTGTGTGTGTGTGTTTGTATCCACCTGATGCCTGCAGACACTAATGAGAGCAGAGGACTGAAGGAGCCTCTGGAGACAGAGGCTGCTCAACCAGGGGAAATCACTGGCTTTAGCACCGTGCAAACACACACAGAGGCTTTTTGTTCTGTTCTGTGAGTACAATACTTCACATGGACGAATTCCCTGGACCTTTTTCTTAGCTTTCCAAACACCTGTGCAAACGTAATCCTTTTTCATTTTAATCTGATTTAGATTTGATTGAATCTAATACCAATCAATAACCACGACCAGTGTTCCCTAACCTGGTTTCAGCCAAGGTGCATTTGATTTGATTTCACACAACCTCAGGTAGTGAAATAATACTGATAAGAACCTGATAACATGTATATTTTAATCTGTACAAACCACTGTATGAATTACTGCCATCTAGTGACTGGAGGCTTGAAATCAATCAGTCAATCTATAATATGTAATATAATAGAAACTATAATATCTATAATAAATATATGACTTTCTATATTCAATTCATCATGGACCTGTTTATTTGAACACAATGAGGATAGATTCCCAGGAATTGAAGAAAGTCAGACATCAAGATCTCCTCCAGTATTGCAAAGACCCCCCATGCCCCCTATGGCAGTGTTCCCCAACACTATTTGCGTCATGGACCGGTCAAACGTCTAGGAATTTTTTCACGGACCGGTCTCTGAGGTGTCGCTAATAAATACCACTAATGAAAATTAAATGTTCAGCATAAAAGTTGTATTTTTTGGACATTTCCTGGATACTCAAACACGAGGGGATCTGGTCCTTTATCAAAAAACTTTTTAGCGTCTAATAATAAATAAAACATAAATTGTGTTAAGTTGAGCATCATCTCTCTGCGGCTCGGTACCAATTGCCCCATGGACCGCCACTGGTTGGGGACCACTGCCCTATGGGACATTGTGTAGAGTAGTGTAGCATTTTAACAATTTAGCCTTTATTCATGACTTATCTATCTCACGGCCCCTATAGTACCCAAGAGTCAAAATATTTGCGCAGACCTGACATAGATGAACGAAGATTAATAGTCCATTTATCCATCTTTGTCCACCAACACCTCCACCCAAATCTCACTCGACTGTACCAGCCCTTCCTCCACATGGTAGACCTACTGGAAAGAGACAACCACCTTAACTGGGATTGGGTTTGTCCAGGAGGAAGACCCTAGATTCCCTAGATGGTTAAGGAAGCGGACTTGGGTCCACAGGGCTTCAGGTTCTAATCCACCAGATGTCAGGTTGCCACTGAGGTGCTCTGATCATAGCACCATCCTGACCCACATAACTTCTTGTGGGCTCACCACCCACAGGTAGACTCACTATATGGTGCAGTGTGATTTGGGTGGCACCAGCTGCCACTGCCGCCCAGCAACGGACAAGCAGGAGAAGATGACAGTAAAAAAATATATATTTACAAACAAAACCCTGCTTGATTTAAGCGACATCGGATCATTTCCCACAGTTATTTTCCTTAGTAATATATATGACATACACTACAGCACGTAGTATATTTTTACAAAAATATCCTTTTGTTGCTCACACAGGTACACAAACACACTGTGATCCAAACAAATGCACTTTATTTACAACAAAATGAATTCCAAAAAAATGACTAAGATGGAAAAGCAATAGAAATTTGAGACTGAAAACAACAGGAGCTGCAGCGATTGAACTTCAGAAAGATGGTGGTCATGATGACAAGCACTGATGATCCTCCTCAGCAGTGACTGATCTCTGACGCCTGACAAGGTTAAAGACTTGGAGACACCACAACTCGACGGAGGGAACTCCTCTGTCTTCTCACTCCGTCTCCCACTTTGTCAAATTCCTGTCACCTGGTAAACATATTTTCCTGCTCTGATTTGATTTCTGTTCATTTTTCCCTCCTCCTTTATTCACCACTCATATCTGTGGAACTCCATCACTCTAATGCCCTCTCTGCTCCACTCCTCTCCTGTTTCCTGCAGTGATTCTATCTGGATGCTGCTGCAGTTGCTGCTGCTAATGCTGCTGCCCCTGAGCATCACTATCTGCCGCAGTGGGATCTATAGCTTTAACATAATGGATCACTATCTTGCAGCTGGAGCTGCTGCAGTTACAGCGGTTTGCAGCCGGTTAATAGAGATTATATCAACTAATGGGGGGAAACTAGTAGTATTACATGATGAAATGATGAAATAAGGATTTTTGCTAACGTATCTGAATCTAGTCAGGTTTGTGTGAGCTTTGACATTGACATTTGGGAGAGTTTGTGGGAAAAAATATTGTGTTTATCCGACGCAACACTTTAAAACAGACCTGGGCAAACTAAGGCCCGGGGGCCGGATGCTGCCCGTTTGGTGTTATAATCCGATCCGCCAGACTTGTCCAAATTATACTTTTAATTTATATTATTGTTATTCTTCTTCTACCTTTTCCCTGCAAAGCCAGCATTTTCCAAATAGATGGTCTAAAGAAGGATTAAAACATTTTGCCTTTAATCAATACTTATACTCATTATTTGTCTTTGTTCACGTAAATACTCAATCTTTCTCATCCTGATCTGGTGACTCAAATTTTAGTACCACCTGTGGCCCGCAGGACTAAATAATTGCCCTGGCCTGGTTTAATACCTCAAATAACACCTCTTAATTCTACTCAAAAAATTGCTGGTTGATTATTCTCAGATTTGCCTAATATTACAGCTAGAGAGCAATTTTGCAATGATACAGTGGCTTGTAAAAGTATTCATACCTCGTCCTTGAACTTTTACACATTTTGTCATGTTTTGACCACAAACATAAATATATTTTATTAATATACTTTATTAACTTTTATGTGAAATACCAAAAAAAAGGGGCGTGCAAATGTGGAGTGGAACCACTGAGGCTGTCACATAACAGCTATATTTGTATTTGAGGCTTAAGATTAAATGACAATGGGGTAACATTCAATTTTCAGGCAACTTCTGAAGGTAATTGGATGCACTCAGAGAAAAGGGGGCTAAATACTTTTGCACAACACACATTCCAGTTTTTTATGTGCTAAAAAAAAAAAAAAAAATTGGATAAAAATTTTCATTCCACTCAACAATCCTTTCACAGGAAATTTCAATAAAATACGTTTGTGGTCACAATTTGTGGTGACAAAATGTGAAAAAGTTCAAGGGGTACGAATACTTTTACAGTCCTTTACCATCAGGTTAGTGGCTTAATATTTTTGTAGCCTTTTGAAAAGATAAAACATAAAATTTTTAAAGGAAAAAAATTAAAATAAATTGTCCCTTTGCCCTCTTACTGTACTTCTACTTTATTCTACATTCACGGCCCTATAAAACTGACAGTAATTAAGAAAAAACATTGTCTCCCAGCAAAGCCGAGTTGACTGTCTTTTATTAGCGGTGTGATGCAACAGCACTGTAAATATTAGGAGGAAAGATGGAACGTGTAAATTTGACGTTTCACAGGGTGATGTAATGTTTGTTAGTAAAGATTTGTAGTCACTCTGAGTGCGTTCTTTAAAAAAAAAAGTCCACATGATCCTAACCGCTCCGTGCTCTGCAGCTCTGTCCTTGTTTTTTCTGCTGCTAATCATCGCATCTTTTCCTTCTTCCTTCGTCATTATGAGACCTACTGGACTCGGCCAGATTCAGATGTTTCAGCTCATCGCTGGTATCTGGACCAGTCACAGGCTAAACTTATTTCACTTATCTTAAAAAACAAGTCGATAAAATGTCAAATTCATGGTTTCGCTTTACTGCATCCTGGAGTTGATTAGAGCCTGATGGCCGCTGTAATAAATTGAAGGTGTGAGATGTGAGTTAATAGTTTTAATTGTCGGGTTACATCAGTGTTCTCCAACTTTTTTGCGCCACGGACCGGTTAAATGTCTAGTACTATTTTCACGGACCGGTTGTTAAGTTGTGGCAGATAAATACCCCTAAATAAAATGAAATTTACAGTGTTCTGAAATATTTTTCTACCTATAAAATCTTCCTACACTAATTAACTGTGCTTGGGCACAACAGGGATTTCTCTAGTGCACACAGGCTATAACTTCCTGCTACCAGACCGGTATAAAAAGTTAGAATCTTGTATCAATGACTCTGTGTCATTTTGAGTTTATTGTTGTTGTCTTCACTGAGAAAATATTTCCTAATCAAATAT
>JAFBJS010004813.1:40703-51975 GCA_016785265.1 Paraplagusia blochii
CCTATTCCTAGTGTCTCTAATCCATCCATCATGGCTGGTCTCTCCACTGTCCTGTAAACCTGTCTCTTCACTTAGCTGACTCTCTTCTATCTCAGATCACTCCTGACTCTTTTCTCCAGTTGTTCCATCCTGACTCCACTCTATTCTTCTCCTCTCCAAACCAACAACGGTAAAATATCTGAGTGGTTCTATGAGTCTCACCTTCTCCGTGTCAATGCCTTTGGACATGGACCAGGTGGAGACGATGTAGTCCATGACCCGCTCACTCAGACCCTTGGGGACCTGGTAGAGCTTCAGGAAGTCCCTGACATTGTTGAGCATCTCGTGGTAGCGGTTGGTGTTGGCGTACATTTGCTGGAAGATGGTGGTGACGTTTCCAAAGATAGTGGCGTAGAGCAGAGCTACAGAGACAGACAAGAATACCTGTTAGTGCGAAGACGTACTGTGATATATATTCAAGGACCACCGAAGGTTATTTTTAAACACCGATCTACTGTGAAACAGTAGAAGTTGGTGAGAAAATGTTTCTATTATAAGACGTCTTGTTTATTCCTTGGAGTTTCTGCCACTTTTACTCCTCGGGAGACTAAAAACAAGGCGGAGACATGGCAGTCTGATCAGACTGAAGTAGCCGTCATTTCTGTCCAAAGACCAATTAAGAGCTGTTTCCTCCTCCTTGGACTTGTTCAAAGTTAAAGCCATTGTTTTTTTTCCAGCCTGGTCTTAACTCCACCGCTGCTGCCACTTCACTGTTTCCATAGAGACCTCACCAGAAATAGGCACCGTCTTCACTTTCACCACCTTCTCCACATCCTCCACTACCTTCGCTTTTTCCTCTTTAGCCAGACAGTTAATAAACTGCCAAGAGGGACGGTGAAGAAAAAAATACTGTAGTTCTATACCTGATGATGATTAGAAAAACGTTCTTCACATAATAAGTATTGCGTATTTTTTTTTACTTTTGTAATTATCCCTGCGTCTGACTTGAGTTAACTGTGATTTCTTTCCTGATTGTGATGTTTACACCTGTCCAAAGCTGCCTGTGTTATTGAGCTATTTATATATTTTTTTGTTCAAGCTTCAGGTTTGTCACCTCATTCTGTCCTGTCTCTGCATCACCAGAGATCATAAAGCAAAGTCTTAAAAACACCAGGAAGGAAGAGAGAGGTAAGGATAAAAAATTTGGAAGATCTGTAGGAAAACACAATGGAAAACTACAGATTCACAATATTGGAGAGAGTTTGGTTAGAAGAATATTATGAGATTCTCCATCCCCCCCTATGCAGACGAGTTACTAAGGTGTTGGAACAAACTGTTTTTAGATTGTGTGGAGCAAAGGAGGGCAACCACTATCATGTGTTTTGGGACACAAAATACATAAACAAAGGCAGATAAATACTTAATAACAATATTACTCATTGGGGGAAAAAAAGCTTTGACCAGGAAGTGGCTGCAACCAGATGCTCCATCATTAGAGGACTGGTTTAAAAACATTTAGGATATCTATATTATGGAAAGAAATGAAAACAGGAAATTTGAAGAGTTTATGGAAAAATGGGTGAGGTACGTCATCACTCAGAGACCCGACGTGTTTGATGGTTATTGCCACAATATAGCACAGTGCTATATTAAAGAAACAAATATAATATAGATTATTGTAAAATTTATGAATATGTGTAAAATTGTTCAATTTTATTTTAACGTTCAGAAGTTGTACTGGGTGGGAGGGACTAATACACAGAGTTACATAACACAGATCTTCTTCCTCTTCTCCTTTCGGCTTGTACATTTTTAAGGTGTTGCCACATCTAGTCAACAATTTCCATCTACCCTTGTCCTCTGTATTCCCAACTCTGACTCCAAATACCTCCATGTCTTCCCTCACTGCATCTCCTCTTTGTCTCCTACCTGGTCCAAACCATCTCTATCTGTCTTCTCTAGCTTTTTCTCCAAACCTTCCTGTCTGTGTTGTCCCTCTTGTCACCTCATTCCTGATCCTGTCCATCCTAGTCACCCCTAAATTACATAGATATTTGAGGCCAATAAAAAGATAAAATAAAAAAACAATGAACTCATACCTGTGTCTTAAGAGTATAAAAGTAATGGGAAAAAAAAGGTTTAAGATTCAAAAAACTTTATTTATCCCCGAGGGGCAATTCAAGGAATTGAAAGGAAGCAAAAATAAGAAATAATTACAAGGACGTTGAAGCTCAGAGGCGCAATGTCAGTAATGCTGTTCCAGCGTTTCCATAACCTTCTACAAGACCTTTTACACGACCTTGTCATCTGATAAAGAAGGAATTTGACCACTTCACTGAGGTGGAAATGAGACCTGCAGTGAACAGCCAGCATTAATTGGAAGAGCAGGTGACCAGGTGAGGTAGAGAACCTTCTCTGTTTGTAATGATGTGAAGGAGTTGGATAAAGTCTTAATAATCCCAGGATGTGGCTCCAGGTCATGAAACCATGTGAAAGAAAAAAAAAATCTGCCGTTGGAGGAAATGGGTCACTGGTCTAACGAGTAAAATGTGGCGTCTCTCAAGGAGAAGAACAGAGGAGGCAACGGGAACAAAGACTTTCATGGAGAAAGTTTTCAGGGAAGTGTCTGAGGCTGAACATTGAGTTGAAGTTAGTTTCTGGATTTTGTTTTTCTTCTAACAAGATGATGTGAATAGTGAGGAAGAAAGGGGGGGACGTGCTGCTGAAGACAAATAATAGAGACAGAGAGACAGAACTGACAGGTGTGAGAATCTGACCAGCTCGTCCCCACTGGCATCAAAGTTATTTCCACTGAAACCAACTCTCATGTCTTCCCTTCTCTATTTAAATTCATTTGACCATGTGTGGATCCATGTTGCAGTCAAACCATTCCGTTCTCTGGACCTTGTGTTCTCAGAGATGGTTTATTTAGGCAAGTGGACATTCCGTTTTTTGGAACTTGCCTCTTTGACGAGTGAACTGGATGCTGAGGGGAGAATCTTTCAGGTATTGTTTCCAAAAGAGCTTTGTAGATGGATGAAAGATTGAGTCTCAAAGCACCAGAAACCAGAAATGGCTCCCTTTACACCTCTCTCAAACCATCTGTCTTCCCAGGCCGAAATCTGAAAATCTTAGTTTTGAAAAGAGTGCGTTGAAGCCTTTAAGTGTAGGGGGATGGCTGAGTCCTGACCTGAGGAGTTAGTCCTCCTGAATGGCATAAACCACTTTGCCCAGCTTGTGTCTAGGAATTTTGTCTTTGGGATGAACCAGATTCTCTCTCAATGTGTAACCTGGTTTAAGTGTACGTGGACCTGGTGAGGACTGAACATCCTCCTGAGTTTCTCCTGAGACCCTTGCAATACCCTTTAGGGAACAATAACCAAAACATTCCCCAAAGAGGTGTGTGACCAAAAACCACTCTGATGAAATACACACGGACTAGATCAGTGGTTTTTAACCTTGTTGGAGCTACCGAATCCCACCCGTTCCATATGCGCATTCACCGAACTTCTTTAGTAGGGTGAGTCGGTGAGTCTTGATCTCCGCGGCAAAGGCTCCACCGAACCCCTGAGACCGACTCACCAAACCCCTAGGGTTCGATCGAACCCAGGTTAAGAGCCACTGGACTAGATCATGATCATATCATGATGATGTCTGTTCTATTTATTCCAAGTAACGAAGATTTTCACCAGGACAGTACCAACTTTAATTTTAGCCTTTATTAGGGTCAGACTCAGCACAGTGGGCAGTTGGTGGCGTAATGGTTAAGGAAGCGGACTTGGGTTCGCAAGGCCCCCGGTTCGAATCCCCGTACCGACAAGTTACCGCTGATGTGCCCTAAGTAAGCCACTGAGGTGCATCGTCCCGACCCATATAACTTCTTCTCACCACCCACAGGAAACTGCCACTCCAAGAAGAAGAAGATGAATGAGTAAATGAACAAACAAACCCATTATATCAACGTGTAGCTCGAAGACCACGGAGAAAACACAACAGCAAAGTTAACACAAAAAACAACAAAAACTGCACCACACACTCCCTTGACTCATGCAGTGCTTTTAAAGACGCCACCCTCCTCCTCAGCAGCCATCGATCTCAGTCCATTTACTGCTCAGTGAGCCAAGTCTGCGGGAGGCTGCATCACAAAGCATCACTATGACAAGACAGTGTGTGTGTACACACACACAGCTAGAGGCATCAGAGCCCAAACCAGCTGGAGAATGAAAAAAAAAAGTGAAGAGTATAAATGTGCTGTGATGAGCAGTAATCGTGCTTCACGGCTCTCTGGATAAGTGAAACATTCTGACTGATTGTTTGCAAATGAATATTGACTGGAGAATCTACAGAGGAATCCCGGTGTGGAGTGAATCGCACACACAAACAAGGTAACTGTTGGTCAAACTGGATCAATTAGGTTTTTCTTCTGTAACCTGCAGAGCATTTACTTTTCATCAGGTCAGCCTAATGGTCTTCTCAGCAGCTGCTCCCAGACTAATGTCTGTGTCCTTCTTGATCAAATACTGCAGACACAGAGCAAAGGTGAAAATCAGCAACAACTGCCAGGAAGATTTAACATAACGTGAAAGTTGCTCAGTGAAAAAAAATGCCCGTAAAGAGCAACTGTACCAGCTGCAGCCAGCAGGGTAGGGTGGATCGGCATAAACAATTGGAAAAGAAAAAAAGAAACAGGAGCAGAAAAGAGATTCACGTGGAAAAGAATAAGTGAAACAAAAACCCATTGTGAAAAAGCAAAAGAAGCAGAAGACGCCAAGTACACGAGGGCAAAAGACGAAGACAAAGCTTTACTGAAGAGATGATGAGGAAAGTAATACCTGAAGAAGAGCAAAAGATTTATTGAGGATAGAAGATGAACTGGAAGAAAAAGAAAAAGAAATAAGAAAAATGTGAAGAGAGGATAAAGGCATTTAGAAGATAAAGAACAGGGGAAAAAGGGTAGTTAAAGGGAGAGAGGGAAGAGAATCCATGAAAAGATAGTACATCATTAGTTTAAATTTGTTTTCCAAATAACACCAAAACTTCTTTTTCTTTCAGCTTGTCCATTTCTCATAGGTGGTTGTAGTGACTCAACATATTCCAACAGTCTCCCCCTGTCCTCTGTATCTTCTACTCTAACTCCAACTACCTCCATGTCCTCCCTCACTGCATCCATCAATCTCCTCCCCGTCTCCTACCTGGCAGCTCCATCTCTAGGATCATTCGTCTACCAATGCGTCCACTGTCCCTCCTCTGAACATGTCCAAACCATCTTAATCTGTCTTCTCTAGCTTTTTCTCCAAACCTTCCTGTTGGTGTTTTCCCTCAAATCACATAATTCCTGATCCTGTCCATCCTTGTCTCTCCTAAAGAGAATCTCAGCATCTTTAACTCCTCCACCTCCAGCTCTGTCTCCTGTCTATTCCTAGTGTCTCTAATCCATCCATCATGGCTGGTCTCACAACTGTCCTGTAAACCTTTCCTTTCACCTAAGATGACTCTCTTCTATCCTGGATCATAACATTGACATATTTGAACATACACTGTTCTCTGGTTAATGCAGTTCAATGGACAGTGGAAACCGACTTGCACCAAGTCAATAAAGTTCAATTTTTAAAATCTTTTAAAAAATCTATCACAGATCACTCCTGACACTGTTCTCCAGCTGTTTCATCCTCACTACATTCTATTCTTCTCCACACTTTTAGTAAAACCAGCGTCTTGAACTTCCCTCCACCCTCACATGATCCTTGCAGTCATTAAGAATTAGTTTTCTATCCACAAAAAAACTCTAGACCACGGACATTTACTGTAGCATTGATCATTGTTGTTGTCCCTTTAAATGACATCATTATTCACGTTCATGTCAAAGTGTCAGTAGTACTGACTCAGTTCCCCATGAGGAAGTCCAGCGTATTTGCTGGCTTTGCAGCATCAGACTTTTAACATTGGTGGAAAAGCCGATAGCGATATGTTCCAATATTAAAAATTATGCTGATATCAGCCCAATATTTATCGGTGTATCGATATATCGGACATCCCTACTTAAGAAACTGAATACTCTAATGAGTCATTTTTTCAATAGTTTTACCAAAACTAAAAATGAAAAAAAAAAAAAAATAATTCCCGGATTCTGTGCACTTTTTTAAAAAGTTTTTCAAAAGACAATACAGATAAACCAGGCACATGACAGGACAAAAAGTTTGAGGACACAATAAAATAGAAAGTTGGAAGCTAAAACTCTTTCCACCAACTTTCTGAGCAGAGAAAATGTGTTGCGATTCCTCTTCCATAACTTGTTATGGAAGAGATTACAAAGAATAATAAGACATAATAAGACACAAGAAAAAGACAAGAAATTAAACATGAAAAATAGTGAAACATGCCTTAATACAAATGTGAAACCTGTAGAGTTCTTCTAAGAACTAGTAAAATAACAGCAGAAGAGAAATAGAAAAGGAGATTGGCCACAAAAGCAACAAAGTTCTCCTTGTAGGATCAGTTTTTGAAAGACTTTATAAATGTAACCATTTATGCATAAGTTAATAAGTTACGTTGCTGTATCAATAGTTAATAACAAAATATATAGGTCAAATCAAAATATAATATTTTGTTTCTTTTTGTCTGAACCCTATCAAGCCAACAGTGCATCAATATAATGTCCAAATATTCCTCAAAATGTACATATATGTAACAAAGTTATAATACGTACATAAAACATATTGTATCTTTGTATCAGTAACTTAGAACCTTATTTCTACTTTGACCCTGTGTGGGAGTGTATATTTTCTTAAGTCAGTGTTTTGAAGTGTAGGAGACACAGTGTTGCACTTTCACTAATAGGACCAAATTAAAACAGAGCACAAACAGAATTGTCTCCGGAGACTTTGCTGCTGAAGGTAACAAGGCTGTTGTGGCCACAGTGGTCTTCCCTGAGGAGACCCTGGGGCTGCAGGGCTGAGCAAGAGTAATGAAGTCATAGAGGAGAGGCAGCATCCAAGCAGAGTAAACACTGAAATACGTTTCACTGGAGGGGAACCAGTGTTGGACTGTGGTCAGCGTATGATGGGGGTGGGGGGCGTCGAAGGCACTGGGTCAGCGGGTCACTATCAGACGTTCAAGATGATTTAATGGCTCAGTTTGTACAATTTAATGAGAACTCATCTGAAACTACCTCTAGGGGGCATCAGGGCTGCAGATTTTTTTTTTTTTTTTTTTTTATCAATTCAGCACTTTAGGATATTTGATTGTGCAAATACTTGTTGACTACAGTGCTACAGTAGCCCTGTTACTGGAGGTTCGAACCCTTAAATTCACCACAAGAGACAGCAGTGAACCAGACTCACGTTTGTCTGAAGCTCGGGAATTATTATTTTGAGTTTAGTTACTCATTCTTCTCATACAGTGTCCCCACTAGGAGACACTTCAGAGCCCTAATGGTTTCATTCCTCATCTGTTGCTGTCACTGTTACTGTCTGTCCATCTCAGATTTTAGTCCTTGATGATTTGCCTTCACAACTGGGTCTGCCGTGTGCAGGGCATTAGCATCGGATGACTCCTGCAGCAGACATTGATCGACCTTCAAGCTTCCTGGTGTTGTCTGACTGTTTGGAGGCTTAGGGAGAACTAAAATAAAGAGGTATCTAAAATGCTTTACAGTACAAATATAAATACTTAAAACAAGGACCTCCAACTCGTGGCCCGTGGGCCATTTGCGGCCCATGCAACAATATTTTGCGGCCCCCACCTTGATGTAAAAGTTGAATTTATAATATTTTATAGATTTGTTCTCCACATTTTATGGTCAATCCTAAAGTTCTCCAAACCCTGATCCACAGTCTCCTTCTAGTTCTGTGTTGTATTACAGTGTTTTTTTAACTCTGAAAGGTGATGCAAACCTTTGGTGACGTGATAGAGTGGGTGGTGGACCTCAACATTTGAGTTTGAGACCCCTAACGTAAAATACGCAAAGAAGAATAAAGACAAGAGAAATAAAACATAACAAACACTGAAAGATGTAAGACACAGGAAACAGAAATGAAAAACACAATCAAACACAAAGCTGTAAAAACACAGTAAGACAAAGAAGACGCACAAAGTAACGCACACTATTTCTGGTAGGAAAAGCAAAATGGATGTTATCAGCTTTCCCCAACCCTTTTTGCAACCCAACCAGTAAAATGTCTCGTACTACTTTCACGGACCATTAACTTAAGTTGTTGAGGATAAATACCCCTTAATAAAATAAAATTCCTGGTGTTCTGAAATATTTTCCTACCTATAATATCTTCCTACCTGAATTGACTGTGCAAGAGCAAAAAAATGATTTCTCATGTGCACACAACCCATAACTTTCTGCTACCAGACCGGTATAAAAAGTTAGAATCTTGTATCAATGACTCTGTGTCATTGAGTTTATTGTTGTTTTCACTGAGAAAATATTTCCTAATCAAATATAGTTGCATTATTGATGATGGAATCCTAGCCATTCTATTGGTCAGTTCTTTTGTTGATATGGGTAAGGATCGAGTGGAAGTAATAGACAGATGGGGCCAAAAGGAAACATTATTTCTCTGCGGCCCGGCACCCATTCACCCACGGACCGGTATTGGTCCCCGGCCCAGTGGTTGGGGACCACTGCTTTAGACCATTGAATGGGGCAAATCTCGCCCAAGGTCAGTCTGAGAGAAACCATGGACAGAGCCAAGTGGCCCTTGTCTTTCAGCTGAATAACAGGGATAATTGAAAGAGACTGATCAGCTGAGCTAAGTGATTGTGGGACAGTATAATGTTGCTCAAGGTCAGAGACATATGAGGCAAAGATCATGAGAAGTGACTTTTACAGTTTTTGTCCTGCGGTGACTCAGAGTAGCAGGAGGTGAAAACAGCTGAGGAGCATCACTGAGGGCTCACCTTCTGGAGGTGATCAGATGCTGGAACCTCCTGTCAGCAATTATTCCTGAGCAGGATCAATCTATCACGCTCCTGGCACCAGCTTTATCTAATTATCCCTATTGTACTACAAACCCTTCACTGGCTCCCACTCAAAGCCTCAAATATATTTTTTTTCAGAGAGAATAAAAATGGAACTGACTGCTCGGATTTGATTTTTGCTTCTTCACAGGAGAAAAACCACAGAAACGGGTTCAGATTTGCCACAACTGACTTACGGAAATGTGTGTGAACAGATCAGACCGAGCAAAAACGAAACTGCACTAGTTAAATGAAATAAAAGCTAATATTAAAAATAAATGACTGTGCTCTAGAGGGATCTTGCTTAAAAAAAATCTATTCTATTAATGTTTATTTTCTCGTCTCTTAAGTTGCGTGTGGACACTGAGCAGACTGAAACACGTGCTGAAACATGTGCTCATAAGTGAGATTTTATTTATTAATGTCTCACATCAATCTCTTTCTTCAGAAGCAGAACTGCTAAGGTTGGTCAAAATATTCCCAGATTAGTTAAAGGAAAAAAAGATGGAACCTTTTCTACACGGACCCGTAAATTTTTCATATACAACAAACTTAGCAACAACCAAAAAATCAGAATATTTCCAGGTTGACAGCACCTGAACTGTATTTACTGTCTCAGCATGGTTCTGGCTTCCTCTGCTGTTGCCATGTCAACAGGTTAAATGAGTCAGGTCAGAGTGAAGGGAGCTGAGGTGATTTTCTTTACCCTCTCTGTGCCAATAAATGTCCTGAAAACATATCCTCCTGACAGGGCTCAGTGGGAATCGGACGTCTGTCTATCAACTGTCTGCCACACACTCCCATGGGAAAAGTCTGGAGGATTTTTCTTGGGCAACATCACCCTTTCCAACTGTTTCTCTCACTCTGAGCCCTTCATGGGAAAGTATTGAACTTTAGCATCCTCAGCACAAACATTCTGTCAAAATGTTTTACAGGTTGCACCTGATTTTGCCAGATAGCTATGCATTAATGACTATTATATTTGATCATGATTTAATGACGATGGTGATTAACCAAGTTGAAACCAGCCACTAGGGAGAACAAGCCAATGTTTTTTAGTGCCGGTCCGGAGCCTGGATAAATGGTGAGGGTTGCGTCAGGAAGGGCATTCGGCATAAAGCAGTCTCCACCACTGGAACCCAAATCACACTACTACAGTACAAACCTTCCTGTAGGAGTTTAGCCCACAAGAAGCTATGTGGGTCTGGACCGTGCTATGATCAGAGCAGGTTCAGGTTCGAATCCTCCTGCCAGGTTGCCACCAAGGACCTTGCAGACCAAAGTTTGATTCCTTAATCACTTGGCCATCACTGCCGACCAGGTTAAAACAGTGTTTTTGAGCAGTAGTAACTGACTAATCCGTCTGAGCCACTGTATGTTGTTGGCACCAGTATTCTGATTGGGTCCAACTTTTTTCATGTTTATCGCTGGAATAAAATGACACATAACATCAGACAGATTTAAGTGTTTTAACCAGCACCTAATATAAATGATGGAATTAACGAAATGGAAAGATATGAAGAAATGTATGCAGAAATTGGACGTTTCAGATGGATTAGTGGAAAGTAGTTTCATTGTGAGTCTTAACAGCTGTTTGTAGGACTGAAATCTTTCTCTATAATCAAATCATTCTACAGCCCCTACCAATCCCTTTGACAGTTGTTATGAGTCAGCTTTTCAACCATAGCCTTTACTGCCCTGCACCGTAAGCTAGTCCGACCAACTAGGATCTCATTTTACCTCAAACAAAGCCTTGAGAATTATGTGAAATACCATTAATATGGCATTTCAGGTTGGTTTCCTTGATTTTAAAAGCCACTTTCACCACATCCTAAACTAAGATTTGTGTCCCTTGAGGTCAGGAGATTCTCTACAATAAAAGAAAGACAGCTGTACATGGAAAGAAGTCTTCAGTCGATAGAAATGCTTTCTAAAAAAGTCGGGTACTCATTGCAATTAGTTTTAAAGAGACTGCGATGGAAAAACAGCAAAGAGTTTTCAAGAATCTTTTCTCTGTGCTGGATATCATATCTACAAAAACAAGACACTGAGAGCAAGTTTCTTTAGTTTTTGACTAAAGAAATTTGATCTCAGTGTCAGTCAGTCAAAAGGATTCTGTAAATCAGTGGTCCCCAAGCACTGGGATGGGGACCGGTAGTGGTCCGTGGGTGAATTGGTGCCGGGCCGCAGAGAAAAAAAAATCTATTACTTCCACTTGATCCATACCCATATCAACAAAAGAACTGACCAATAGAATGGCTAGGATTCCATAGATGTGTATAAGAGACAGGATGTGATCAAGCACCGCTATTGGAATTATACACAG
>JAFBJS010004813.1:52007-77502 GCA_016785265.1 Paraplagusia blochii
GATGTGTATAAGAGACAGCCAATAGAATGGCTAGGATTCCATCATCATAATGCAACTATATTTGATTAGGAAATATTTTCTCAGTGAAGACAACAACAATAAACTCAAAATGACGCAAAGTCTTGATACAAGATTCTAACTTTTCATACCGGTCTGGTAGCAGAAAGTTATAGCCTGTGTGCACTTGAGAAATCCTTGTTGTGCCCATGCACAGTTAATTTGGGTAGGAAGATTTTATAGGTAGGAAAATATTTCAGAACACCAGAAATATAACTTTATTAAGGGGTATTTATCTGCCAAAACTTAACGACCGATCTGTGAAAATAGTATGAGACATTTAACCAGTCCGTGGTGAAAGAAAGGTTGGGGAATCACTGTTCTAAATCCTCTCCAAACCGCTCTATTGCCCCCTAGCCACTGTTGTTCTCCTGCAGTTTTATCTACTTTACATTCAGCAGGAGGAAAACCCTCTTCAGCTTCCTGAGAACATTTCATTCTGCAAGGGTTATTTGTTGTAAACCTCTTTTGGCTCAAATTACCTCTGATAAAAACATTGCAAAGAAAGTGTGATAACTATACTCTAGGTTAGACATTTATTATTCAGTGCCCCCAAGGTGCCCCCACTCTGCCACCATCCTCAAGTTTGCTGTACGGCATTCGGTTTCGGGGAGCTCCTTTGTGACTTTCAGCAGCTGCAGGGCAGAGGACAGTAGCCTGATGAAAGAGAATGAGATGATGTGAAAGCAAGAATGGTGATGCAACCTCCAGAGGACAGAGCACAAGATGCATAGATTCAACATTAAAGGCAGGAAAATGCTTCAGAAAAGAGAAAATCTGTTGACAGGCCACATTGGAGAAGAAAGCTGGTAAAAAGTTGCCTCTGTAGATGACAATCTGCTTCTACAAGTTCGTGTTACAGTGGAGTCATTAAATATTTCTGTCTCCACTTTGTTTATTTTAATCTTTATGCACATCAAGTGTTTCATGCTCGTGCGTCTCTCTCCCCTTTATTAATTGCTTTGAAGACTGTCATGTTTTGACAGTTAGTAAAGCAACAGAAAAACTTCAAATCTTTTACAACGTGAAACGAATTGTTTTTTCAACATCATCTCTGTGGCAGAAACTGTGAAGGAAGAGAGTCAGCTAAGGGGAAGCTAAAGGTTTATAGGACAGTTGTGAGACCAGCCACGATGGATGGATTAGAGACACTAGAAATAGGCAGAGGACAGGAGCTGGAGGTGGAGGAGTTAAAGATGCTGAGATTCTCTTTAGGAGAGACAAGGATGGACAGGATCACGAATGAGGTGATTAGAGGGACAACACAGACAGGAAGGTGTGGACAAAAAGCTAGAGAAGACAGATTGAGACGGTTTGGACATGTTCAGAAAAGGGACAGTGGATACATTTGTAGAAGAATGATCCTAGAGATGGAGCGACCAGGTAGGAGACGGGGAGGAGATTGATGGATGCAGTGAGGGAGGACATGGAGGTAGTTGGAGTTAAAGTAGAAGATACAGAGGACAGGGGGAGATGGAAATTGCTGACTCGCTGTGGCAACCCCAGAAAAAGACAAGCCGAAAGGAAAAAAAGATCTCTGTGGCAAAAAAAGCCAGAAAAGTCAGAGGAAACTTTCCAGTCGCATGCCTCTCTGTATTTAATGTCCACACATTGTCTCATGCTGTTTCTGTGCATTATAACCCCCTCATTTCTTGTCGCTCAGACCCCCCAACCCTCGAACTGTGAACCAGAAGTGGTCCATGCTCAGCCCGATACCAGGCCGCACAGTAACAACAGTAAAACTTGCTTTGCTCTCCACTACATCTGTCTATTTCTCACACTTGAAAGATGTCAAGACGCTTGACTCAGTCACATGTCTTATCTACCATTCCCTGTTGCACTGAGGGATCATGAATAACATCTTTCGGTTGGTTGGCAGTTGGCGCCCTAATGGTTAAGGAAGCGGACCTGGGTCCTCAAGGCCCCCGGTTCAAATCCCCCTACTGCCAAGTTACCACTGAGGTCCACTGAGCATGGCACCGTCCCCACTCACAGCTCCCCTGGCACTCAAAGCTGCCCACTGTTCACTTTGGTGATACAGAATACAGTAATATCTAGTATCTTCTTCTTCTCCTTTCAGCCTGTCCCTTTTTTAGGGATTGTCATGGCGAGTCAACAATTTTCATCTAACCCAGCCCCGACTGATCCAGTATGGAAATCATTTTCTTGTCTCGCATCTTTAATTTGGCCAAAATTTTACGCCAGATGCCTTTCCTGGCGCAATCCTCACCATTTATTTGGGCTTGGGTCTGGCACTGAAAAAACACTGGGTTGTGCCCTCTAGTGGCTGGTTTCTTGTAAGGACAGGAAGGCAAACTCATTGTCATTGTGATTCACACCACTGCACCCAACGAAATTTGACCTCTGTATTTAAACCATCACCAAAGTGAGCAGTGGGCAGCTTTGTGCGCCCAGGGAATAGTGAGTGTGGATGGTGCTATGCTCAGTGGACCTCAGTAACTTGGCGATGGGGGATTCACACCAGGGGCCTTGCGGACCCATGTCATTAACCACTAGGCCACCAACTGCCCTGATAACTAGATAACTAGTCTCTAATATCTATTAACTGATAACGTTTTCCTAGATTTCTGACTTGCTGTAGATCAGTTGACCATAAAGTGGAACTTTTAAACTTAAGCACAAAAGATGTAACATTTTTTCCTGCACAGAGGGTAACGATCAAGCCCGCAAGTCAGTGGTGAGTCATTGAAAAATAACAAGGTGAAACGGTGAAAGAAAAAAAGGAGAGAAGAAAATAATGAACGAATGTCTGCTATTGCTGAGAGCACTACTCAAAAGACAGAGGGATGACAGATATTGCAGAGGTAGTAAAAAGGTTTGTTGTCCTGACAGGAGTATCAATCAGTTGGAGGACCACTCTAATCACTGATAAGAAGGTTTTTTAAGAACTATTCAGATGGTTAAGGTCAGCACCAAAGTATGCTAAATTAATCCGTGCTACGTTGGTAAACTACAACCAGCCCTTCAGCAGTTATACTGGTAATCCATTTACACTGACCCTTGCGTCTAAATCAGGGGTCTTGAACTCAAATAAGTTGAGGGCCACCACCCACCCTTTCATTTCACCAAAGGGCTGCGTCAGCTTTCAGTGTTCAATACAAAAGGAAAAATGTAATAAAAAATCAGTTTCCCATAGATTCTGTGTAATACCACACTGAACCAGAAGGAGTCTGTGGATCAGGGTTTGGAGAACTATAGGATTGACCATAAAATGTAGAGAACAAATCTATAAAATATTATTATAAATTCAACTTTTGTGTGAAGGTGGGGGCCGCAAAATAATGTCCATGGGCCGCAATTGGCCCACAGGTCGCGAGTTTGAGAGCCCTGATCTAAAATACTTACAAACATGATGACTAACATCTACAGTCACTGATACCTTCAAGACTAATCATCTGACCACTCTCAACATCCAGGGGTATTGTCAACTACATCCACTCAAAACCATGTAGAGAGTGAGTGCTCTTCAGAGCATATTTATCCAAAATGTATATGAACAACACTCAGAGCATCAGTCAGCCTGTTTATTTTCTATGGTCTCATTAGCTGAAGAGGAGAGTGTTCCCCTCGTCTGTCTTCTCCCACTGGAGTCTGCTCTCTAATGACTGACAGTAGAGAGATGTGAGTATGATTCAACAGAACAGGTGGATCAGAGGGGTGAGGAGGGTTAACACCACACAGGAGTCCTGACAAGCTGCAGCTGAGGTGTTACACTGGGTCAAAGTAGAAGGTTGTGGTGCTAACAAGTCAGTTGAGGTTCACTGCATTAACAAGGAAACGATGCCTTATCAAGATTCTGCTCAATGAACCGGCCCTGTGGTCTCAGTAAAACATGCATGTGTTCATGTTGTACTAAGTTAGATATTCTTTATTAAGTTACTTGTACTCAGAAAAACAGAAAAAAAAATTACTTGACACTGTATGATAAAACACAGCTTTAATCACAGTAAAACAGCCACGTCTGAAGCTGACTGTGTCCCACACTCATAGTGTAGACCAGTGCTTCTCAAATAGTGGGGCGGGCCCCCCCTGGTGGAGCGCGGTGCGATGCTGAGGGGGGTGCATGTGACCCCGGGGAACATGCTTTTTTTCCGCTGTACTAAAATAAAGTGTAATTGCACATCCTTGTAAGTTGAACTATATCTCTTTCTTTTTGTTTTATTATGTTAACAAGGAGGGCGTAACAGAAAATAATTAAAAGCACTGGTGTAGACTAAGGGTCTCAAACTCTAATAAGTTGAGGGCCACCACCCACAATATCATTTCACTGAAGGTCCACGTCAATTTCAGTGTTCAATACCAAAAGATGTAAATTTATAAAAATAGATTCTGTGTAATACAACACTAAACCAGAAGGGGACTATGGATCAGGGTTTTTGAGAACTATAGGATTTACCATAAAATGTGGAGAACAAGCTACAAAATATATTATTATAATTTTAACTTCACATGAAAGTGAGAGACGCAAAATATAATTCCACGGGCCACGATAGGCCCATGGGTATAGTATTGTTTTTTTTAGAATTGTTTTGTGTTTGAGCTAAGGTCCTGATGTTTTGGACTTCAACATGAATCATTCAGTAAGGCTGGGTGTTTAAACTTTATGTCATAATAAAATCTTAAACCAGTCCAATTGGACTTGACCATAGAAAAAAGGCCTGTTCTAGCTTCAGTGAACCGTACTTAACTTTCATTTTCTTTCAAGCAGACAGCTTGAAAGTGCTTTCACTCATGGGTCCATTTATCCAGAAGTCTGTTGAACCTTTACTGTTATTAACAAAGTGACCATCATCAGGTAAATATTGTCATTTAAACCAGTGCCAATGTTCAACATTGAAAGCTTGTCCTTCACCTCAGGCAGCATTGATGCAGAGAGTAGACGGACAAACAGAATTGTTGCATGCTTGAGAATAGTACTGCGTGAGGAACGAGGATGAGCAAGTGCTTGCATTTGCCTTTGGCATTTTTGCTGCTGACTTTACATCTGAGAAATGTAAAAACACAGGACTGTCCCATCACATTAAATTCCTGGCTGTGCTGCTTCATAAATGTTTTATAGATACGTCACGCATTATTCTTTACATTTATTCTCAAAATGAAAGTGCAGGTTTTCCTTTAAACTCAGCAGAAAAAAAAGAAATGTCAGTAAAAAACAGAGGCAGATGCTGTGCAGACACAATTCAGGCTATTTATGGATTACTGTTCATTCATAGATTAACAAAACTGTTGGCTTCAAATTTTTTGGTCATCGAGATTCTGGAAAGCTCCACACAATTATAGACTATTAATGCATCTTTGACACTTTGGATCGCACGTCTGCTGAATCAGACAATGTTGAGTAAGGAATTATTTTTGGTTCTGGAAGCAAAAGACCCCTGAAGTCCACCAAGCATTAAGTTTTCTGGTGTCACTTTCTTGCTAACAGCCAATAATTCTGAATGAACGGAACCAAGACTTGCCTGTCAAAACTGTCAAAATGTCAACTTCAACTGTGAAGACTTTCATTCATCCAGGTCATGATCTCCCAAAAGGGTTTCATTGTCAGCAACTGGACATCTTCCTGAAGTTGAAAGATGTTTCCTTCCTCAACTGAGGAACTTCATCAGTTTCTGTTTGATGTCAGAGGGAACTCTAGTAGTTCTACTAGCATTCCCTGCTACAGACCATTCTGCCTTGAGATCCCAACCTAGGAAGTTTAACTCATCAATACCACAGCAGTCTTTTCTAGACGGGTGTGACCGCAACGACTCCCATTCACATCTGGACATGTGATGACAAAACTGCTCAATAACATCAGGACACCAAAACAACTCTTCACATCTTTGTCCAGTGGTGAAGGGAGTGGTCTAGAGCAGTGGTCCCCAACCCCGACAGAAAGAAAAATAATACACATCATTTGTTTGATTCACTGTCCGAGTCTTAATGATGTTTTATTTTGAAAAGTGGCCAGAATCTCTCTGGTACATCAATCAATCAATCAATCAATCAAATTTTATTTATATAGCCCACATTTACAAATCAAATTTGTCACATAGGGCTTTACAGGGTTGGTAACATCCTCTGTCCTTAGACCCTCAGCCAGGGCAAGTCACCGTAAGTCACGTGATACATCCCGCTAAATTAAAGAAAGATCAACTGCTGGAGATCGCAAATGACGAGGCCTTAAACGTTCAAATCCTGTTGCCATTTCCAACATTGTATCTGTATGAAAAATGGCTTCTACAGTGACGACAACCATAACAAATTTACGGAACAAACTGGACCTAAGTAGCATACTTCAGGTTTCATTGTCTCCCATAACACCAAGATGGTATTGTCTCATTAGAGCTAAACAAGCTCAGGTCTCCCATTGATTCAGTGCTTCTGTGAGTCGTGAATATTTTCATACACTTTGTTTTTGTGTTGTGTCTTATTTTGAAGGTATGTTTAAACATTACCGCAGCCACCAGAGTGTGTTGCATTGTGTTGGGGCAAGGACGTCGCTAATAAAGTTTCACATGATTACACAGTAGGTCTACGGTCATTTTATTATTATAGAGAAAATAGAACAGTTTTTAATGCCGATCTCAACATTTTATTTTGTTTATAACTGCTACACCAGGCCGTGAAAATATTGTCAGACATTAAACCGGTCCGTGGTACAGAAAAGGTTAGGGACCATTGGTCTAGAGGAGTAGAACTACAAGAGTTTCCTCTGACATCGACCAGAAACTGATAAGTTCCTCAGTTGAGGAATGAACCGTCTTTCAACTTCAAGAAGAAGTCCAGTTGCTGACTAACCCCTATTAGATAACTGTGAACCTTGCAAGTCAGAGCGTTGCTGCAGTTGAAGACGAGGCCAATCACGGTGAAACTGGGACCAAGGTTGTTTATACGTCCTGTCACCACAGCACAATGTGGGTCACGTGAAATCATTGTAAATATTAGAGGAGAACTTAAGCACTCAGGTGACCTGAAGAGCAGAACCTTGAGATGGTCTTCAATTTTTCCTCTTCAATCTATTTTCTGTCACTATCCTCCCCTGCAGCTCTACAGCTTTTCAACAATCTGTGTCTATTTCTGTCTTTCCAGTTTGACTGTGTTCCCACACAAAGCTCCAGAACATTTTAGGGAAAGTTTTGAGATAGAATTTTGGGAAGTTTCAGGCCAGTTGTCCTTGAATGCATCCGTTATTCATTTACCAACAAATTTCATCAAATTTCAATCCCACATGTATTTTTTGCCCTTATAACATGCAGTACGTACTTGTTTTTGTCTTTGCTGCAGCTCTGCCAGCGTCTTAAACAGACCCACGTTGGAACACAGTGATGTTCCTCACAGGAAAAATCTAGTAAACCACAATGAAGCGTGACACTGCCTCAGTTCTCTATGGTGGAGATCAGGGAACTTATGATCAGTCACAGGAAAAAAACAACAAACACTGAAGAGCAAATCCTGCCAGTCTTTTGTTTACTACTGCACAGCCAGACTGTTTATCAGCCAATTCTCCTAAATGTAAGCAATAGGGTTTAGAGCGGGGCTCTCAGGGAGGCTCTGGTTTGTCCCAGATACTCAACTCCTCATCGGGGACAAACCAGATTTAAAGCATCAAAACACAACAGTTTGTAAAAAATAAACTGTGATTTGAAGAGGAAAAAGGCTGTAAGATCAGTGTGAACTCATAAGAATTTTCATGATATTGTAGCAGCGAGAAACTTTGATAAGAAAAACAAAATATATTTCAAATCATAGGTGTCAAACTCAGGCCCCGGGGCCAAATCTGGCCCGAAGTGGTATTATAGATAACAAGAGTTGACCCACCAGTCGACATTTGGTTACTTTGTTGTAGTATTTTAAACATGTATTTCAGATTTTATTTCTAATGTGATGAAAATATTAAGCTGTTGTTCCAGATTCAATATTCCCAAAAATCAACATTTCATCAGGGGCGATACTTCAAGACAGACTGGCAGTAGCTTGGGGCTGCCACCAGGAGGCATGGTCAAAAAGCTTTTTTTTTTGCTTCGTGTACTAATAGGCTGGAAATGTCTTGCTAGGAGCCCAAGGAGACCCTAGCATTGTCCCTGCAATTTATATCTGTAAAAGGGGAAATATTTATAGTTTAATTTTCAATAAATATCCAGCCTGGCCTGTGACATTAAGCCAGTTTTTAATTGCCACCCACTGTGAAACTGAGTTCGACACTCCTGTTTTGAATGTTCTCCTGTGTGTTTTTTAAAAATAATTTGTTTTATTCTATTTACCAGTGCTGCAAACATTCAGTAGGTGGCAGCAGTGTAAATAAGAGGTTTTATTTCCACTAGCAAAGACCAAAATGTAGAAAGACAGGGTGTTTTGCAGGGTTGGATCACATCCTACAGCATCTCCACTGGCTCCCAGTTAAATATCAAATCAATTACAAACTTCTCCTGTTCACTTACATGGCCATCCACAATCTTGCCCCCCCACCACAACCTCCACCACCACCTCCTCCACGTCTCTCCTCCATTCACCTCTCTGTCCCATCTGTCCGCCTCAGTACTATGGGAGCCAGAGCATTCAGTCGCTGTGCTTCCCATTTCTGGAACACCTTACCACTTGATCTCCGTAACTGTCTCCGTGACTATCTCCTCACCTTCAAATCTAAACTCAAAACGCACCTGTTCCAGTCTGCATACTCCCTCTAACCTTCACCCCCTCTGCCTCTGTTCATTTGTTTTCAATGTGTTTCTATGCCTTGTTTTTAATAATTAACTGTTCTTAGTTTATTCCCCTGTAAAGTGCCCTTAAGTGCCGTAAAGCCACTTAGAAATAAAATGTATTATTATTATTATTATTATTATTATTATTGTCTCATGCTCTCCAACACACGATGCATACTCAAAATGGATGCATGAGGACTGACTGGTAACCACGAGCACTTCTGACAAAATAAAAACACAGACCTCCGCTGATACTTGACTTTCTCATCTCAAACTGATATTTTTAGTATTCTGTGTCTCTAGCTGCATCACATCTAGAACATTACATCTTTATCCTGAGATAAACCCTTCAGCGTCAAACCCAAAATGGACACTTTTCAGTGTCTGAAGAATGAAGAATATATCGAAGGTGGAGGAACAGGGAGAGGAGTTACCAGGAGAAAACACACCACCACTAAAATCAAACAGCGACAACAAACATGACATTAAACACTTGGGGTGAGACAGGAGTTAGAGAGCTGAAGTCGATTTGCTACATGTGTGCATAACTCCACGGAGAACTCACCCCGTGTCAAGAGAAAAGCTGAGTGAGGACGATCCATGTTAACCTCACAGCTCTGAGATAAAGACGGCCATCGTGTTTGTCAGTCTCCACTGACGGAGCCTCCAGGGCCCACAGTGGAAGGAAAAGAAGTGGATTTTCACCGAGAGAGTCTCCACTATTAGTTTTTGCAGACTGTACAAACAGTTTAATAATTGATGGACCCAGAAGAAGAAGTTTCTCCTCCAGGGTATGGACATTGTTACGTCAGTGTTGTCAGAAGAGCAGAAGGACGGTTTATCTTTTATTCAATGCATCTCGAAGCAACAGAACAGTTTTAACTGGATGATTACACAAAAAACACCATTATGAAAAAATACCCATTTTGGACAACAAAATATTATTAGAAACTCCTCAGAAAACTAAAAAAGAATTTAAATTATATATCTTAATTGCTATCAGCACACAAGACATTAACAATCAAACCATGATGAACATTAAACATTCCACTTAGACCTGGGTCTGAAAATGGCACACAATCAAGGCAGCAATATACTTAATTATCCATTATAGCAGCACCATAGTGTTTTCTGAAATTAATTTAACTCTTGGAAATTAGCAGTAAATATATATATATATTGTTATATATATATATATACTGTATATATAACTGATTCATAACAAAACCTCACAACTATTGTATTGTTTTTTTTTCAAAAGGGTTTTTTCATCCAGTCTCAAGTCAATATATTGATTCTGCTTCTTTAAATAGAAACAGAAGTTAAAGATCAAATAATGCAACTGAGGGACAAACAAATAGTCACACATTACAGTGTTGCAAGAGATCAGTTAAGGCAGTATTACCCAACCTTTCTTGTGCCTTTGACCGGTTAAATGTCTCGTATTATTTTCACGGACGGGTCGTGTTTTCGGTGTTCTGAAATATTTTCCTACCTATAAAATCTTCCTACCCAAATTAACTGTGCATGGGCACAACATGGATATAGTGCACCCAGTCTATAACTTTCTGCTACCAGACTGGTATAAAAAGTTAGAATCTTGTATCAATGACTCTGCGACATTTTGAGTTTATTGTTGTTGTCTTCACTGAGAAAATATTTCGTAATCAAATATAGTTTCATTATTGATGATGGAATCCTAGCCATTCTATTGGTCAGTTCTTTTGTTGATATGGGTATGGATCAAGTGGAAGGAATAGACAGATGGGGACAAAAGGAAACATTATTTCTCTGTGGCCCAGCACCAATTCACCCATGGACCAGTACCGGTTCCCAGCCCAGTGGTTGGGGACCACTGTTATGGGACATACTAGTGTCTGCCATACTTCTGATGCCTTTTCAGCTCCTACCAACAATAAAAGCTCCTTTAGAACTATATCCAGCCACACATGCTCTTGTTTGCACTTGTGTACAAACAGCAGGCTCAGACAAAGAGTGGGAGGCTGGAGCACACAGTACAGTAAGCCCTGACTCTGCGCCGCTGTGGCCCAGCACCAATTCACCCATGGACCAGTACTGGTTCCCGGCCCAGTGGTTGGGCCCCACTAAGCTAAGGCAAATTAGCCTCATGCTGGAGATCAACACCAAATCAAAAAGATAAGAAGGATATGATACTTTATCGATTAGTCAGCACCACAGGCAAAAAAAAACAAAATTATCTTTTTAAGTGGCTGTTTTTCAAAATTCACATTTATCCTCTCATTTGCTTGGTCACCCTGTGTTACCACAGCAACCTCCTGCAGAAATGTTGAATTGAGTTAATGGAAGTTAAATAAGCATTGTTGATGATTCCTTTTGTGTGTGTGTGTGTGTGTGTGGACTGTATCCTTTTAAATATGCACCGCTGCACACAAACAGACACAGCAGGAAACACCGCTTCTACCACTGCACCCCCTGTGGTAAAGCTGAGGAATGATTTCAGCAAATGGAGGGAGAAATGGTTTATTTATTTATTGAGACCCATGAACTGAGGTCTATGTGGTGAATAGTGCAACTTAACAAATTCCCCCCTGGGATGAATAGAATGTAAATGTTCACACATTAACGGTAAAGTGACTGTGTGTGATCACATTCCCAAAACCAGTAAAATAAATCTTTACTTACATCCAACCATCATCATGGCCACGGAGAAGATTTTCTCCCCGTCTGTGGTCGGAGCGATGTTTCCAAAGCCGATGGTGGTTAAACTGGTCATGGTGAAGTACAGCGAGGTGATGTAGAGAGAGTCTTTTCCTGGACCACCCTCCCACTGACCAGAGCCGCTGGCGTTGTAGCGATAAGGCGATCCGATGCTGATGGCCAGATGGTAGAGCCAGCTGTCTGTCTTTATGGTGTTGGTGGCTTCATCGATGACCTCGTAGTCTCCTATGCTGTACCTGAGGAAGACCAATGAAGAGAACTGCAGTAAATGTTGTAAGTTTTATCCAGGAAAGTAATGTATTTTAAAACATAGGGCACGAGCATCTTTTGAATTACAATATACACATATATCTGTAATGTAGTATTTTAACAACCTCTGATTGTCTGCTCCTGTTCTTAGTGTTTTTATGACTCTACAGTAAAACTGTATTTCTCTATGCCAGCTTTGGTTCATTAAACACCTCAAGAATGACAATTTCTTCTGTTTCGTCTCTTGTGGTTTACAAACAAACCATATGGGCAGGAAAGTCTAGATCAGACATGTCCAAACTGTCCTACAAAGGGCCACTGTGTCTGCAGGTTTTTGTATTTGTCCCAGCAGAAGCACACCTGAGTTGACAGGTTTAATCAACTGATTTCAGTCATGAGACAGCTGATTGGTCAAACTATGTGGTTTTGGTTGGTTGGAGCAAAAACCAGCAGCCATAACGGCCCTTTGTGCTGAGTGCAAGTTCTAGTTTCCCATTGCTTCCTCAATGTCCCAACTCTATCACAACAAGTCAGAAGGTTCTGGTTAACAAAAGTCACAAAGTTACAAAATTAGTTACAAAATGGCTGAAAATGAGTCAGCAGTAGTGGCCTGGTGGTTAAAGAAGCAGACTTGGGTCTGTAGGGCATCAGGTTCTAATCCACCAGCTGCCAAGTTGCCACTGAGGTGCTCTGATCATAGCACCGTCCACACCCACATTACTTTTTGTGGGCTCACCATCCACAGGAAGGCTCATGATAAGGTGCGATGTGACTTGGGTGGCGCCATCTGCCTCTCTGACCCCGCAACGGAAGAAGATGAATAAGTTAATGAATGGATGGATGGCTGAAGATCATATCAACTACTTCTACACGGATTGTTGTCGAACTGCATGGTGAGGGTTAAAGAGTTAAGTCACACATTTCTCTTCTCACCCAGGAGACTTCTTCAGTTCGAACTGTTAGTGTGGAGTAACAGAAGTTATATCTTGTTAGTAAGGAGAAAGACGTGTTTCAGGTCCCTCCGGCTGGGTAGACCTGCGTTTATGTTGATGGATCATTGCAGTCATTGTCAGAGAGGTTTCAGGATGTCCAGTTAATGTCCAGTTGCCTAACTTCTTCTATTTTCGTCTTCCCTTTTTCAGCCAGTCAACATTTTTCATCATTTTGTTTTATCCCATCATTGATTTGGCCAAAGTTTGATGCCTGATGCCTTCCTGACGCAACCCTCAGCATGACTTGTGCCCCTAGTGGCTGGTTTGTCCAGTTGCTTAACTAAACCTTTTAATCTTCGGAAAAGATTTTTTAACAACATGAAAGGTTCAGGTTTTTTTAACAACATGAAATACATTTGACTTCCTGGCCGACTCACTCAAAGAATCTGTGATTTATAAAATATAATCACACTTCTTGTTTCTTACGATCAAACCTTCCAAAGGCATCATATGTTTAAGTTTCTATAAAATTAGAGAACAATGGTTGTTTACCTTGTGAAGGCATATAAACAAGAATGTCGAATTTTATTAAATAGAGAGTAAACTCAAGGACAGAAGGCAGAGACAGTACATCATGCAGAGTGTCATTTTACGTTGACGATTAAATATTCTTCACCTTAGTGATTTGCAGTATTGCTTGCCCCAAGTGAAATCTATGGAATGGCTGCTTTAGTCAATCCATAGGGTATAAATAAATATGTGAGCCATTTGTTAGGTCTTGACTTGACTGCAGGAAACTAGAGAAAGCTGGCAGTCAGCACAGGAGCAGCAGATGCTCGGTAATGTACAGACGGTGGATGGGGAGCAGCAGCGGTGTTTAGCATACAGAACCAATTACAGGAAAAATGCGTAAATTCCCAACAGCCAACAGGAGCTGCAAATGACACTCAAGTGTGAACAAATGAGGTAAGTTTCCCAAGTGGCCGTTAACACTGTTTAAAGAGAAGAAAGAAAACTCTATTTACCAGATGCAGGCAAGCCAGTGAGCCACCAGCCCAAAGACGCACACCAGCAGGACCAGCACTGCAGCTCCATACTCCAGGTAGTGGTCCAGTTTCCGGGCCACACGTCCCAGACGCAGCAGACGGACGACCTTCAGAGAACTAAAGAGGCTGCTGATCCCCTGAAAGGAATTAAGGTAAAGCAAAATCTGAGGTGAGGAGGAACAACAAGAAAAGCAGTTTGGTTTCATGAGGTTTTCACTTTGGAAACACATCAGAGGCTTAAACGCTAGCATGGCTCATGAATGGCATCTTCATTAACCTAAGGGATGTGACAATTTATCTAAAAATTGGTTAAATAATGAATATTGTTATATGATTGTTAGCTTATGTTTGTACTTATAGTTGCCACAAATAAGCAGTTCACAATTATTTTCGATCATTCCCCACCGTTGAGGACAGAATTGTTTTTTTTTACCATTGTATAGGTTGCTGCCACCTAGTGACTAGAGGTTTGTTATGATCCAAGCATTACAGCAGTGATTCACCTCTGTACAGCATTCCATATTACAGTGGAACCTCCTCGTCCCCCCACTATTTGAGATGCACTGCCATCTTCTTTTCCTTTCGGCTCCTCCCTTTTTTTTCAGGGGTCGCCACAGCAATTTCCATCTGGTGTGGAAATCCTTTTGCTATCTCAAGTCTTTGATTTGGCCAAAGTTTTACGCCGGACGCCGTTCCTGACGCAACCCTCACCAATTTTCCAGGCTTGGGATATAGGCATAAATGAACACAAAATGTTAAGGCAGGTGTTACAATATAAGACTATAAATAGCAGTAGCTAGTACAATATATTAGCAGTAACTACAAGTTGAACAAATTAATGTACGGTAATTTAATTTATAATATATTTACAGCACATAACCTAGTAATGGTCATGCCTTTGTGGCCTTCCAATCACATTTAAAAGACCATATTAAAAAAAAAAAATTGTTTGTGAACATGAGGGAGTGGATGTCCGTGACCAGATGGGACTATCTGAAGGACTGGAGAACTGTCCAGGATGTAACTATGCCCAGAACATAGAGGCACTACTTGAGACTTGAATGTATTGTGTACAAAAATGTCTCTGCGGACATTCTCTTTGGTTGAGCTCCAAAGCTCAACATTTTTAATGTCATGATTGAAATAAATGTTTAAAGATGGTTTATTTACTCTCCACTGACGGCTCTCTAACTGAACAGAAGGCCTTTAGTGTCCTCAAGCTGGGTCATTCATTTTATTTTCCTCATTTTCTAATAAAGCAACTTTTGAAGACCATATGGTTTACATTCATCCTCAACGTGGGGGACGAGACAGAAACACATCTCTTAGGTTAATGAAGACGGCATTCATGTGCCATGCTTTTGTTTAAGCCTCTAGTCCAAAGTAAAAACCTAATTCATTAGGTTTGGAATTCCAGTGTTTTCCGGCCAACAAAGTGGTTTTTAATGATCCAACTCCAACCCGTTTCGTTCTCACTGAGCAGCAGCTTCCTCACGGCTGTGTCAGCGTGACACTTCACGTCACACACAAAGGTCAGCCTGGATTAGACCTTTCTGAGCTGCTGCTACAGCGGTGGCCCCCTGCAGACCATCACGCTGAGGCCCTGCGGGTCCCTCCTTGACAGCGGGATGCTCCTCCTAACCCTCCTCTCCACACAAACACAAACATACAAACCCTGAGTCCTGACAAAACCTCAGCTGCAGCCTGAGGGAATATCATCTCCTCCTGGCCCAGCTCCTCCTCTGGAGACAGTTGCATCAGTTTTTTTGCTCTTGTTTCTCTCCTATTATTGTTGTTGATTTTACAACAGTTGCGCACTTTCACAACAGCTGACTCGTGTAAAACCTTGTCAAGTCAGATTTCTGCCCACCACAACAACAAAACCTTTTTAATGATCTCCAATCAGTAAATTCTTATTCAGAATTTTAATTCTAAGGTCAGAGACAAGGGAAATCGAAGCAGTTAAGCGTGAACATAAGCCAAATCTTCATTCTGCATATTTGGACAGAAGCTTAAACTTGTGACCTTCTTGGTGTGAGGCAGTATCACTGAACACACCTGCGCTGTGGGCCCTCCCTGATCAGCATCTTGGTTTATGATCAGTTTCTTCAGACCATAAACTGTGGTGTTATAGCTAACATTTTATGAGCTGTGTTTTTATTTAAGTATAGAAAATATTTTATTTTAAGAAAAAATGAAACAATTTAAACTAGTATTTATATCTAACTATTAATAATGAATACAGAAATTAACTTTACATATGGTTCATGCAGAGAGAAAATGTCAGAGCTTTCACCTCACTCACGCATTTGGATTTTTATTTTTTAAGTTAATTTGTCACCAAAATTTGAAAAATAAAGCAATTATTGGGATTAATGGGATTAATTAATTAATTAAATATTCTGATATTTAATTAATACATTATTAATTAAAATATTTGGATTTATTTTGTTTAATTATCACTAAGTAAACACCATACCAAACTGGAGCTACTTGCTGAGCAACTGCAGCCTCCTGTGGCCAATTTGTGTTAGCTGAATAAACCTGGCAGTGGTGGCCTAGTGGTTAAGGAAGCGGACTTGGGTCCACAAGGTCCCACTGAGGTGCTCTGAGCATAGCACCATCCACATAACTTCTTGTGGGCTCATCACCCACAGGAAGGCTCACAATATGGTGCAATGTGATTTGGGTGGCACCAACTGCCCCTTTGACCCAGTTACGGACAAGCAGAGGAAGATGAATGAATGAATAAATCTGTATATGGTGCAAAGCAGTTAAAACTTAAATTAGAGACACTAGGACTAGGTTCAAGACAGGAGGCAGAGTTGGAGGTGGAGGAGTTAAAGATGCTGGGATTCTCTTTAGGAGAGACAATTAGGTGATAAGAGGGACAACACAGACAGGAAGGTTTGGAGAAAGAGCCAGAGAAGACAGATTGAGATGGTTTGGACATGTTCAGAGGAGGGACAGTGGATACATTGGTAGAAGAATGATCCTTGAGATGGAGCTACCAGGTAGGAGATAAAGGGGAGATTCATGGATGCAGTGAGGGAGGACATGGAAGTAATTGGAGTTAGAGTAGAAGATGAGGGGGACCACTGAAAAAGGGACAGTGTCTGTTGTACAATTCTTCTTATTCTGTCTGAAGGTAAATACTTTATTTTAATTTTTCTATAGAATTAAGGATTTAAGAGTGAAGGGCTTATTCAACTAAAAACGTATGCAACCATTATCAACAATTCTTATTGTTCCAATTGTCAGAAAGTCTTTGGAAACTGAGATTTTTCTGCATTCGATGACATTGAACTCTGCTGTTAAAGTGTTTTTAGCTGTTTATAAAAAGACACAGGGAAGAGATCACAGTGATGACTGGACCAACTTCTTCTTTTCCTTTCGGCTTATCCCATTTTCAGGGGTTGCCACAGCGAGTCAACAATTTCCATCTCACCCTCAAGTGGAGTCTCAACTCCAACCACCTCCATGTTCTCCCTCACTGCATCCATCAATCTCATCTTCGTTTACCTGGTAGCTCCATCTCTAGGATCATTCTTCTCCCAATATAATCACTGTCCCTCCTCTGAACATGTCCAAACCATCTCAGTCTGGCTTCTCTAGCTTTTTCTCCAAACCTTCCAGTCTGGACCAACTATTCAATAAACTTAAAGAAAATCAGTTCACCCTCTCAAGCGCAGATGTGCAGCAACAGGGGAATTTATTTTGGAAACAGCCCATAATAATAGCAGCTATTTTCTCCTCTAACCCACTACTCCTTACAGTAAGTCGCCTACATTTCCTCCTCAGTCAGCATCTGTCCTCCAGCCAGCTATATCTGGAAAAGTGGCAACAAAAAATGTTAATTTAGAGGAGAGGGACGAAGACGAAGAAAGACTCCTGCTGTCGTCTTCAAAGGCTGAAAATTTACGAGCCATCGATTTTTGTCTCAGTCCATCTCCTAGGCTTCGTGCTGCTGTTAAAAAAAAAAGACGATCTGGAGAAAAAGGCAACTCAGCAGGATGTGATCGACTGGACCAGTCAGAGGTCAGAGGATGACAGACACCTGAAAAATGGCACGGCCACGCAGCAGAGTACATCAAATGGATAATTAAATATTAAAATACTACTAAAGGAAATAAGTGGGTCATTCTTTTACTGGTCGATTTCGGTTGCTCATGAAATACCAAGAAAAGCAACAACATAATAAATAATTTTCTACTGAGTTTGCCTGTAGACTTCAGTTTCGAATACACAAGCTCCCAGATTGCTCGCAGATGACATGTCTGAGCATAGCACTGTCCCACAGCGAGTCAACAATTTCCTCTCCCCCTGTCCTCTGTATCTTCTACTCTGACTCCAACTACCCCCGTATCCTCCCTCACTGCATCCATTAATCTCTTCTTTGTCTCCTACCTGGTAGCTCCATCTCTAGGATCATTCTTCTACCAATGTATCCACTGTCCCTCCTCTGAACATGTCCAAACCATCTCAATCTGTCTTCTCTAGCTTTTTCTCCAAACCTTCATTTCTGTATTGTCCCTCTAATCACCTCATATAATAAATAATCAAATAATTAAAGTATATGACCTAGTACAATGTACTACACCTCAATGTATAACATGTCTCTCTGAGAGTAGACACAAGAACAAATGTTACCTACAACAAAAAAAAACTGAAGCTGGGACACCAAGACATCTTCTCAATGGCTCAATCTGGATTATATGTGATCCATAGTGTCCCTTTAGTCACTACCACAGCAACTGGCAAGTGAAAACAACAAATATTTTGGTGGTCCAATACTTGACATATATATGTATATACATAATTAACTGATATATGTCACTGCAACATTCACAGCTCAGTGGAAATACTTAATTGTGGGATCAGATTTTTTTTTCATCTGTACTGATTTGAAAACCTTTGATTTCTCACATTGATACTGTATTTATATGCTTGAAAAGGACTAAGAAACTCTGAATGTGTGTGTGTGTTTTGCCAAAAACAAAAATCACCCACTCACAAAAACATAAGAAATAAATGAAAAAAAAAGGGAAAATTGGCAGTCATTTATGTTTATCAAACCAAACTGATTATGACCGCTCGGCTACATCAAAGACCATTATGAAAATCAGAGTAATAAGCTCACAAGGACATGAGCTAATTATCCACCGCTGCCTCTTGTGGTCAGTTTCTGTCGCTGTCATAAATCCGTAGAAATGTTTTCATACAGTGGGCGTAGGACGAAGCTGTAAAACTGGATGTGATTGGTTTTCTTATACTTTCTCAGACTCCTATTTAGCAGAATGTGGTTTCTACTAAGCAACACAAAATAAAGTTCCCTGCTGGACAAGGACGACACCAGCAAAAGATTAGCACACATCAGTTATTTATCCTGCTTTGTCCTCAACCCTGGGATATTTTCACTCAGACGGAGGTCTAATTAATTCAGCAAGAAACTGAGTGGAAAATCACCTGTAATGGACTTGAGGGCGTATTGATAAAAAGTCCAGTTTATCTGACGGGTGTAAATGGCCGTGAAAAATCCTGGAGGAGGGGGTCTCATTATCCCATAATGGAAACTGGGGGCAGGGATCTGAGGGACAGGACCAGGATCTAAAGTTTAATTTCTTAACCCTGACAAATCCAGGAGCAGCAGCACCATCTCTAGACTAATTGGACACCAGAGATGATGAGGGTTTTGGTGTCTGGTCTGAGGATTTCAGACATTCATGGAGACACTGTCAGACACAGAAAGAATCCTCATCTGTGTCTTTGTGGAGCCGAAAGGCTTTCCTTCGCCTGCATCAGAAAGCATTAACATCAGCTTTTGTTCTTCAGCCTTCTTTTCAGCCACACTGGGAAATTGAAACCGCAAACTGCCGTCCTTCATCAGACTGAATACAGTTCTGCTGCCTGTCAGCACATCTAGGAAGGAGCCACGCCAACGTCAAGACACAGGCTTTTACTGAATTTCAATAACATAGTAACAGAGCTGCTTATAGCACAATCAGCCAGAAGAACACTTACAGTAAACTGATGAAGATCCAAAAAATAAAGCCATCATCACCAATTAATAAACTACAGTGGAAAACTGCCCCACTGAACATAGACAAATCTTAAATCATCAACTAATACTGAATTGTCAACAAAATCTGACAAAGGGAAAAGTTGTCATATGTTGCTTGGTAACGATACCTAAAATGACCTGTGAAAGAAACTGTCCTTCTCTTCCATCCAGCTGTCTTTATCTACTTCTTCTTCTTTTCCTTTTGGCTTATCCATTTTTTTTTCACGGGTTGCAACAGCAAGTCAACAATTTCCATCTCCCCCTGTCCTCTGTACTCCCTCCATGTCCTCCCTCACTGCATCCATCAATCTCCTACCTGGTAGCTCCATCCCTAAGATCATTCTTCTACCAATGTATCCACTGTCCTCCTGTGAACATGTCCAAACCATCTTAGTCTGGCTTCTCTGTGTTGTCCCTCTAATCACCTCATTCCTGATCCTGTCCATCCTTGTCTCTGCTAAAGAGAATCTCAGCATCTTTAACTCCTCCACCTCCAGCTCTGTCTCCTGTCTTCTACCTATTCCTAGTGTCTCTAATCCACCCATCACAGCTGGTCACAACTGTCCTGTTAACATTTCCCTACGTCCTTTATCCTTTATCTAGGGAAAATTGGCAAATTAAGACAATTAATGTGAGTTATACCTTGAGGGTATTTTGGTTATTTAGTTTCCAGACACCTCTTTGATAGACATTAACATGTTTTTGTAGGTTTTGCCCACATCAACATCATCGTTAATAATTTCAAAAATCACTTCTAACCTCGTCAACGTTCTCAAAGGCGTTGATGATGTCATAGGGCAGACAGGACAGCAGGTCGATGACGAACCACGTCTTCAGGTAGTTCATGCGGATGAGTTTGGGGTCGGAGATGACTTCTCCCCCAGGACCCACAAAGGTGGTGTGGAAGTTGAGGACTATGTCCACCAGGAAGATGACGTCCACAACACTGTCCAGCACCAGCCAAACAATGTTGTTCTGCTTGGTCTTAAAGGAGACGTTGTATGGAACCATAATGGCCGTGTAGAAGGTGAGGATGAGGATGACCCAGTCCCAGGTGGTCTTGAAGGTGCAGTAGTGGAGGATGATGTGAGGAGGAGTTTTTGGAGCTTCCTGCTTGTACTGCGGGAGGATGTCAGAATTCAGCTGCAAAACCTGGACACGGTTCAGAAGAAGAAGATTCCTTCTTAAATATATTTTACTTGAAAACAACAAAAGCCCTGTAGCGTTTGAAAACTACAAAGAGGTAAAACTTGAAAATAAACCAGTCTTAAACAATGTTAAAAAAAGTGTCTTAGTTTGATTTCAACAGAAGTTCACTTTATCAAAATGAAAAAAAAAATCTTCATCTGAGGGAAGACTGGACACATCCCAGAGAAAGACAAAAAAAAAAGTTAAGTTAAAAAAAAATTAAATTGAATCCGCAGCCGTGAGAAAAAAACATCACAGACAGAAAGTAATTCTTTATGTTTATCCTCCATGTTTATTTATATATTTATGAGATTTTCTGGTCCTGGTGGTGATAAAAAAAATAATGTGGCGAATATATTTGGCTGAATGCATCTGAGGAGGAGACGACAACTAAAAATACAAATAAAATACAGTTTTATTCATGAGATCAGCAAACTTAACACATCACACACGGCGTATCTGTCTTTGTTCACACACAGTCCACACTGACACATCCAGTGTTGGTCATTACACACAGTGGAGAAACAGTAAAAAGCTGAATCTTAAGGAGCCTCCATCCAGCAGAGCTGCCACTCAGGCATGTGCTGGTCAGGAGCAACAGCAGAAGTCAACAGCCCAACAGCATTGTGGGAAATAAAGAGGATTCAAATCGGTGACACTTGTACAACACTCGATAGAAACCTCCAGCTGCCTCTTTCAGTCTGAGTAGCAGATGGATCACCTGCAAAATCTGTGGAGAGCTCTCAGGACATTAGAAGGGTCCGCCTTCTCCCTTCTCTGTCCCCTGAGTCTATTTCCGTCTCCTAGCCCGCCCTCCTGCCCATTCACACACAGATGACTTTTCGGCATTGCTGACTCCACTCCACTGTGCTCCAGAATCTGAAGAAACATTTACTTTTTGCTCCACTTCCAAAGACAGCAGATTTTGAAATTGTCAAATAAAATACACTAACATATTAGACAACCAATATTAGTGTCTAAGAAAAGTCTAAAATAAATAGTAGTCATGTTTCCGGTGGTACGAAGACATGGATACAGAAACTGTCTTACCCTGCACTCCTCACCCCCTCACTGGCAAAAGAGGGGGCTCGGTAATATTGCCTCTATTTTTTTTCAGCACGCAGCAAATTGTAATGTGTGAAAGTGGCGTGACTCAGCACTATGAACAGGACTATGATCTGCAATAAAGGATAGTAGTTGGTCATACTCCTAATACTGTACGCTATATGTATTTATTTAGTTTTGATAGAAGAGAGTCAGCTAAGGTGAAGGTAAAGGCTTTCAGGACAGATGTGAGACCAGCCATGATGGATGGATTAGAGACACCAGGAATAGACAGGAGACCGAGCTGGAGGTGGAGGAGTTAAAGATACTGAGATTTTCTTTAGGAGAGACTAAGCTGGACAGAATCAGGGATGGGGTGATTAGAGGGACAACACAGAGAAGACAGATTGAGATGGATTGGACATGTTCTGAGGAGGGACAGTGGATACATTGGTAGAAGAACGATCCTAGAGATGGAGCTACCAGGTAGGAGACAAAGAGGAGATTGATGGATGCAGTGAGGGAGGACATGGAGTTGTGGATACAGAGGACAGGAGGAGATGGAAATTGTTGACTTGCCATGGCAACCCCTGAAAAAAGGGACAAGCGAAAAATAAAAAGAAGAAGACTTCTGCAGTGGACCAAATTAATTTGAAATGGGCCCTAATACACTAATATATTAAAGGAAAATTTATAGTAAAAACTTTATGGCCGTCAATTTCAATAATGAAATTCTTGGTTGGTCACTTAAACACACATTTCTTTTTAATGAATCTATTTTTGCCTTATATTTGGATTGGAATTATGGAAAGAGAAAAAGTATAAAGCAAAGTTCACTAGATACCGTACGTGAGCTCAGTATTGACAATAAACTTGCCCACAGCAGTGCTTTGTCAACATCAACGCTGCCTGATCACTACACAGTCATTCATGACTGGTATTGATTAGTCAGTGAGGGGGTGGAGCCTGTTTTTTATCAAGTATCTTTTACAAGATGTTTTCTCTTACGGACGAGCACCAATGCGAGTTGTCTATATTGATTACATCCTCTTTCCCTGTTATTAATTAGCTCCAGTCAAACAGTGTTGTCAATGTTTCCATCTTATCTCTTTTCTCCATCCTTTAAACCTTCCTGGACGCAGCTCGGAAGCTCACTGCTCCTTCAGTTCTGGTGGAAAGCGGGTGAATGAAGCTTAAACTAATGATGGTTATAGTCAGACGCATCAACCGTAATGGGTGAATCCGAGCAGGAAAGAATGAATACATCAAACCATTGTCTTCTCATACATTCTACAAATTTCCCAGCAGCAGTTCACAATCGTTTCAAGTACCCATGGTCACACGTTTTTTTCCCTACGTCTCTCTCTCTCTCTCCCTTTAGCCAGCATGCAATTTTAATGACAGCTGCAGTGAAAGCAGCCTCTGTGGAAAAGCTGGATTTTTTTCAATCCCTGAACTTTTGTCTGAGAGTACAATCAAAAGACTGTAAAGATTGAATTCATCCTTGACTGGATGTAAGGTTGGAACCAGAACAGATGTATGTTGTAATTCCATAACCTGCAATTTAATTGGCTACAGTCATTCTGGTACAGATACTCTACCTACATTGCATTAAAAATGTAGGAAATTGTAAATACAGACAATGGTTGGGTGCACCAGAAATCCAGGTAACCTTGGTCCAAACATATTTTTTAAGTGTAAGTGATTAATTTATATATCGTTAGAGAAAATGGGACTTCAGCTGATTCTAGAATTATTGCTGAGAACTTTTCATCATTGCCATCCTGCTTGAGAATCTCAATTCTAAAGAAAGTATTTTACATTAAATTATATTATTATGACGTTATGATGAAAATGTTTAGTAAGCAAACTGTCTGTTAATTTACAGCTGTGCTATCGTCCCAGGTTGTGCATAAATTATAGCTATTGTTGCCATTTAGTTTAAATTAGGTTTTAACCACCAGGTTAAATCATTTGTCTTTAAGCTGCTTAAGACAGATTTGCCATCTTTGCTCCTGCAGCTATCATCTTTACCAGTGTTCTCCAACCTTTCTGGGCCACAAACCGGTTAAATATCTGGTACTTTTTTCACAGACCTGTCGTTAAGTTGTGACAGATAAATACCCCTAGGTACAATGAAATGTCTGGTGTTCTGAAATATTTTCATACCTATAAAATCTTCCTACCCGGATTAACTGTGCATGGGCACAACAAGCATTTCTTAAGTGCACACAGCCTATAATTTTCTGCTACCAGACCAGTATACAAGGTTGTTATCTTGTATCAATGGGACATCATTGAAAAGATAAATCTACCTGTGTCATTTTAAGTTAATTGTTGTTGTCTTCACTGTGAAAATATTTCCTAATCAAATATAGTTGCATTATTGATGATGGAATCCTAGCCATTCTATTGGTCAGTTCTTTTGTTGATATGGGTATGGATCAAGTGGAAGTAATAGACAGATGGGGACAAAAGGAAACATTATTTCTCTGCACCCCGGCACCAATTCACCCATGGACTTTTGCCAGTCCCCGCCCCAGTGGTCGGAACCATTGATCTAAGTATCTAATATTTTTATTAGTGTTTAAGCTTCACAAGTTAACTTGTCTTTTTATAGTGATCACTGATTTGTATTACATTTGATCCTATTAGGAACAAAAAAGTATATAATCTCATTTAGACTGTACTGAACTGAATGTGTGAGTGTGTGGTGCAGCTCACCTCTGCCAGTCTGGACTGTTTATGACTGACTTCATGTCTGCCCATAGGAGCCAGCTGCTGCAGCGTGTTACGGTTGTTGGTCAGTGCACGGGTCAGCCTCGCAAACTTAGTCCATCCTGATAAAGACAAAACATCACTGAGGTGATTGTTCACAAACGTACCACCAACTTTATTAGGATGTGTATATGGATGTACATTGTATGACTCAAGATAAAGAGAAGATAAGAAATGCTTCAGAAAATGCATGTTTTTGTGTCTTGACAATGTTAGGACTCTTTACAGTAGAAGTGTAAACTTTCTCACTGAACGCTTCAAAGACTCCATCAGCTGTAGGCACGGTGCCCTGACCTGTGTGTGGAGGTGGAAGCTAAAGGAGAATTTCTACTGCAAGAGATCAATAATAATAATAAAAAAAAAGAACAGCAAAAAAAGTTTAATGTTGAGGTTATGACTTCCAGCAGGCTGAGAGGATGAAATAAAAATGAATGTGGTTAAAATTCGACTCATCATATACTTTTGGTGTTCCCCAACCTTTTTTGGGACCGGTTAAATGTCTTGAATTTTTTTACGGACTGGTCAATAAATTGTGGTAGATAAATACCCCTTAATAAAATTAAATTTCCGGTGATCTGAAATATTTTCCTACCTATAAAATCTTCCTACCCAAATTAACAAGGATTTTTACAGCCTATAACTTACTGCTACCAGACTGGTATACAAAGTTTGTATCTTGTATCGATGACTCTGTGTCATTTTGAGTTTATTGTTGTTGTCTTCACTGAGAAAATATTT
>JAFBJS010004814.1:11996-35672 GCA_016785265.1 Paraplagusia blochii
TTATAGCAAAGGTGGGCAAACCTTTTGACTTGCAGGCCACAATTTGTACTAAAATTGGACACATGGGGTGGAGTAAGGGGCAGAAAGATGGATTCATTTCATTTGAACTGAGACAAATGGGATGTAAAAGTCATGAATGAAACCTATAATACTACAATTCTAATGGCCTTTATGACCTCACCGTGCATCAATAAATCTCCTCTTTGGCCTTCTTCTTCGTCTCCTACCTGGTAGCTCTATGATCTCTAGGGTCATTCTTCCACCAATATAACCACTGTCCCTCCTCTGAACATGTCCAAACCATCTCAATTTTTTTTTTTTGCTTGTAGTCATTGGGATTTTTAAAACTTAAAAAAAAAACTCAAAAGAACAGACTACAGTATAGCGTAGCACTATATGGCATTCTCGACTATTGTTCGCTCTTCTTTGATAATTAATATTTATTTTAATGATTTTGTGTGACAACATTCTCTGTTACTTAGGTGCTGGGCTGCTGTGAACATGTGTGCAAAACAGATATTTTTAATTGCAGTGATGCAGTAAATCTCTTCACACATTTAGAAAATTATGTGTTTCATGTCCTCTGTAAACCTCAGTGAAATCACCTGCATTCATATATCATTTCCAACGCATCCCGATGGCAGTGTGGTTTTGACGTCACATGTCTCCGTATCATTAATCTGTCACGGACCGATATTGTCGAGTTCTCCGATAAATCTCCACAGGGCTATTAAAAGCAAATAGTGTCCGTGGCAGTGCAGCTGACTGTGAGCCGCAGCCGTATATTAGAGAAATAGCTCCCCGCTATGACTGTGAGGCGTTAAGCACCGGCTCCATCAGGAACATTGTGATCTACTGCAGAATGGTTGCTGAAGCAGGGGGTCTCCACCTGGCTTTGTGCAGGATTCAGGCTTTTTTTTTTTTTTGGTCATCTTTAACACCAGTCCTCTGATCTTGCAAATAACAGTGAAGGAGTACAGGCAACGTTGCATGTTTTGCTGCAGACAAGAGAAGGTTCTAGGTGAATACCATTTTTGTCCATTTTCCTTTTTTTTTCAATCTGATTTCACCTCACTACCTCAAATGTTGGTTGAGAATGTGGGTTCCGTTAGTCATAGCTCTACACTAACACTTAAGCTGGTCGGTTATGAGCAGCTGGAGACGGATCGGAGAGCAGGTGTGGCAGCGACACTGACGCAGTTTTTTAATGAAAAGCTTCAAAATTGTTCATAAAACTGGCAAATACTCCAATTTTGCTTCCATTTTCAGTCATATAGGTCTTTGGCATCATCAAAATAATCAAAATATGGATAGAAAAAGACCAAAAACAACATTTTGGTTGGAGTTGCATCATGGGATTGCAGCAGAGCACATGCTGTGCTTCATAAATGTTGGACAAATCCGTGCTTCTCCCTGGCTAATCTTAGCCTTCAGTCCTGATCACAGATTCAATCTCATTCAGAGCTCCAGGAGAACTACATACTGCTACATACTGAAATTTATGACACAGAAAACTACTCTATTGTCTTGTCTCCATAAAGCTTAATTTATTTTTTATTTTGTTTTAAAATATAATATAACAATAGAAATTGTTGCGAAAAAACAGTTGCTATCAAAGTTCTGTTTTCTTAGTTGGGACTGGGTTATATATGTTTTTTCTAGGTTCATTATTATAGGTCATCAATTGCAGTAAAATCCTGGTGTAATTTATTACAGTAACAGCCCATGACACTCTTTGAACATTATACCTTTATTGAATATTTGTATACCTCTGAAAATAGACAAAGTTTGACTTTTATGACATTTCATGACTATAATTCAATCAAAAACATGTGCATAATTGTTATTAGTTTGAGCAGAAAGCCAAAAAATCTTTCTTCCCTGTTGTACAAACTAACTCCTTATCATCGCAGTGTTATCACTTGCTGTCGATGTGAAAACAAAATTTGATTAAAATGATTTGTTGAAGCAGCTTGAGAGATGAGATCTATTTTTTCATGCTGGGGTTCCTTTTGTAAAGTTGGCAGAGAAATTTAAGACACTGTTTGTGCTGTGCTGAGAGAACAGAATCTCTCAAAAACCTCTGCACATCTGCTCCACAAGTACCAAATAATTTTTATTTATTCTTATTACAAATGGCGAAAACAAGCTTTTTATTTGTTTGATTTCTTGTTTGATGTGATAGGCAGTAACGAACATCATTGCTATTGAAGAATATTAATATTAATATTGACTAAAATTTACATAGAAAGTTGCAATCTGTTTATAAGTTGTGATCACATGTTTGAAATCCCCTAAAGTATCACCTTAGGACACCTTACATGATGTCTGAGGTTTTTGGAAGTTGTTGAGTAATTAAATTACATCAAGCAAACACCAGGCTTTGATGTGTTCCAAATATGAACTTGATTTTCTTGGGAGATTGTTCACAACATGGAATTCAATAATTGATTTTTGTCTTATACAAGGAGGTTACTCAAATTCCTAAGTCAGTGTTTCCGAAATTCCATAAACGACTGTACTGCTCCCAATTTAACACCTATTAAACCTTTTGATATAGACTGGGCAATAAAGAAGATAGAAATACAAATGGCTGCAGCGGCTCTTTAAAGTGCTGTAATTGTGCTGTTACGCGTCTAAGCCGACGTTTTTGCACCTTGTTTTAAAAGAATGCGTTGAAGGAAATACACTTTGTACCAGTGTCTTGCTGAGTCAGAGGCTGTTTTGGCAAAGACTCTGAAGAATTACAAGAGGAGAAACGGATCACAGTGAAGGGGCGGTGGTGTTATGGGAACAGCTCAATTTTGCTTACAAGAAGAGCTTGCCATGCACTTGCGCGACAGCTACAAAAACTACAAAGCGTCAGAATGCATTTTAGATCTTTAAAAAAAATATATAAAATAAAGAAAAAAAAGAACAGCAGCAGTGTTTTCCAAAAGCAGAAAGATACATATTGATTATTTACATATAAACCTATGAGCGTGACAGAAAAAGTCGTCTGGTGTGAGAAAGTATCGTGGCATCTAACACATGCCTGAACACAGATACTAGAAGTTGTTTTTTTTTGCAATGCAACATTAAATGTTACTAGTTTGGTTCTGGAAAAAAAAGAGATTTCACAGTGTTCACTGACTTCATAACTTTTGTCAAACATCTTCCATCCGTCTGCATCCACTAAACCATATTCCATTTACATATCGCCTCATGCAACTCGGTGAAAAACTCCTTATATTGTTGTCTGTTTACTTATACAGATAAATATACAAGCAGTGCATCATGGGACACGTAGGAACGGGTGCCTGAATATAGCACAAACAAAGAACAGTTCACTATTTTTAAAAGTAGACACGAGGATGTACTAACACTGAACCCCCATCCACCCAAATTTCCACAGGGAGGGGAAACCTTCACAATACTGTCTTTACTCATGCTAGACTAATAACCAAGTCCGGTCACTAGATGGCGCTATCAGTTTTGATAAATGGAGGATTGTAGGCGGAATGCTAATGTCAACATCTTTAAGTTAATAAAGGTGACAATAGCATATCGATTCGGTCGGGAGCGTAAACAAAAACTTCTTTTCCCTAAGATTAGCATGTCAGAAAATAATTAAGCAACAACGTAGGCAACAGTTTAGGCAACAGTCAATTTCAGGAAATTTCATTGGTGGCTTAAGATAAAATAAATTAAAAAATACAAATTTAAGTGTGGTCAGTAGAGGGTGCCAACCTGGGCCAACAAAATAGCTTGAGCTGACTCAGCTAACTACCAGCTAAGCAACAAAATAGCAATTTTTATTTGTTAAAATTGTAATTGCACGTTTTGCGCTCTGTTGGCAGCCATTTTACCCCACTGGAACCAATATAGTTGACTGGTCAATGGTACATGCCTTACACCTCTTGATCCATGTCAGGTCAGTACTGTACACCACACAGTCATACTTTGAAAATCCTGAACTATCCTTTGAGCCTTTGAGCCATCATAGGTGCATGTTTACTGCAACTATATACTGTATAACATACATTCAAAATAAAAGCCCCATACACACCATCTTCCTCTCAAGTGCAACTCTGTAAGAGGACTTCCTGTTTGGAACTTGGCACAATTAGTATAAAGAGGGAAGCACTTAAATCTAGTCATGGTTGTAAACATAAGGGTGATGGTCTCCTTTTGGAGGTTGCTATTGCTGATGTCTGAGCTTTGATGGATCTGACTTGATTGATTTCCTCGAGCATCATGATGCTAATATATAATAGAAAGCTCTCTTTCTTACAGTCGCCGATTGCGCGACACTCTCCCTGTTCCTCCGTGGCGGCCAGGGCTAGAACTGCGAGGTTTCGGTGAAGGAGATAGCATCTGTCTTGTCGACGGTGAAGCCTCCGTTCACATAGGACTTCTTCTCGCACTCCTCATCATCCAACGTGGTTTCCAGGGCGAAAGGGTTGGTGACATCTACCTCTGAGACCAGATCCATTTTCTCCAGTTCCCTCTTTGACAACTTTTGAACGATCCCGGCACCGTAAGCATCGCCTAGCACGTTGATCATCGTACGGAACCGATCCCTAAAAAACACAATGGCCAAAATGTTTTTCATCAGCAATTCTTTACTAAAATAATACTTCCACCCAAGTCTTAATAAAAAGCACAAACTTACAGGAGCCAGTCCACAGCTACGATCAGAGTAACGTCACTTGCAGGTAATCCCACAGCTGTTAAAACTATCACCATGGTGACGAGGCCTGCATTAGGAACTCCTGCTGCTCCAATACTGGCAACTGTTGCTGTGATACTAAAAAAAGAAATACTTATGGTTAATATATATTATAAGATTAGAACTTGGGCCACTTGTCAAATGGGTAAAAATATATCTATATATTTATATAGATATAGATATCAGATAGACATCTGATGTAGGCTTTTAGCCGATATACGATATATCTGATATTTCCTGTTGTGTAATCAACCAATACCTGCAGCTGTTTTTGCCCCAAACCATTTTTATGTCACATCACATATAGTCAGTTATGGAATTAAGATATAACTTATATTGTGATGCATCACCAAAGACATTTCATGACCTAACAGTCTCTGCATAAAACACATATTGAAGTGATTACAATATACACATTTATTTTCCCTAAAATGCCTCAAAATGCAAGGTTATGGTCCTAAACAAGCTACCATGTGAATATTTTGTACAAAAATACCCCGAAACATCATTTTTGAACAAGTCATAATCTCACCAGACACGTAAGGGGGGACCCTTATTTTCTGAGCCAAAATCGGCCAAATTTTGACTTGAATTTTTTTTTTTCCAAAATGCCTCAAAATGCAAGGTTATGGTCCAAAACAATATCAATATTAGGCAATACCTAAAATTGTTATTTGTTTTTTTTTACATATATATACAGTAATTGAAGGAGAAATCTTTAACAATACCTATAGACAGAACACAATTAAACCTGTGATATTCGTTGACCATCTTTATCAAACGTCAATGGAGCTATTGCAATAACACAAAATCATTTTAATTAAATGGCCTCAAAGTAAATTATCATATATAATATTTATAGATCAATTATGGGTAAAACTGTGCGTTCACCTTTAACTCTTCTTCTATTGCCAACTCGTTTCGTGTGAACAAGCTGGGGAGTTTTATATATATATTTACATATATATATATATTGGGATATGAGGACCATGCAGTGCTGTAGGTCAAGAGTGTTTTACCCAAATTAAATTTTTCCATGTGGCCAACTGGTCTTATATATATTTTTTCTTTTACACACAGCACAGATTTAATTATTTAATTAATTTAATAATTAATTCAGAGTTTCATTCATGCTACGTTTCAATATCACCACCAGATCAGACAACACTGATGAAGCTAAGGCTAAAAACATGGTGTATTTCTATCAACATGAAATATTAATATAGGGTTGGTCCGTTGGTGTTATGTTATTCACAAGATGATTGCATCCAAGTTTATGTAGGCCGTAGGCTGAACACTATTATCCATACATTTTACTTTGTCTCCAAACTACACGATCTTAAGGTAATAAAAAAAAAAACAAGGGTTCCATAAAGATTATGGTTTGTCACAAAATATCCTTTCCATAATGCTTGGCAAGGCATTTATTGCAGAACCTTGTTATTTAGTGCGTAATAAGATTTTGGTCCATGTGATCGTGTTAGACCAATCAAGGAGCTGAATGATGACGGCAGTCTGGCGAAACTGCTCCCTCCACGGTTTTATTTCACATTACTGATATGGAGGAACATTGCTGTTGCTTGATAAGCTGTGAATGATTCCTCTGGCTAGCCACCGCCGTTGAGGTCCTATCCCCGTAGCGGGGTTTGTGACCAGATAGAGGTGCAATCGTGATCAAATTTGATTGGATTGTATCTACATATGTTAAGGAAACACGTCTCCCTTCACCTGCCATTGTAATATTAAGTCTTACAATGTGATTGAAATGCAGTGAGAGTTCAGCTGCAGCATGAATGACTGTACCTGATGGTAACAATCTGCCCTACATCCAGAGCATAGTCATTGAGCTGTGCAATAAAGATGGCAGCTACAGCTTCGTAAAGAGCCGTGCCGTCCATGTTAATGGTGGCGCCCACGGGGAGCACGAAGCGAGTGATCCTCTTGTCGATGCGGTTGTTCTCCTCTGCGCATCGAAAGGTAACAGGTAGAGTTGCGGAGCTGCAAAAGCAAATGAGATTTGGTGAGTTCAGTGATTGTTGTTGACAAAATAGATGGGAAGTTTAAGTAGTGTTTAAAATGTGGCAATGTCTGGGGGATTCGGACCTGGAGGCGATCATCAGGGCTGTCACCAGAGCCTGAGTCATTCCTAGAGTGAACGTCAGGGGATTCTTCCTCACGATGATGAAGTAAAGGAGCGGCAGACAGACAATAGCGTGGATGGCGAGTCTGGAGGACACAGAGCACACAACAACGCATTATCTCAATGGCTACATCCCATTTGTTTCAAGTACTTACTTTAAATTATCTTTGGTCAATAGATTAACTGCTCAGTGCAATTGAGAGACTTAAAATAGAGGTGATTTGAGGAAACTATTTCTTTTACAGTTTTGAACATCCGCCGATATCGATGTGAATCCAGTACCGTTTCTGAGACGATAGTGTCCTTATTCAGTGCATTTTGTGCAACGTTAACGTGACCATTTGGGCTTGGATATTGACAGGGACGGATAAACACGAGCTGAGGCCTGGGGCCATCATGTTATTCTGGCATTTGGATCAGATCATGCAGAGTACTGTTGTTTTCTTGTAATGTTTGATCCTGACATTTCTACTGATCACAAACCAGTGCTCAGCAGGGGACTGAACTGGAATTACTGCTGTCTCTTATACACATCTAGATGTGTATAAGAGACAGCGTAAAGGTTACGCACCAGCCTATCGTACACCGTGGCTGAGGAGTTGGCAAAGCTCAGCAGGGATAAATAAAGGGTCGAGAATAGAGTCTATTATTTATCAGGTTTCAGTGAGAGAAGAGTGAAGGAAATGAATGGTTAGGGTTAGTTCAACACAACAGGACTTTTCCTCAGTATTGTGTAATTTTAACTAACTTATTTTACAAATTTTTGTGGCTTTAAACAGAGTTTTACTATTGGGGGGTAACACCTGCAAAACTGTTACTTATTCATGGTGCTTTTTATAACCTTACCTTGTTGTACTCTCTTTACAAACATGACATTTAACTCGCCTCTGCATTATTTTCTGTCATCATAAAAGACATCACACCACAAGTCCCTTGACAAGCCAAATTTTCTTTTCATCTTTATGTTGACTGTGTGTGAACATTTAATGTCTGTGCTGTTTTCCTGAAGTATTTCCCTACCCATAATATTTTCCTACCTGCAGCGGAAATTTATAGCCATATCTGAAGATTTTTTCTCCCATAATATTTTCTTACCCTTTGTTTTTAAGGAGGTAGCATATATTTTTAGATGTTTAACACAATATATAGATACAGTATATTTATATGTATATATATGTGTTTATATGTGTGTGTGTATATAGATATATGTACACAAATATATAGTATGTGTGTACATATAGCATATATATATATAAACACACAAACACATATATACAGTATATATGTATATATATATAATACCACCTACCACCTTAAATAGAGAGATATGTAGACATTATGGATGTTCAAAATTAAAATATTATGGAAGTAGAGTAAAATTAGCATCAGTAGACTACTTCCATTAACTTTAGTCAATTGACATCAGCGACATAAAACCACCCTAGTGGCAAGGCCCAGAGCTGCAGCCTCTTTAGCCCATCATGTTAATCTGCCATTTGGATCAGATCATGCAGAGTACTGTTGTTTTCCTCTAATGTTTGATCCTGACATTTCTACTGATCACAAACCAGTGCTCAGCAGGGGACTGAACTAGAATTACTGATAAATTATATTAGTTGATATTAGTTTTGGGGCCTCTCATGGTCTTTCTCATGGTCGTTGGGACATTGTGATCCACATTACTGCACACAAAGAAATTTGACCTATGCATTTTACCCATCAGTGAGTGGGGACGATGCGATGCTCAGTGGACCTCAGTAATAACCTGGCAGTCGGTGGATTTAAACCCTGAAACCTCCGAACCAGTCTGGTTTCTTAACCACCAGGGCAGCCCTGTTGTTTTCACAATGCAATAGGCCATCTGAAGTCGAACGGTTAAATATGTCTATGAAATTAAATAAGTTTAGAAACACGTATTCTTTTCACATTTCCATTAGTTTAATATATATAAAACAAATCACATTGTGTCTTCAGAGCACTCTGGACAAAGAAACGCTGAAGACTCTCTTTGGATAATTTTCCCAGCAGGCTCGGAGTGTAGCAAAGAAGTGACATAGACATGTCATAACAGAGAATCTGGGACTGACCCTGCGACCTGGCACAAGAGGGGTTTTAGTGCAATCTTAAAGAGTGTCACTTAGATTTAGAGGCATGAGCGCAGCTTCCATTACTGTATCTGCAGGCTGAGCAGTTTTAAATGCCCTTGTCCCTTATCAGTGCCCAAGCAGAGCTCATCTTTTACTGGGTAACTGGGGGAGAACTGGCCCAAATGTCAGCCATAAATCCCAGTGTATGAAACATGCGCATACAGAGTGTTGAACCGACGTACCCACTCAGCACCGTCACCATGTACAGACCCATCTTTCTGAAGATCTCCCAGTCTTCCACCTGGATAATCTTGGCAGCAATGAGGAACATGATCCCGATTGGCATGTAACTAGAATGGAGCACAAGAGACATTGTAGCAGTTTTATTGGACGGCACTGAAATATTTTCCCACTAATTTTGTGTTTTTGTTGTGCAATTAGACCTTTGGCTTTGCTCAACTAAAAGCAATGTTAAGAAATTATTTATGCATGCAGTTTCTAGGCACTGGCTATCAGCTATAATAAAGTGTAAAGTCAAATAACAAATAATAAATAAATGCCTCAAAGAGCTGTGTCTTTCAGTCAACTAACATTCAAGTATAAGGTGCATAAAATGGACCAGTTTCTTTCACTTTAGTTTTAGAAACACATCTCCATTAACGCAATCATTACTGTAGGTGCACTCCATGCATCTGCTTTCAGTACTACAGATAAAAAGTATTGTTTTATTCTGTGGTAATTATTATTCTCAAACCTTTCCTGCATCTCTACAAATGGGGTTAGGATAGTTAGAAGTAACTGTTGTCAATGTTCAAATGCAGGACTCACCTGAGATACTACAATAACTAGTAACAAAAGAGGGGGGAACCAAGAAGAACGTGCACCTTGGTTAGTTACTTGGAACATTTTTAGAGAGATAACTTGATGTAGACAGACCTGTTTTGACAGATTGGCTCTAGTGTTTTAGTGTTTTATATATATATATATATACATATATATATATATATATATGAGATGATCAGATGTGCTGGGAAAAAGAGACTCTTATTGACTCTTATCTTCTTTCATCAATTTCTGCATTTATATCAGCCTATTGTTCGACTATACAGATTTTGGGATAGTTTGATACCTTTGTTTGCAGGGTTCAATGTGTTCATTGGCTGATGCATCTGTCTGTAGGGGCTTGTGTGTAATTTCTGAGACAGAACTTAAACAAAACATTTTTTTTTTCTGCTGCATGCACTTATAGGGTGGGGGCCCAGGTGGTATCTTGCTTGGAGCTGTAAGAGACCCTAGCACTAACACTGTTTATAAATCTCTGTTTTTGTAACTGAACGTATCATCATTTAATGCATGTTTGTTTGGCACCGTTTTTGTAAGTCTGTTCTTCAACGTAAAATTACTGTATGTGGCGTCATCATACTTTCTTACAAATAATTTCAATATTGCATGTCTGGATTGATCCAAAAATGGCCTTTATATACAATGTTTTTTACTTCCTTGCAGTGAAATGTGAATTTTTTTTTAACTTATAATGTTAATTTACAACACACACAAAACCAGTAAATTCTAGCAACTTTTGTTGCATAACTTTCTGTGCTGCTTATCTGTACATACCACATGATTATATGGACCAGTTTCATGGTTGCATCATTCAAAGCATCAAAAAAGTCCAGAAGAATGCGTCCTTTTTCACCCATCTTCCCGATGACAAGGCCGAACGCAACACAGAAGACAATAAGACCCAACACGTTGATTCCGTCTGAGTACGATCCAACTATTTTATAGTCTTTGGTGATGTTCTGCGTGGAGAGAACATAGAATTCATACAGTGAGGCCGGTTGAAACTTCAACAACATTAGTTCAGTCTACAAACTCTCCTAAACACGGTGCTGTTGTTTTCAAAGCCCCTACTTTTGACTCTTGACCCTTTCACTCCATAGGCTACCTGCCAGGTAGGTAACACAAAACTTTAAGTAGGGCTGGGTGTAGTGATCAACTCCTCCACACTGAATACAGCAGAAATACATATGTAGAAACCATTTTCATGATTCCTCTTGTCCTGACAAACATAATCCAACATTTTATAATCTTAACTCTTATAAACAAGAGCTTTATTGATTATTTAAAATAAAAATAAAATAATTAATTTGACTCTTAGAAAAGCTGAATGTGTCACCACTAGCTTTTGTTGGGGAATCACCTTTGTAAACCCACAGACAATACTACAAAATATGTATGGAAACAACATAGAGAGTTATTTTTCCTTGGATTTACCCACGATGGTTCATTGTTATAAGATGTTTTCTTTCTTTTGAAATATTACCAAATAGAGAAGCAAACTCCACTTTGAAAACCAATGGCCCCTGTCATTGTATTAATAAATTGTCTGTTTTATTATTTAGTTTTGTTGTCCATTATATCACAAGGTCCATTAAATTTTACAACCAAATATCAGCACAATAGAAAATACACAGAGTATAAAAAAATAAACTCCCCCAACTGTGAGGATAAAGTTTTCCAGAATTAAGGTACAGTATATGGAATCATTGATAAAGAACAAAAATATGTTCAGTCAAAGTTGTTTTTGGAGAAAAAGTCTCCATTTGGTCCTCAATTACTGTATTTGTCATATGATGGGGTGAACGTAACTACTCGTATTTTCCTTTATGTTTAAATATTTTTTTTCATTAAATACACATTACTATTGAAAATACTAGTACACACTCACCTCCACTGTAGCCATGATCGTAGTAGTCAGAGGTGGAATTGTCGTAGCATTGACTTCCACTTCTGGAGGATCCAGCTCTTTGCGTTTAGTCTTGTACTGGTGCAGTTCATCAAATTTCCACAATGTTAGAAATATTTATCATTTGAACATATGAAATGGATCAAAAAAGAACTCTTACCTGCTGAAAACAAGCCTGCACCAGATTTTCTGGAAACATATTTCTGTTAAGAGACACAGAGAAGATTTAAGGGTAAGTATGGAGACCTTGAGACAGTGGATCTCAATCATCCTTTGTTGTGCATATGTTTTTATCAGTATAAATCACTGTGTACGTTGCTGTCACCTATTGGCAAGAGGCTGGCTATCATTTTAGCATTACAGCTGTGGTTCACTTCTGTTCAGTGTATCATAATCCATTGGAAACTAATCCGTCCTAGGGGCCCTTCATCCAAGGGGTCCTGCCCCTCTATACAAGACGTACAACTATTGCACCAGTATGAGAAAAAAATGAAAAATCAAGCGATAAGTGGTCCACCAAAATAAGAAATGATATGCTAATACTGAAAGAAGAGGTAACCAAGGCTGAAGACAGAGACACCCAAAGAAAATTGCATGTATGTTTGTATTAGTACCGTTGTGTTTATACTTATTGATGTTTTGAATTATAAAATTATCTATATTTATGAAACTCATTGCAACAATGCACAATCTAAAATAAAGTACAATGCAAAATAAAATGTTGACTGCACTTGTGTGTGCATTACACAACAGTGTGGAGGCCTAATGGCCTGATAAAAGATCATAAAATTAAATATGTTCTTTCACAAAAACGTAAAGTGCATTTAAGTCAATCGCTGGATTAATTGTCCTGTTTCACGTCTGCATCCAAACAATAATTTTTTATAATGGTCATCAAGTACAGTTGCGACAAAGTGCCGCGCCGCTGTAAAAGTGTTACTCCACGAAAGCCGTACCACTTTTCCAACCAGAACGCCTCCCCAGCACATTTATGCGGCAGATCCACGATGAGACAACAAATGTGAACGTTCCTTGAGAAATATGTCCTATTGTATGAAACCTGGTAGTCTTCAGCTCTTGTAGTTTCACAACTTCAGGAAAGTTCTACAGTCTGTAACTCGTCTGTAGATGTTTCAGAGTTCATGCACCGTCTCAGCACAATGGGGAGCAGAGCATTCAGCCGCTGTGAAACTGAAACTATTTTTTATGATCCCTTGTTATTTTTATGCTATTTATTTCTCTGTTTTATTAATATTGTATTTGCTTTTATACTGTACAGCCTCTGGAAAGGTGCCTTTAAATAAAACGTATTATTATTATTATTAAGATTGAACATTGCATCCTGTTCCTTCTTCCTCTTATATTTAGCATTATGATCAAGATATTTTGATTTCAGACCCAACTGGAAGAGATTTTTTACACATGCATTCCCTCAGATGGAATTTCACTCCTCTGCTTCTTGAAAACCACATAATCTTTTTTGAATACCTTGCTGTCATGGTAACAACTTTAATTAAACATATGCTGTCAATGTTTACAACTCCCCTTTGATGAACCTGGGACAGTGGTTGGGGCAGTGGTGGCCTAGCAGTTAAGGAGCTCCAAGTTCGATTCCGCCAACTGCCGAGTTACTACTGAGGTCCACTGAGCATGGCACCGTCCCCACTCAAAGCTGCCAACTGTTCACTTTAGTGATGGGTTAAAGGCAGAGGTGACAAAACTAAAAATAATGAGAGATAAATCTGCAGACTTCCTCTTCCTTGATAAGTTCTTCCAAATTAGTGGTGGAAAATTGCCTTCAAACTCACAAAGATGTCAACAATCTTGACAAAACACTTGCAAAGAATTGCAGCAGAGAGTTCCAGAGGGTTCCAGGTACAAATCCATCAATTGCCAATTTACCACTGTGGTGCACTGAGCATGGCACTGTCCAACTCACTGTCCAACTCACTGCTCCTTTGGTGATGGGTTACATGCAGCGGTCACATTTTGTTGTGTGCAATGGTGTGAATCACAATGTCATAAGGAGTTTGCTTTCTTTCCTTTTTCTGTCCTACTGGTCACACCACTGCACATCTTATAGCACTTTTCCATGTTCTTCTCTATCTGGAACTTTATGTCCCACCTCTGATAGTCCACCATCTCTGCAACCTATCCACTACACAATTTGGCTCAACTGTTGCCGTTGCCTTGCTTCCTTTTAGCACTTTCTTCTCACTTGAATTCAATTCTGACACTGATTTTCAGCTCCAAACTTTGCTACAGCTCATACAGCCCGTTTCTGCTATCCACCACAAAGCTTTAGTCTGCTGAACCCTGCCACAGGCTCTTCAACACCATCTGTCTCAGAGCTAGCGAGAGAAATGGCATAAAACTCACAATTGCAAAAAAAAAAACACCACTACCATCCATCTTCCATCTTCAGTACCCTGCTAAACACTAGAACACCCAAGATTTTAAAACTATGAGAATGGCCACTAATGGTTGTTTTCCTGATGATGCAATCTTAAATTATATATCAATGATTTCATTTAGCTGTAACACCTTTAGATAAATAAATAACACAAAATTGTGTAATTTAACACATTTATTCACATTATTGTGAATCCAAAAGTCAAGCCTTTTCAATAAAACAGCGTTAAATTACGTAGTGCAACCAGAAATGTCAGAAAAACCATCATACTTGTGCCTCTATTTTGCTTTCCCTTCTTCCGTTACGGCTATATCCTCTGCATCTGACTACATTTGTGTCTACAGTGATGAGGAAAGGTTTGGAGTACTGTATCCCTCAGACCACTGAGACGTCTGGTCCTCCTAAAAATCGCTCGATCCGTCAGACAGGTTCTGATAGAGCTCCAAGGCTGGAAGAACAGTCAAATGTCTCCTCCTGTCTGCTATTTTGATCACTATAAAACAATAACATACTGCGCTAGTGACACCAGAGCTACACTTTTTATATTATTGCTTTTGTAACTTCCAAAATAGTCAAGACGCCAGTTCTTGTGTAAATCCTCCTCCACTTTTGCCTTTCGGCTGACAGCTTTTCTCCTTATCACAGAAAAAAGTAGCTACTATGGGCAGACGATGTCGTGACAAAGTCACATTCAGTTTTCAACAAAGTCCAGCGGTGAAGGTCTCTTGCTAACTCAAAGTGTAGCAGCCCTGCTACTCAGGCCATACATGTCTCCAATGAATAAATGTTCTTACTCTTGCATCAATTATCAAACCTCCTCCAAACAGCAAGGTTTCCAAACTACTCACTAGTACTCATCCTACTATCTGCCCCCTGATCCCATTCCAACTGCCCTCCTCCGAGCCCTAACCCTCAGGTTGTGCACTGCAGTCACAAGCATCGTCAGTGCTTCACTTTATCAGGTAGATTTCATTTTAATTCCAAACATGCAACTGTGGTACCACTACTAAGGAACCCTTCACTCAACCCCACTGTGACTGAGAACTATAATCCAGTTTTCTCTCTCCCTTTCTTATCTGTGGCAATTGAACAGGCAGCCTCAAAACAGGTCACTTAGTTTCTTTCTCTTAATGACCATTAGAAAATGACGCTGGACAAGATACAAAAAGCGTAAAAGGTTGGAGGAGAGATCCAGCCTAGGGTGGAGTATCTTTGTGTTATGTTCAAGAGTGAGGGACAGATGGGAGATGACTGGTGAAGTGGTGCAGTGGCTGCAATAATTTAGTTGCTGTAACTGTTGTGGCAATGATGGAGTGATTTACTGGTCAGTCTACCTACTCATCTTCATCTATGGTCATAAAGTTTAGGCCATGACTGAAATAACAAAATCCAGGATATAAGAACCTGAAATAGAATTTCTTGCTGTGTCGAAAGAAAATCTGATGGCGTTGGATCACTTTCTAGTTAGTTCTGATCCAAGTTTGACCAAAGCATGAATTTCCATAGTAGCAGTGGTGACTAGCGGTTAGCAGACTTGGCCTCAGGTTTGAATCCACTAACTGCCATCTTGCCACTACAACATCCAGATTCACAAAACTTCCAGTGGGCTCATCATGAAGACTCATACTATGGTGCTGTGTAATTTGGGTTGCAGTTGTGGAGATTGGTGCTCCTGAGACCGGGCAACGGATAAGCAGATGAAAATTTTATATAGCGCCTTTCACGTAAGAATGAATTAATTTCCATATGTGGAAAGGGGAAAACAAACTTTTCGTCTGCACACAACGATATGTAATTTCCACATTTAACCCATCTCCAAAACAGTGGACAGTTTTGAACACCAATGAGCAGTGCTTGGGGACAATGGCATCCTCAGTGCACTTTGCTCTGGACCCAAGTCCAGTTCCTTAACCACTAAGCCACCACTACTCCAACCATATGTCAGTAACATATCATTTTGAAGGAAGAACTCTTAGTTCCAAGACAAATGTTGAAGTAAGCTTGATTACTGTAGGTTAAAAAGAATTACCTGATGAGGTCCAGGAGTGTATCTACTGTGGTAACATTGGGTGTTATCCCAGCTCTGCTTATGTGGTCTGCTGTCTGAGACACTCCTGGTTTGATGGTCATCACCAGAATAATCCCTGGAATAGATAACACAGTTGAGCTCTCTAAAAGCAACAAACCTTACACTTCAACCATTTAAATTCTCGTGAAGTCACAGGCCAGACCGAATATTTATTAAAAAATAAATTGTTAATATTTCCCCTTCTTCAGATATTAAATGCAGAAAAAAAAAAGTCTGACCGGGCCCCCTAGTGGCCGATGCCCCAAGCAAATGCCTGGCTTTTTTGCTTCAAGTGTTGTCTGTGATTAAATGTTGATTTTTGGGAACCTTGGATTTAGAACAGTCGCCTAGTATTATAGACACATGAGTAATTAAATCTGGAATAAAAACCATATCAATGGTATTTACCTTTATCCGCAGCCCTTCCAGATCATTTTAATGTTTAATTGTTTTTTTTTACAGAACTACAACAAAATAAAGTGCTATAACAAAGACCATGCATCACTCATACTACAAACTCTACTGGTATATAAGGCCTATATACTGGTGGGCCAACTCTGGTACATATTTGAAATCATCTTGTGGACCAAATATAATAGCACAGCAGGCCAGATTTGGCCCCCGGGCCTGAGTTTGACAACTGTGATGTACGATCTAGTTATACTTCAACACTCAGATATCTGGTCAGAATCGACCGGTGTTGCTGTTAACACAAGTTTTAATGCTATGCGTTGGATCAGGTTTTCTTTATATAAAACAAACATATTGGCATAAATGCCCTGGCAGTGGTAACAGGCTTTAGGATTTAGTTGAATCTGTTGTTGAAATTTGACAATGTTCTTTAGGCTCTGTGCACTAAAACTGAAATGCACCTTATATATGCTATCAGTCCTGGTCAAAGGTCTTTAGTGCTTGGAAGTTAAAGTAAAATACATCACATAAAACTGTAAAACACTATGTTTGTGAGGTTAGCAATTGAAAAGAACAAGGGTGAATATTGGGTCAGAGCTGTTCAGCACTATCTAAATCATAAACACATACAAAAACCTAAAACTTTATTGACTGTAATGAAAATCAGAACATTTATCAACAACAGAGTCGAACCAAAAGGTTTTACCAAGTATGACTGCGATGATGGTGGTGGAGAAGTAATAGATCACGGCCCGCAGGCCAATCTTTCCAGAAACTTCAGAGTCAAGAGCTGCAACACCTGTAAATAAATCACACCCACAGACACACAACAAAAACAGTCATTGAAATATTAACATGTTGACTGAGAAGAGCAGACCAGGAATCTTGAGTCTGAACAGTCGAGTTAATTCTACAGTATGTGTGTCATAATATCAGCATTGTGTTCTTCTTAAAAGTCCCAGGTTTCAGGAAATTAAAAATAGAAGTAATTAAATTATATATTTTTCATTGTTCTGTGGGATTTCATTTTGATCTAAACCAGTGCTTCTCAACCTTTTTCTGTTACGCCCCCCCCTAGCAAGAAGAATACAATTCCTGCTCCCCAACACCACCACCCACTCTTCTCCGCAACTATAAATAACAGCATTTGTCTATTAAAAAGTTCTAGGTACACCTCTGCATAACATCATATCCTTGTTAAGATAAAGAAACAAAAAAGAGATATAGTTCAACTTACAAGGATGTGCAATTAGACTTTATTGTAGTACGGCGGGAAAAAAAACATGTTCCCCAGGGTCACATGCGCCCCCCCCCCCCCCCCCCCCCGCCCCCCAAGGGGGCCCCCCCCCCCCCCCCCCCCAGCATCGCACAGCGCCGCCCCAGGGGGGCCCGCCCCACACTTGCAGAAGCACTGATCTAGGTTAAGAGTTCGGACACATCTGGTAAAGTTTAGCAATGAAAAAAAAACATGAAGGAAAACACTAGAAATTAGAAAGGATTTGATAGATAGATAGATAGATAGATAGATAGATAGATAGATAGATAGATAGATAGATAGATCTAGTTTATCTATATTTTTCACTCATTTTGCAGTCACATTCAGTATCATTTATCCTGCTGCTTTCTCACACCAACTACTGTTTTTTAAACCGAATTTCAAGACAACTTCATTACATTTGACCCATGTGTGCTCTTTTGCATTTTGTATACATTATTTAACCTGGCAACAAGTGTGCAGTTTGTCCGAGGTGAGATTCGATGAATATGAAGAAAACTTTTCTCTATGGACACACACACACACACACACACACACACACACACACATGCTAATCCGCTGTGTCATCTTCAACCCACAGGTCACTTAGATGCAAAGTAGGGCACAGGTTAAGGCTGGATATTTGTTTATAAACGTTGATTGCAGGTTATGGCCCTTTTTTACTGCTTTTCAGGAGACATGCATGTGACCTCCCAGTAATAACTCCTCGTCCACCATCTCCTCTGTGCTCTTTAACAACACTCATTCATCCATTCCTGCGTCCATTTCCGTTTGTTGTCCATCTCTACGACGTGTTTTTGGGATCCTTCATTACGGCGCCTTCAACCCACAAATTTTTTTTGTGGTTATGTCTCCATCTCCCTTAAATTTCATAACGTATTTCATCATTTTGACATACGGTGTTGAATTGCTATAAACTAACCTGTCTCACGACGGTCTAAACCCAGCTCACGTTCCCTATTGGTGGGTGAACAATCCAATGCTTGGTGAATTCTGCTTCACAATGATAGGAAGAGCCGACATCGAAGGATAAAAAAGCAACGTCGCTATCGACACAAGCTAGTTATCCATGTGGTAACTTTTCTAACACCTCCTGCATAAAAATCCCGAAGGTCAGAAGGATCGTGAGGCCCCGCTTTCACGGTCCGTACTCATACTAAAAGTCAGGATCAAGCGAGCTTTTGCCCTTCTGCTCCATGATGTATTCAAAAATCAGTGCTATATTTACTGTACTGTTTTCTGCTATACATTAGATTAAGCAAATTTTTTCTATTTTTGATATAAATGTAATAAGACTGTGATGCGGCTGCATCCCAAAATACTAATTCCTAAAATAGTTTTTACTACATTTAATGTGAATTGGACCGGCAGTGGTGGTCTTGGGAAGCAGTTTTTGGTTCACAAGGCTTAAGGTTCTAATCCACCAGCTGCCAGGTCGCCACTGAGATGCCCTGACCATAGCACTCTCCCAGTATGGAACAGTGTGATTTGGGTGACACTCATGGTGACTGCTGCCCCTGTGACCCGGCAATGGAACAGCCACTCATGTCCAAACTGTTCCACACAGGGGCGGTGTGGCGGCAGGTTTTTAAAACTGATCTCCATCATCAGACATCTGATTGGACAAACTATGGTTGGGTCTTGGTTGGATGGAACTAAAGACCTGCAGCAACACATGCCATGCCTGGGATAAGCAGATAACGATTAATGAATGAATGATGTGAATTACATCATTAAGCGAGACATTTCATTTCCTTGTAATGCCAAACAAAGGACAAAGATCTGGGGCGAGTTCACTCCTTAAACAATCCAATTTTGGAATTGCTCCTTGTGCCGAAGTCCACTTCCTTAACAACCAAGTTCTCCTCCTCCTGTTTTGTCAGCTGGGTGGAGTTAGTGTTCTTACACCCACCTTAAACTTAGATGTGGACTCAGACATGGACTAACTTTATTGTCATTGCACAGAAAACACAAGCAGTGGATCTGGCAACAAAATGTCGATGCTCAGTATCTGGATACACAGTATCACAGTTAGTTGTTCTGACAGAACGTGGCTGGTTGTTTGTGTTTTGGGGTCTGATGGGCAAAGGAAAGAAACTGTTCCTGAATCTGTCAGACTTACTGCAGATGCTGAGGAACCTTCTGCCTGAAGCCAGCAGAAGGAACAGATGGTTGAGGGACATTGGTCAGAGTGGATCAGGTCAGCTCTGACTACCCACCTATGACTAGTCTCACTCCCTTCACTTGTAGACCATGGTATATCCACCTCTCTCCCTCACTATGTCTTAGTGGGATTATTATTACTGTTCATGTGTCTGTGAAGATTCTCATTCCTCCAAGTCATGATACCAAAAAGGGTTTAGTTGTAAGCAGCTGGACTTCTTCTCAATTTGGAACATCATCAGATTTTGGTTACTGTAAGAGGGAACTCTAGTTGTTTACTCCTCTAGTTCCCCAACTTTTTTATTTGCGCCACAGACCAGTTAAATGTCTTGTACTATTTTTATGGACCAGTCTTTAAGTTGTGGCAGATAAATATTCCTAAATGAAAATACGTTTCCGGTGTTCTAAAATATTTTCCTACCTATAAAATCTTCCTACCCAAATTAACTGTGCATGGGCACAACAAGGGTTTCTCGAGTGCCTATAACTTTCTGCTACCAGTTTGAATGTTGTATCAATGACTCTGCGTCATTTTGAGTTTACCCATCTAGAGAAGACTGCTCTAGTATTGATGAGCAGATAAACTTCAAGATGTTGAAGATGTGTTTTGTGTGTATGTTTGTAAAAGGTCATGCTTTAAAGAAACATTCCATTTTTTTGGCCATTTGCATTTTTAACCCCTCATACAGTCCCCCCTTCTACTGCATTGGGGTTGTGCCTGCTTCATCTATGTAACTGTTGTGTTGACCACAGACAACAACCAATTGTCATGTTCTGGCCGCCATATTTTGATCATCACTATTTTGTCCCCTTACTGCATTTTTTTTTGTCAAAAATCAACTTCACATCTACTTCAAGTTTTCTATTTTAGACCACAAGCACAGAAAAAAAAACACAGAGCACATAAGTGAGTGACTGAGTGAGTAGGTGGCGCTGCTCGAGCCAAATGGTTCTTTGCTCTGTCATATTTCGGGGCTGTATAAAGCACAGCACTGGCAGAAAGAAAGAGGCGAAAGAGAGAGAAACGTGATTAAATTGCTGTAATCCATGTGTGAATAGACAGTGAAGAGAAGAAAGAGTCAGGCTTGGCATCAGCATTTACTCAAAAAGGCTTTCAAGGACCTGCATTGTATGGAACCATATGTAATATTATCATATTATATATCATATAGGACCCATGCTTTATTTATCAAAGGTAAAAAACTACTTTTGCCAGAGTGGCTATCAGTTGCACCCGAATATCAGGGTCCCCACTTACGTGTCTGGTGAGATTTTGACATGTTCAAAAATGATGTTTTTGGGTATTATTGCACAAAATATCCACATGGCAGCTTGTTTTGGACCATAACCTTGCTTTTGAGGCATTTTGGGGGAAAAAAATTCAAGTAACAATTTGGCTGATTTTTGCTAAGACGATAAGGGTCCCCCCTTACGTGTGAGAGTAGTAGGAGTAGTAAGAGTAAAATTTAAAGTCCTTAAAATAGAACAATTTCAGATACAACCTAATGAATGGTATTCATATTTTCCACCTTCAATCTATTGACTGAGCAGGGGTTTGGTTTAAAAGGCAGATAGAGCCGCAATTCATTAAGGTACTTTTATCATAACGTGTATGGGAAGGCAAATACTTTTTATACTTCTCTTTGCGTCTCCTGCTCCCTGTATGAACGGAGCAGGAGCTTGGTTCACATTGCCGGTAATAAGTCGAATCTGTTCCCAGTGCATGTTGGACTACGGCAGGGCTGTCCTTTGTCACCGGTTCTGTTCATTAGGTGCAGTCAGGTGCCGGGCGGGGTCCAGTTTGGGAGACACCAGATTTCATCTCTGCTGTTTGCAGATGATGTTGTTCTCATTGAACCAGGATCTACATCATGCACTGAGTTGGTTAGCAGAGTGTGAAGCGGCTGGCATGAAAATCAGCACCTCTAAGTCTGAAGACATTGTTCTCGACCGGAAAAAGGTGGTAAGTACCCTCCACGTCGGGGGAGAGATCCTGCCTCAAGTGGAGGAGTTTAAGTATGGGGTCGTGTTCACGAGTGAGGGTAGGATGGAACGGGAGATTGACAGGCGATCAGTGCAGCGACCGCAGTAATGTGCTCGCTACGTTGCCCGGCTGGCCAGGGAACGCCTTGAGATCCTCCCAGATGAGCTGGAGGAAGTGTCTGGTCAGAGGGAAGTCTGGGTATTCCTCCTCTGAATGTTGACCCCGCAACCCGGCTCCCGATAAGCAGATGAAAATGGATGGATGGACTTCTCTTTGTTTCAAGCAGAAATTTAGAGTGAACTTTTACTGGAGTAATATAAGTTATTTATAGTTTCATTCAAGTAATTAAGTAGACTTTTCTGCCATATTTGGACTATGTTGCACCATAGCAGACATGGCCAACAGAGGACGGGGTGATATGGAAAATGTTTACTCGCAGTGGCAACCTCTGAAAAAGGAACAAGCTGAAAGAAGAAGAAGTAGCAGACATGGCCAACCTCTGGCTCAGGAGCTGCACAAGGTTCTTTGCTCGTATACATTCAGCTTTTACGTTGAATTTAATGTTTGTGCTATTTTACTTTATGTGAATCTCATGCCGATGTGCATGACTAAAAGTCAGTTTGCACGGATGAGAAGATGTGTTGGACATATTAAGAGAATGTGACAAAATTTGGATTTGGGAAAAATTTGGACATATGACATTTGGACACATGGTTTATTTTTAAAAGAATACAGCAGGTCACGTATGTCCATGTATATCATGTGGTAAAATGGAGCTTTCTACCATTTGTCTGGTTGGCAATCCCTGCACTGAAGGAATGAAACTTGTCGTAGGCTCAGGATGTACCAAGTTTTTTTCTTTCTTTCTTTTGAAAGGGCTGCATATTGTTATCGTCCTAAGATCAGTGTCTGTGTCCTTTTATTCGCTGTTGTCATTTCCAGCACCTTAAGACAACTCATAAACATTCCATGTCAACTGATTTTTACTATGCCAAGACACACCTTTGTCCTACTTTTCCTTGTCTGTGTTTTTTTGTTGTTGAGTTACGGCACAGTGGTAATAAAACAGTCAACCTTAATGATGTGGGTCAGACACCAGGAGCACCGTCAGAAAAGGAAACCACTGTTGTAATTTTATTGTCATTGTTGTTGATACTGTCTGCTCCTGAGTCAGTAATTGACCTTTTTTTTGGTTTATATTAAAGAAAAAACACAAGTTTCAAACTATTGCTGGTTTAAACACATCCACTGTAAATAACATTACTTGAATTAATTTATCTTTTGTACCAAATGAATTAAATGTACCTATTATTATTATCATTATTCAAAAGTTTATATTGTAAGTTTATATTGACTTCAGATTACAGGATAATGGGTTCGTATCCCATAATCTTCTTCTTCTTCACAATTTTTCCTTTAACCTGCCAGAGCAAATTAACGTTTTGCATTTCTCCCTGTCCTCTCCATCTTCTACTCTTAACTTCAACTACCTTCATGTTTACTCTCACTGCATCCATCAATCTCCTCTTTGTCTCCTACCAGGTAGCTCCATTTCTAGGATCATTTTTCTACCAATATAATCACTGTCCCTCCTCTGAACATGTCCAAACCATCTCAATCTGGCTTCTCTAGCTTTTTCTCCAAACCTTCCTGTCTGTGTTGTCCCTCTAATCA
>JAFBJS010004818.1:9055-21335 GCA_016785265.1 Paraplagusia blochii
GTCAGGAGTGATCTGTGATAGAAGAGAGTCAGCTAAGGTGAAGGGACAGGTTTAGAGGACAGTTGTGAGACCAGCCATGATGGATGGATAGAAGACAGGAGGCAGAGCTGGAGGTGGAGGATGTAAAGATGCTCAGATTATCTTTAAGGAGAGACAAGGATGGACAGGATCAGGAATGTAGTGATTAGAGGGACAACACAGACAGCAACGTTTGGAGAAAAAGCTAGAGAAGCCAGATTGAGATGGTTTGGACATGTTCAAAGGAGGGACAGTGGATACATTGGTAGCAGAATCATCCTAGAGATGGAGCTACCAGGTAGGAGACAGGATCAATGAAGCTAAATTTATTCTACTATTGTCACCACAGCATGTTCCAAACTATTTTCATGGACTATTGGTTGGATATTTGACTCCGTTATAAATGTTTACCAGTAGATGTTGCTAAATCCAATTAAATGTGCAAGTGTAAAAATGAGGGTTAGGACGATGCTATGCTCAAAGAACCTCAGCAGCAACCCGGCAGCTGGTGGATTAGAACCTGAAGCTTGAGGACTCCAGTCGGACCACTGCCCCCAAAAACTCGTAGTAGGACATTTATCTGCAATATCAAAGTTCACCATTGGGTGTAGCTCTAATAAACTAACTTCAATAAAATATACTTTATACTTAAACATTTTTTGTTGTTGTTTGTTGTTTCATCGTCAAGGTTAAATATTTATGTCCCATTTCCAGCCAGTTTCACTTCCTCGGACCTGTGGTGTTCAGCTCTGCAGAGCTTTGTTCAGGTCTTCTTCTGTGGTAGCTAGGCTGAGCACAACATGACGTAATAAGTGAATAAAAATAATTAACCTCCTCAGATGCAAATAACTTTCGTGCTTCGGGCACGGCAAAAACTAGGTCATGTGACAGAATGGGGAGATGGAAGTGAGAGATTCATCACATCCACAATTCTTATCTTTCAGCTGGTCGGTGAGCTGCCTGCTGGAGTGTAAAATTGTGCCATCTGCTGGTTTTGTCAGAAATAAAAAGAAATATATCTTTCTTATCCTGTACCTACTGTATTTTTGTATGTTCACAAGAGAGATTGAACCTAAAGACAAGAAACGAGTAATTGTATAGTTAAATTGTATACATTTATACAAATTTAGACAATATATATACAGTATATCTTCTAGGATTTTAATAATTTTTTTAATGATTTCTGCATCATTTCATGTTTTATTTACTAAGAAATAAGGCAGCAGTGGTGACCTGGCAGGTAAGGAAGTGAACTTGGGTCCTTGGGTCTGCAAGGCTTCAGGTTCTAATCCACCAGCTGCAAGGTTCCCACTGAGGTGCTCTGATCACAGCATCGTCAAAACCAACATATCCTCCAGTGGGCTCACCACCCACAGCAAGGCGGACATTATGGAGCAATGTGATTTGGGTGGCAGTGGTGGAGACTGCTGCGATTCTAGTAACAGATACACAGTCCCTTGGTTTGGTCTTTCGACCTCTCTCTCACTGCGTGAATGAAGTTGAATAAAAAGTGTCAGCTGATAGCCATCTGGTCTCTGACAGCTAATTAGATTATCTTTAAGGACTCTTTAATCACTGTCTCCCCGGCCTCAGCGATCAATGTCTTATCTCTGGTCTTGACCTGGTCACGACAGAAGCAAAAGAGGGAAAAAAAAATGTTTCACCTGTGCTTTGCTTTTTTTTTTTTAAATTTTTGTTGTTTAACTTATGAATCCACTAAATATTTTTTCATAGTGTTACTAAGGCTTGATGTGTATATTTATGTATTCTGGAAAATCAGTTAGCAATCAGACTTTTTGTTTCAATTGATTGGTTAAGTTCAGTCTACTTCTCTAACTCTCTCTGGAAGGTAACTGTTAGATTAGTCTTGATGAATCCTGTCTGTTTAGATGTTTGATGGATAGTTGGTTGAGATTACCATTAATCTCAACCAACTCATTACTCATTAATCCATCACTTCAGATGCTGAGATTCTCGTTAGGAGAGACAAGGATGGACAGGATCAGGAATGAGGTGATTAGACACAGACAGCAAGGTTTGGAGATAAAAGTAGACAGTGGATACATTTGTAGAAGAATGATCCTGGAGATGGAGCTACCATGTAGGAGACAAAGAGGAGATTGATGGATGCAGTGAGGGAGGACATGGAGGTAGTTGGTGTTAGTGTTGAAGATACAGAGAAGAAACATCGATTCTCTCTGTCAACTCCTGGAAAAGGGACAAGACTAAAGGAGAGGAAGAAGACAAAAACTCAGTCTGGATTGTTCTCAATTTCTGTCCGGGATTATCATGTTTGGGACTAGATAAGACAAGCATTATAAATAAGACCTGAAAGTAGCGGATTTTACTACAAAGCTAAAAACCAGGGTTTCCGATTCACCTGGCATTAAAAACAACCAATCCTGACATAATGTGAATTCTATTGTACGACAATCCATTTAATTCTATTCTACTTCTTCTACTTGTGAATTCTATTACTTTCTGTAAGCATTATCATTTCACAATGATTACAAATCTTGTTCCTGGACTTTTTAATCAATATATTATCCCCAATAAGTGGTTTTGTGTGCGAAACATCTCATTTCCACTGAAATGCAATATCAGGATTTAGGCCGCGATTACATGAAACAGCAAAATAGGAACTACACAGCGGAGTGTGTCTGTGTGTGTCACAGATGTGTTTACATTCATTTCATTAGGAGATTAGGATTATCTGCACAAAGTCTCACACAACGTAAAGGTTATGTAAAGGATGCCATACCGTCCAGTGCTGCATGACATTATAACGTGGTACAGTACGTGTGTCTGTTCTCACAACAGTGTGTGTTGTGTAAGTCTGCATGTGGGAGTAATAAGAAATCTGATCCTTGGAAATTATGTTGATATATTTATGTTTATATATATTTATATATACAGTATATATGATATGATATAAAGATGTGAAAGGTTTGTTGGATTTTGGCGCAGAAAAACTCATATATTCATATTGTTCCTTCCATTGTTGGACATTAAGAAAAGAAAGTAAGCTTCACTGGGAATAGAAAAATGCCACGTGTCTGGAAAGTTCTTTGCTGTTTTTCGTTCATCATCTTGTCTGTTTTTGTAGCCTTCAGCGAAATGGAGTGAAGAATCAATCAGTCAGAAAAGATATAGAGAAGAGCATCTCTATTCTCTATTCCGCCCGCCCCCCACCCCACTCCCCACGCCCCCTCGCTTTCCTGCAGTCAAAGGACCCACGTTCCCTGCAGACATGTTGTAACAGCAGTGTTGTCTTTTCATTGCACAGCTCAATAAGTTGGAAATGATTATCATCTGTTTTGGGCTCAGTTTGCTTGACATCCATTACTGAGAGGCAAATCATCACTAAATCATGGATTATATACTTGAAATTAACTCCAAAAGCCTAAAAGATTTAATGAATACAACTACAGAGCTATGAAGATATAACTCTAGAGTTAACGCTCATGTTGTCATTTGGGTCCACGTCGTTGCTTTTCATGGACTAGACCTCAGGTGTGTCTCAACAGATTCTTTTGGGGGTCATTTTTCATTATTGTTTCTTAAGAAATCACAGTCATGGATTAATTACTGTTTTTCGTTGTTTAATACTACAATATCCTGATTAAAGTTCAATAATGGTGAATTACTTATCGATAAAGTCTATTGACCTGGGTCGCAAAGGTTCATGACTCATAAAATATGGGTCCCCAGAAAAAATAGGAAGGAAACAAATCCTTGTGATACACACCACCCATCACCAAAGTGAACAGTGGGCAGTTTTGAGTGCCTGAGGAGCAGTGAATGTGAACACGGCATTTGGTGGATTTTGAATCAGAATCAGAATGCCTCTATTGTCATTGAAATTATAGCCATTCCAAGCAGTGCAATATATACAGTATATATATATATATATATATGGGCCCACCCACTTGTCAGTCAGGCCCACCCAATCCAATGAGAGGGCTGATCAAACTTGGCTATAATACTTTGGGGTTGGCCCACCCATTTTAAGGGGTCTGGCTACGCCCCTGGTATATATATATATATATATATATATATATATACATACAGAGAAATATAAAAATGAACCTGGAACCCTCTCAACCCAAGTCTGGTTCCTTAACCACTTGGCCAACATTAGTTGGCTAGTGGGAAACAATAGTCAAGGTGACACAGTAGCTGATGACACAGTACAGTATATCTTTGTTTTTATGTGTCCATCTGTACTTCAAGTCTAATGCCATTTCCTCTCAGTCTGATTCTGGACGACTCTGGGTTCAATAGTGCTAAGGTTATCGTGCCAATTTTGGAAGTTTATGCAAAAAGTCAAATTTCCAGAATCGACTCTTTCTTTTCAAGACCTCTAAATTTTACCCTGGCCTTCTGTGAATGAACCTCTGTATCATCCCACTTGTGTCTTTAATTTTAGTTTGATGTCAGTGGTTTACTTTAAGCCACCCAGGTGCCTCCTAAAACCAAAGTACTTAACCCGCATTGTACCAAATGTCCTACTGACTACTCTGCAACTTCATACCATTTTGCTGGGTGTTTAATTCTTTTTGCTTCAGTAGACCAAGAAAACCAAGGTCAGAATTGCTGCCGTGGTAATTATTTTACACTGCTGTCTTCACCGGCACTTTCATTAATGCCGGTGAATCTCCTCCTGTGACAGATGCTGTGGGAAAAAGAGAACAGCTGGCTGCTGTAGGGCTGTTTATTCAACTTGTTTTTATTTCCTTCATTGTCCTGTTCCTTTTCATCCGTGTATTAATGACAAAGTAGTTACAGATGGACAAACAATGGCTCACCTGGACCTTGTCTTTTATTCAAAGAGACAAATAAAATGAACAATTTAGTTCTTAGTTTTAATGGTGTGCAAAAACCTGCTGTGAACGCATTAATATAAAGGAGGGAACGGCTTCACACACACACACACACACACACACACACATCCCTGGTTCTCCTCCCTCTGGCAAACACCATCATTATTACTCATAATAACATGCATTTATTCATTCATTCATCTTCATCCTCTTATCTGTTGCCGAGTTGCAGAGGCAACAGTCTCCACCACCGCCACCCAAATCACACTGCTCCATTCTACCGTAAGCTGTAACACAACTACAGACTCGCTCTGTGTTCATGGGTGTAGTGATGTTTTACTGCATAAGCGGTCATTTGTCACATGCACACGTGTGCTTCCTCCCCCAACCCTGCCCCAGAGGACACACTCACAGATGGGCACAGGAAACAGTAACATATGCCCACGTATCATCATACACAAAGCTGTGCTGTGTGTGGATCACGCAGCAAAAAAGGGTTTTCTATTATTTTCCTACACAGGGATTTAGAGAATTGGCAGTGCGTTCGTTCGCCTGCTCCGTAATCCCAACAGACCTGCAGCTCTGCATGACATCCTCGGATGTCCTGTCTGCAGTCGGTGGAGGTGGAGGAGATGAGGGTACAACGTGAGGATTATTGGAGAAATCTATGAAGAAATTGAGAGGAATGTTGAGATAAACAAAATGAAAATAAGTTGGTAAGAAGTAAGTAAATAAAAGAGACAGACAAATGCCTTTGTCTCTGAATTATTTAACATGGGATCACAGAGAAACATAAGCTAAAAAGAATAAATAGTTGATGGAGAGGTTGACATTATGCTGAAGAGCTCAGGTCATTGGTTCTTGCCTGTTAAACTCCTGTTTAGTGGAAAATAAATGATGGCATAAAGCAAGGCCAGGGCTAATAAACGAAAAAAGAGTTTTGAGAATTGGCAGCATTGGTTGCATTAAGTAAAACCATAGAGGCAGCCATGTTAATGGACTATTTTCATCAACCTGCTACTGGTCTAGGACAGTCATGTGTTGATCCGTGCCACCACCTCGTGTGGCAAATTCCTTTTACTCCCTGAAGACGCTAGCTCTGCATAAAATGCTTCCCAGAAAAGAATGTGCACATTTTTTTTAATGAAATTTTAGCTGTAAGCTTAAAATAACCCTTCTTCTTTTATGAAATTAGGATCCAGTAGTTGGAGATGTTGGAGCGAGATGAAAATTTAATAGGCTTCACCAAGCATGAACATGGGCGCAGGCACCTTGCCCAGAATGTAACTCGAATTCTAGCAATATCTACATTTGATTTAAGTAAAAAAAAGTCTTATTCTGAGCTTATTTTATTTCCCATGCTCCCAAATACACCCTTTTTTGGCTTTTCATTAAAGCCTGTCAGTTGCCAGTGGTTCTCAAAATGAGGGGCGCAATATCATTATGTCACTATGTCTATCTGCGAAGTAATTACTTTGATAATGTACCTTTTTTGTACCTTTTTCAGTGATAACTAGTTTAAAAAAAAACTTGGTGGAGTTCTGAAGGGCGGTGTAGAAAATTGTGACTGGTCAATGGTACAGTCTACAAAAAAGGGAAGGGGGCGCTGCAGAAAAAGTTTGGGAAAATCTACTTTGTATGAATAAGTGATGAAGTTATGAATAAATTAAAAAATCTCAGTTAGATATAAACATGTGACGTGCTTTAAATATTAACACAATTTATGTAATCCAAAGATTAGGATTGAATAATTTACAGGAATAACTTGAGGAAAGAAAGTTTGTCTTTCGTCCACACAAAAATACACCCACAGTGAAATCTTTGTAATCTTGCAAGTAAAACCAGATATTCCGTGTGTTTGCCAGCGCATGCAGTGCTGGTGTTTGTACCTTGTTTACATGAGTCTTATGTTTACTCCAAGGGGTAAACAAACTCAACGCTCAGTCTTTGAAAACCTCTTACTGCTGAGCTCCATGGAACCATCGTCATATTGACATTGAAATTAATTTGTTTACTTGTCCCCTGATCTCCTCCCCGTCCCTCCACAATGGCTAAGGACCCCCTGAGTGGACCCGCCCCCCACTTTGCGAAACAGTGACTCTCTTCTCTCTCGTTCTCTCTCTCTCCTTCTAATTCTCCCTTTATTCTTCTCTCCCTCACCGGATCTGCTTCAGTCTTTGTCAGAGTGTTGGACCAGGCAGACTGAAGCTGATCTCTTACATCATAAACAGCTGGCAGCAGGTACATAATATTTCTCTCTCTCTGTATTTTTTTTTATTTTTAAATCTTTTACATGTTGGTTTTATCAGTCGTTATTTTATCTTTTAAATCTTTGATAACACGCGAGAATCATTCTTCTTTGTAAAGAGCTAACTGCGTATGTACAGTTTGTTGTTGTTTCCCCAGTGCTTTGGGACTAGGTAGGTCGTGTGTTGACTTTTCACGCATGACTTCCTTTTTTATTTTAAATTTTTCCTTTCATTGTCACTCGTTCTCACTCTCGTCAGCAGAGACTAAAGGCTGAGACTAGAGATGACCTGAAGGTTTTTGGACCAACCTGAAGGGTTTGACAACTGATGTTTAGTAGTTGAATTAGAATAAATTGAATAAAAATGATTAGTAGTTAGTTTCAGTAATAGATTAGTAATAGTTTCAGAATCTGTTAGTGAAAAAATATTGCCTGGATCTTTTGACTGCTCTTACTATTTGGAAAAAAAAAAAAAAAATCAAAGTTAGTTCAAGTAAATAATTATTTTTTTTATAAAACAAAAACAATAATAATAATTCAAAATAAAATTGTATAATTCATAATTATAAAATGTATTTTTTACTTTTTTATTTTCAGCTATTTAAATGAAAGTTTCTTGACCTAAAATTAACAAGACATTTTCCTTACCTTGGGAATAGGATAATGGGCAAATGTGGGATTTTAAATTGGAAGAGTACACTCCAATGTGACACTCCAGTCTGCTGAGCCATGGTGATGAATCCAATTTATCGTTTTAGTTTTGTTTTTCGTTAAAATAACTGAATTGGACTCTTGTCTATAACTTATTAAATATAGTTTTTTATGAGTGACCATGAAAATATCTTGAGGAAAAGAACAGCAGGAAGTGCAATGTGTGGCGCAATGGCCCAAAGTCAGTGTCTCATTGTCTCAGTGTCATTGGTGTGGAACCCCACAAGGTTCACATCCTGGCCAAGAGCAAATCCCAGTTAGGGTGGTTGGCGCCCACCAGTGGGCTCACCACCTGCAGGGAGGTTCATGGGGAGCTGGTACAGTGCTGTGTGATTTGGGCTGTGGTTGAGGAGACAGCAAAAAAACGGATGGAAGAATATGCAATGAAATTTTTCAAGTTTCATGAGAGAGTTCTCAGCTCTGGTTGTTATATAACTGTTTTGAAAGTTTGTTAGAAAGCCTGTCCTGTCTGTGCAGACTTCTTTATCTAACTTTCAGAATAACTTTGAGTTTAATTTTAGTCATTTAGGTGTCAGTGTCACATTTATATAATTCCTGGGAGAAACATAAACGACTAAAGTTTCCATGACAAGGCATACAATAGTTTTTTTACAGAAAAAAAAATTTAAAAGAAAAATATTTTTGAAATATTGTTTGGTTCTATGCTGAATTGAGCTGGAAGACAAGTCTAAATCCCATTTCTTATTATAAAACAACATAAAATTTACTGAAATTTTTCACAAAATCATAATAACAGGACATGTGAGTCTTGGTTTTTGTGATGATCTCTTTGTCCCCTTACTCTCAGAACCAGACTCAGCACAGCTGCTACAGAACTGCAGTGTGTACAAAAAGCCAACACCGCCCCCTGCTGGAAGTCATGTTTTGTTCTCAAGTTAATTTTATTTCTATTTTTTTAATGGTGTGCAAAAGCATGCAACGCCTGCATTACGCCATAATGCATGAATATAAAGAAGGGATCAGCTTCGCACTCACTCTCATCCCTGGTTCTCTTCCCTCCGGAAAACCCATTAGTGACAGTTTTAATTAAATATACATATTTAGAGGAAGATGTAGATGGCGGTGTTCATAAATTATGCTGCCGTGTCTTTAAGGCTGCAGACCTGGAGCCTTCTGAATGTAGGAGAAACACAGGCACTTAAGTCCCAGTGGATGGGATGAGACAGATGTTCACGAATGATGTTACATAATGGAACTGATCCTCTCACTGATCTGTGGGATTTAAAGTCAGGGGTTGGTACTGTTGAGGTGGAAACATTGCTGGTGATATTTGATCCAAAGAGATATAAGGCATTTTTGAAGCATTTTATTTGCATTTCTCCGAATTGTTTTCTGGTGACAGTGGTGGCCAAAACGTCGAGGAAGCAGGGTTAGGTTTGCTTCAGGTTCTAATCCACCAGCTGCCAGGTTACCACCTAGGTGCTCTGATCATAGTACCATCAAACATATCTTCCATGTGGGTCTCACTGTATGTGGCAATGTGATTTGGGGGGCAGTCCTGAGACCTGACTATGGACAGGAGGATGAAGATGAATAAATGAATGGATTGTATTTGAAAACATTTGCTGGGGGGCTGGTTCAAGAGCAGAGAGAAGCTAAAATAGAAGCTAAAATGCCTGTTGCCTTTTGGTATGCCATTATGCCATTTATTGGTAAAATACAGGCATTGCAGGTAAAAGGCAGAAATACAGTATAATGATAATTAGAAATTAATGTTATAACATAATTTGGACAAGTATGGTGGGCCAGATTTAAAATCTTAAATGGACCACATGTAGCCCCCAGACCTTAGTTTGCCCATGCCTGGTAAAACACCTTTATGATTTATTAAATATTTAAAGTTTATCTTTGCAACTTCATTTGGAGGATTGATCTCCCGGTTGATTAGTTGACATGAACTCTAGTTAAATTTCTTTCGTGTTTGTAAATTCAACAGAACCAGCAACATCGTCTATATGGAAAATGAGGATTATGTCCGGCTATACCTTTTAGATGCATTAGCTGAGATGAAAAAAATGGAGAATCATATTTAGGAAACATACTTAAGGTTTTAGGTTCTAATCCACCATTGTGTCTTAAATAATCTGAGCCAATCAGCAGTCACTGGAATTTAAAGAGGCAATGTAGGCACACACCTACCCTCCATGGCCAGGAACAATCATCACACATTGGCCAGGTTGCCACTGAGGTGCTCTGATCATAGCACCGTCTAGACCAGGGGTGGGCAAACTAAGGCCCGGAGGCCACATGCGGCCCGTTGAGCCTTTTAATGCGGCCCGCCATCCCTGTCCAAATTAAATAATTTATTTATATTATAATTAAACTTCCGACTTTTCCCTACAATGCCTGTTGCCATTTATCTTAGCTTACACGAACGCTCCATCTCTCTGCTCTTGACTCGGCCCCGTGTCCAGTTTTAGGAGAAATTGTGGCCCGCAGGTCAAAAAGTTTGCCCAACCCTGGTCTAGACCCACATAATTTCCACTGGGTTCACCACCTACAGGAAAGCTTACAACATGAAGCAGTGAGATTTGGGTGGCAGTGGTGGAGACTACTGCCTGTGAGACCCAGTAAGTAAATGAAGATCAATGAATGAATCACTATTCTTTTTGTGATGGGCTCTCATACATTTGATATTTTATCTTAGCATTTTGATGTTTTCTGTTAATGCCTCAAACTGTGTTATTTGTTCACAAATCCATTCTTTCTATCTGGTCTCTTTCTTTCCCTCTAACAGCATTTCCCAGCTGTCTGTGGGGCCTTCATGGATTCTCCATACAATGGCAACATGTCCCTCCAGACATCTTCCTCAAACCTCAACACCGGCTATTCTCGACCGTCAGACGCCGAGGATGATGGGAAAGTGTCCAGCGACACCATTTGGCTGTGGATTGCTGTGCTGGCAACTATCGGCAACATAGTGGTGGTGGCTGTGGTCTGTGCCTGTGCCTTCTGACACGACTGGAGTAGAGCAAAAAAAAAGATCACTGCCGGGAAACTTGTATATCCTGGGATACAATGTAAAATAGGTTTATTTTAAACTCAGGACCATGGGATTTTAAAGAGCGGTTTTATGAGAGAAAAAGTTTGGGTTGAACTACGGACAGAACTACATTCCATTTAAGTTTCTTTTTTTTTCTTTAATGAACACATATTGGAAATCTATTGTATTTATGTTCACCGTCTTCAAATTTTTCATAAACGATAAAAATAATTGCACCACACAGAGTTAATGATGTACATATGTTCTTGTGTGTCGTGTTAAACCAGCAGGTTTCCTACCAGCACATATATTTTTAACCTGTATTCCAATGTTGTATAAACACTTATTTAAACAATGTCAATAAAATGTATTCCCTTGATATATTTCATTATTTAACAATGTTAAGATGGTTGAGAAAGTAAAACTATTCTTTAAGGAAGGAAGGAAAGGAAAGCAAACACCTTATTGGGACATTGTGGTCCACACAACCAAATGTGTCCTCAGCTTTTAACCCATTACCAAAGTGAACAGTGGGCAGCTTTTGGCCCCTGGGGGGCAGTGAATGGTGATGGTGCCATGCTCATTGGACCTCAGTGAAACCTAAACAATGGCGGTCCCTGCACTATCATATATATATGACAGTCAGCCCTTGGACGAAGATGACACATCCATCCATCTTTGCCTGCCTATCTGTTGCCTGGTGGCAGAGGCAACATTCTCCACGACTGCCACCCAAATCACATTGCACTGCACCGTGCCTTCCTGCAAGTGGTGAGCTCACTGGAAGCCCACCACCGTAACAGGGATTGAAACTTGCCCAGGAGGTGAACCCTGGAGTTCCACACTGAGAGAAACATTGCCTCTGGGCCAAAGCAGAAGACCCATAGGACACATTAGTATTAGAAATGATATCACATTAGTGATATGAATAAGAGATAAAGTTATAATTATTTATTGGGCCTTCACTTTGGCCCAAATGTCTCTGTCTTTGGTGTGAAGCTCCAAGGATTCACCTCCTGGGCATGTACGAATCCCGGTTAGGAAGGTTGACTTCCAGTGGGCTCACCACCTGCAGGAGGATACCATGTGGTGGAAAAGGATTTTGCTGGCAGTTGCAGAAACTGCCGCCCCTGTTTCAGTGATAACAGGAGAAATAACCAAAGATAACTGCTGTGAATCTTCTTCACAGATCATTCTTCTACCAATGTATCCACTGTCCCTCCTCTGAACATGTCCAAACCATCTCAATCTGTCTTCTCTATCTTTTTCTCCAAACCTTCCTGTCTGTGTTGTCCCTCTAATCACCTCATTCCTGATCCTGTCCATCCTTGTCTCTCCTAAAGAGAATCTTAGCATCTTTAACTCCTCTACCTCCAGCTCTGTCTCCTGTCTTCTACCTATTCCTAGTGTCTCTAATCCATCCATCATGGCTGGTCTCACCACTGTCCTGTAAACCTTTCCCTTCACCTTAGCTGA
>JAFBJS010004824.1:1963-64681 GCA_016785265.1 Paraplagusia blochii
ATCTCTAGGATCATTCTTCTACCAATGTATCCACTGTCCCTCCTCTGAACACGTCGAAACCATCTCAATCTGTCTTCTCGAGCTTTTTCTCCAAACCTTCCTGTCTGTGTTGTCCCTCTAATCACCTCATTCCTGATCCTGTCCATCCTTGTCTCTCCTAAAGAGAATCTTACCCTCTTTAACTCCATGGTCCAAAAATTACCGTATTTTAGGCAGAATGTTGAATAAAAGGGTGTTTGGAGTTTATTCTTGGAGTTAGGGATTCTTGGGAGAATTAAAGCCTTAGAGTAAGGACTAGGATTGGGCAAATATAAAGGGTTGAGAAATGTTTATAAGAAGTCTTCACAAAACACCAAGAAAAAAACATCACTCTGCCAGTTGACTGACTCAGTGACTAGTGGCAGCTGTGGTGTCAGAACAAAAAGCTGACTATTTTCAAAGGAGCAGTCCTTCTTTCTTATTGTCTCCATGCACACAAACACCCTTTAACACCGCAGCAGAGCGGGAACAAGAGGGTCCAGAGACCCTCGAGGCTTCTGTTGTGATGCACAACTGCATTAGCTGAAGGAGCGGGGTAAATGAGTAAATACCTGGTCAGCGTTCAGAGCGCCCGGCTCGGCTGCGGCGCCCCCACCCCTCAACGTCATTAACATTCTTCCCTTAAATCACATCGTGAGCCATGTGTGTCCACATCAATCAGCCATTTTCATTTGAGCCCGTGCTCGTCCTTATCACCATTACTGCTGCGGTAATTGAGGAGCAGCAGCAGCAGCAGCAGCAGCTATGGAGGGGCTGTGTAGTTTACCTCCATCTGGGAGGTCAAGAGGAATGCAATTGGTTGACAATGATTATGCTCTGGTTGATTAGGCTATGGGCTACTGCTGAATATTTAACACTGATTAGACTAAGCCCTGTAGAGAGCCATGTGGCTGGCCAACAAAAGGAACAAGCTTATAGGACGGGGGACTGGAGGGGAGTGATCAGCACATGCTGAATGAAACAGTCTGTCTTATAGTCTCAGTGCCTGGGATTATTGTGTTCACTCCATTTCTGAGTCGTCTTTAGCACCGGCATTAAGCATTGTGATATTAATAACCACTTTTTTTGTGATAAGCAACAAAAGCTGTGAATAAAATATGTCAAAAGATATTATTCCGGAGACACTTTACTGGATCTTTAAAAAAAAAAAAAAAGAAAAGAAAATTCGACAAATGACTGGTGTATTTTGCCTGCGTGACAGGCGTATTACAACCAATTTATACAACTGCAGGGGAACGCAGATAAAAGAGATAGACGCATTAATAAATGATACACAAAATGGCTCCTCGTATCCTCTTGTGAAAATGCCAGCACTTTTTTCTCATCAGCGTTGGTGATATTTACACAGAAACTGGAGTGCACTCTTGATTGAAAGCCCGGGGAGGGGACGAGGAAACGCAGGAGGAGAAAAGAAAAAAAAAAAAAAATCAGAGAGGTGAAAGTGAGGAGAATTAAGGGGGTAAAAATGAGTAGGACAAAACAACAGATGGAAGGAGGCAGGAGCACGGAGGCTCAAACTGTTGTGATTTCTTGATAAATAGGTGAAAGTGATTGGGATTCTATGAAAAGGCTGTTTGTAGCACAGTGGCATTGGCTGGCAGCTCCGCTCTCTATCAAATAAAAGCTTTTCCTCCATCAGCGCTGCATCTGAAAGAGGCAGCTCCAGCCTCACTTGTCTTTCACTCTCCTCCCTTTATTCAACACCACACCGCCTCCTGCTGCAGCGGCCGCTCTGTCAGTGTGACAGATGTAGACACCAACACTGACCTAAATCACTCTTTTCCAGCACATTAACCCCCCGTGCCCCTACACCTTTAATGCAAAACACAAAATAGCAGCATAAGGAAACAGTCCAGACCTATCCTCTCAGGACACGCGGGATAATCAGTAAAAAAAAAAAAAAAAATCCCACCCTATTTTATTAGCCCACCCCCAGCAATTTTTCAACTGGTTAAAGAGGAGGAAAAAAAAAAAAAACACACAAAACCACAATGTTGAGCTCAATAAATCACCTGCTCCTCCTCAGAGGGATGTTTCTATGAGTGCGAGGAGCAAAAAAAAAAAAAAAAAAAAAAAAAAAAAAAAAAAAAAAAAAAAGCTTTTTGTTCAGTTACATGGAAAGGATCAATAATACTTTAATTACTGTGGCCAATGTTTATGAAATGCAATAATCATTCATTAAAGATGCAGACAGCGACAAGCAGGCGGACGGCCAGGAAGCAGGGCTGCGTGAGAGGGAGGGGACGGGAGCAGTGATGGGAGGGGACCAGAGAGGAGGACTATAATACTTTAATTACTGTGGCCAATGTTTATGAAATGCAATAATCATTCATTAAAGATGCAGACAGCGACAAGCAGGCGGACGGCCAGGAAGCAGGGCTGCGTGAGAGGGAGGGGACGGGAGCAGTGATGGGAGGGGACCAGAGAGGAGGACTGGCGTAAATGATTCATGGTTTGATATCTCTCCTGTATAATGGGCTCCTCCGGGGAGTAGCTGGGGCTCCACTGCAGTGACTGACTGACTGCCTGCCTGGCTGGCTGGCTGGCTGGCTCGATGGCTGCCTGTGCCTCTGCCTCTCCACCACGGCTACTCTGGCTACTGCCTCTGCCTGAGATAAAAAAAAAAAAAAAAAAGTCTCCCCTGCCATGGAGAGCGACTCAGTGAAGACAGAAAGCAGGGTTGTCCTCACAAGCACATGAAAGGAGGGGACTTGATTCGATATCGTCTGACAAAATATCTGGAGGGGCATACGGGGGGGTGGGGGTGGGCAGAGGGAGGAAGGACGAGAAAATATCAAATTCTTTCTAAGGAGGAGAAGAATGCCTGAAGAGATGCCGAGGATGCCTTTAACGTCTAATGGGAATATTGTTGTATTTTTCAAAACAACTCCCCCCGAAACCTGTGTCCTTGTCCTCCACACCCTGTCCATCACACACACACACAGCCCCCCTCCGCCCACCCTCCTGCTCTCCACCTTAAACACATACCCTGTATCTTTTCCTCATCCGCTGCAAAAAAAAAAAAAAAAAATGAAGAGATTACGGTTGTAACGTGTTAGGCTAATCATAACACAGACAGTTTAGTGCCATCTTGCATAATTAAATGCTTTGCTCTAACCACCTAATGCATACTAATTTGGAACAATCTACTCCTGGAGTTGGCAGACCATGAAGCTCCCTGCAAAGGACACGCTCATTTCTCTCTCAGCATGCACGCATATGTGCATATATGTGTGTGTGTGTGTGTGTAGAAAGCGAGCATGCACACACACACGTTCTCGATGACTGATTTGCATAGCAGTAAGGTGTAAAAGGGCACGCCGTGGACTTGAGAGAAAAGGTCAAGCATTATTACAACATGACTAAATAAACAGGCTGCTCACAGAGAAGCCCCCGCCCCACACCTTCACCTCCACCTCCGCCACCAACAGTCAAGCTGCTGTTGATACTGATAGACTCCACCCACGCTCACGCTCCCATTCTACCTGTATGTCTGACCGTCTGCATGTCTCTCTGTGTTTTTGTCTGCCTGTGATTCGCCTTCATTCCTCATCTATATCCCTGCAGCTCTGAGACAGCTGACACCAGGACCGTCATATCCTGTGTAGATTCTTATCCCGGCTGGCTTTATTGCTCTCTTCCTCCTGAGTCACATGCACACACGCAGTCAAAGGAGCGTAGAAGGGAAAGACAGGGGCAGCAGAGCGTGCTTTAGAAAGCGCATTAATATTAATTGCACTAGCTGGACTGATAACACAGACAAGATGCCCCTGTGAGGGAGTGGGATGCATCCTGCTTTTTGTTCACAGCATCTCTTCGTCTGTTGGATGCTCACGGTGGAGACAAGAGAACGCCTAGTGTTTCATCTTTAATACAGCTCTGTCTCTCTTATGCCGGGGTCTGCTCTCGTTCGTGCGAGGAATTAATTTGTCGGAATCGGTAGGTGTTATAAAGCGAGAGGAGACGAAGGAAAATATTTGGCAAAGGATAGAGATTTTCAATGTCCCACGTAACTGCAGTGGAGCTGGTTGATAAATCTATTGTCCTAGTAGTGTAGAAAAACAAAATTAAACATCAGCTAAAAAATTAAACTAAACAAATAGTAGCCTATTAATTTTCCACTTTTGACCTAATTATTTTTTTTGGGCTGCTCTGAAAATACCCCCCATTAGCCACTTGGTAGGTTCCTGTTGATTTACCGCAATAATATCCACTGCATTTACAGTTAAAGAAGAAATGACTTTGCTTTTTTCTTCAGTTTCTTTTTCATTTCAATGCCAGGTTCCACATTGTTTGGACAAAGATAAAGATAACAACACCTATACAGTAGCTCATAAGACTTTAAAACCACAATTAGTCCTAAAAGTGGACATGGGAGCCAAATTAGGCCCAGAAATGTAAATATAGCAGAAAAAAAAGAAATATAATCAGAATACAAACAAATTTCATAATTTGGAGAGGTTTGGTGGGCCGAATTACCAAGCTAAACGGCCACATCTGGCCCCCAGGCCTTAGTTTGCCCATGTCTGTCTTATATCTGTAGCTAATGGATTGTCCTGCAAAAACAGTGCTTTTAGTCATTCAATGTTTTCCCGCTTATTGTATTCTTCATGTAATGTATCTTTAATGGCACTATTAAAATTACCAATTCGTTCATTTTAATTATTCGTTAAAACGAACAAGAAATTGACGAAAAAAAATCAATGTTTTAATCAAGAGACTAGGAGATAACTGGTGTTCACTGCTTCACAAAAAAAACAACAAAGAACTACAAGGTTTTCTTTCAGAAAAAAAAAAGAAATCCCTGGACCTGGAACACACCACTGCAACTCGAGTACTGAGAGTTGAAGAGTCAGTAGACGGAGATATAAACCACACACAAGTGCCACATAAAACTGTAAAGAATAGTCATACAACAACACTGCCTCCAAACTGAACACGCTGTTCAACTATCAATAAACAAAAACAGTGCTTTGTCCTCGGTTTCCAGGCACCCAGTGGGAGCAAACCTCAGCAGCTCAAGCCTTTGTGTCTTTAAGATAACGGAGACATTGATGGACTGACATCATAAACACTATGACTGCGAACTTGTGCAAGGACGCGGAGCTTGTCCAACCAGTGGACGCTTTCAAGACATGGTTAAAAGTAAGATAATGGATAAAAGAAATAGCAGCACTTTAGTCTAATCCCATGTATAAACCAACTGAGACAATTGCAAAACAAAAGTAGTAAAAACTTGACGTGGTTACAGTAGCACACGCCTGGTAAATATACGGTTGAGATAACAAATATCTGACAATACTGCAGTATAGAATTTCATCTCTGATAATGTAATGCCCAGATCTCTCTGGGTCGGGGGCCGGTACTGGTCCGTAGGTTAATTGGTGCTGGGCCAAGAGAAATAATGTTTCCTTCCTACACTTGATCCATACCCATATCAACATATGAACTTCGCAATAGAAGGATCTAGGTCTAGGATTCCATCATTCATAATGCAATTATATTTGATTAGGAAATATTTTCTCAGTGAAGACAACAACATAAACTCAAAATCATTGATACAAGATTCTAAACTTGTCAGTCTGGTAGCAGATAATTATAGGCTGTGTTTGAAGTAATCCTTGTTGTGTGCATGCACTGTTAATCCGGGTAGGAAGATTTTATAGGTAGAAATAAAAGAAAACAGGGGTATTTTTCTGCCACAAGACATTGTTGAAGACAACAACAATAAACTCAAAATGACGCTGAGTCATTGATACAAGATTCTAACTTTTAATACCGGTCTGGTAGGAGAAAATTATAGGCTGGGTGCACTAGGGAAACCGTTGTTGTTGTCGGGTAGGAAGATTTTATAGGTAGGAAAATATATCAGGACATCTGAAATTTTATTTTATTAAGTGGTATTTATCTGCCACAACTTAACGACCGGTCCATGATGAGCCAGTACCAGTACCAGACATTTAACTAGTCCGTGGTTGGAGAACAGTGACTTAACTGGTGTCTGCCAGTTGTATGACTACACAAAGCACTTGCCAACATCACATGCAGTGATGAATGTGCAATGATGACAGCATGTGAAATGGAGGGTCTTAGGAGTTAACTCGCTAAATGCTTCGTGTCATCAACAAAGCCATGATCCAGAAACACGCTAGCAGTTGCACCACATCTGACCGAATGATGACATATTTCTGTGCTGTAGCTCTGGTGAATTTCTCCTTGTGAGCAGTAGCTGCACCGAGCTGTGTGGGTGCGCTCGCTGAGAGCAATGAAAACGAGACATGATGACTTATCACACTGGCGTCCGCGTTAATAGCAGAAAAAATGTGCTCCAAATAACAGAGTGCTTAAGTGATTCCATTTTTATTTCTCCCACTACATTTGGCTTTGCCACCTTTTATGTCCTCCACACTGCACTCAATATTCTCTGAGCAAAGAGCTCTGCCACCGATGTAAATATTCTGCTGTCCCGAGGAGAGAACCTGCTTTTTCACGACGGCGAATAAAAATACGAGCTGAAGTGCTGCAGCTCGCGTCCACGTTTGAGCTCTTTTCCCTCTCATGCTGTAGGAAATAAGCAGGTGGCCGTGGGCAACAATAGATGACAGCTATATCTCCACACTGTTCCATTTCTCCCTCTTTTCTCTATTATCCTCCTTTGTCAGTGGCTACAGGAGGGGAGCCTGCCGCTGTCATTACTGCCTCCGAACACTAGTGGGTTTCTGTGCAAGTACGGTGTTTTTTTTTTTTTTTTCCTGCTCCTTTTTTCCAATTTCCCCCAAGACTCATCAACTCCCCATTACCAAGTCTAATCAGGTGGTGCTGCAGAGATCTGCCGAGAACCACAGCCGCAAGCACACACACACACACACACACACACACACACATCTTTATACTAGAGGATTCATTCAAAAAGCCTGGGAGGTTTTCCAGCAGTTGCACCACAGGATCATGAACAGGGCGAGGAGATGAACGGAGGAGAAATACTACAGACTAAATGTTGACGAGTGGTTTATGACTCACAGGGGCAGGAAGACAGACAGATGTGATAATGTAGACCTCCTTTAAGGGACTAACCAGACTGGAATCCCACCCCCAGGACCACTGGTCACAAATTATTGGGTTTTTTTTTTTTCTTTTTCATTTCATATGTTACCAACTAAACACACCCAGTCTAATTAGGGCAAGTCTTTTATTTGTTCCCTTAACTAAGTCACATAAACAATGATAAAATAGCTTCGATCTGTTTAGACAAACGAACATAGTGTTGAGAAATTCTCTGTATCTCTATCCTCTATATTAGGCCAAACGGATTCCGAATAGTTTACACATATGCTTGAACACGTTGAAACAAAGAATTATAATAAACTTAAACTGGTCACACTAAAATATCAAGGTAAATTTGTTATGAGAACTTTACAATCTACATTCTCAAAAGGTGAATTCTCGTCAGTTGGGTTACTGCCAACGCACCATTTTTTTAGCTAACCTAAATGACACCACTGGTCCCCAACCACTGGGGCGGGGACAGGTACCGGTCCGTGGGTGAATTGGTGCCGGGCCCTAGTTGTCTTTTACTCACACTTCATACAAACCCATATTCTTAATAGAATGACTAGGATTCCATCATTAACAATGCAACTATATTTCATAAGGAAATGTTTACGTAACAACAACAATAAACCCAAAATGACGCAGATCGATTTAGACAGTTTTCAATGATGAGCAACTGATACAAGATACTAATCCTTTGTACCGGTCTGGTAGGAGAAAACCGGCTGTGTGCACTTGGGAAACCCTTGTTGTGTGCATGCACAGGTAATTTGGGTAGGAAGATTTTATAGGTAGGAAAATATTATAAAACACTGGGCACTTAAAAAACTTAACAACCAGTCCGTGTAAAAAGTACCAGACATTTAACGAGTCCGTGGTGCAAAAAAGGTTCTAGGAACACCGTGTTACACCATTCCTTTACATATATTCCTGTTGCAATTGGGACAGAAGTCAAGTATATGTAAAAACAATAACGCTATTATTGCAGTTTTTCTTCTAGCAGAAATGGACAATCAGGATTTCCTTTTGTTCACTAAAGGCAAAAGTTCCAGACGAGGTCAGTCATTCCAGTGCATTCCACCGAGCTACGTTCTCTCACAATGCAGTCTCTTGCATAGCTTGCTCTCTTGATAACAATGACTAAAAGAACATTTAAGTGATAACAAAAGAAAAGAAAAAATGAAAGGCTGTGCGTCCTTGTTGTTTTCTCTGCCTCTTATTTAGTTCTTCGCAACGGCAGTTGCACAGGCAAAACCTAAAACCCAGGGGAAGAGTCAAGCGTTGGCTGAGTGAAAAGCAGAAACAAAGCAGAAATGTGCGCTGGTTTATGTTGAGATGAACACAGGCCTGTTCTTGATTAGAGGAGAGAATGAAGTGTTAACAAAGAGAAACAGAGTGAAGGCAGAGAGGAGGGCTGATCCTCCAGGAAGGCAACTCAAAGATTTCAAGGCTCATATACTAGCGGGTCAATTCTAGTACATATTTGATATGATCTTGTGGGCCAAATTTAATTACACCGTGGTCCAGATTAGGCCCCAGGCCTGAGTTTGACACCTGTGCTCTAAAGCAGTGATCCCCAACCTTTTTGCGCCACAGACCAGTTAAATGTCTCGTACTTTTATTACAGACTGATTGTTAAGTCTTGGCAGATAAATACCCCTTAATAAAATTAAATTTCCAGTGTTCTGAAATATATTCCTACCTATAAAACCTTCCTACCAGAATTAAATGTGCATGGGCACAACAAGGATCTCTCAAGTGCACACAGCCTATAATTTTCTGCTACCCGACTGGTATAAAAGGTTAAAATCTTGTGATAAGACAACAACAATAAACACATTTTGAGTTTATTGTTGTTGTCTTCACTGAGAAAATATTTCCTGATCAAATATAGTTGCATTATTGATGATGGAATCCTAACCATTCTATTGTTCAGTTCTTTTGTTGATATGGGTATGGATCAATCGTCAGATGTGGCCAAAAGGAAACATTATTTCTCTGCGGCCTCGCACCAATTCACCCACGGACCAATAACGGTCCCTGACCCAGTGGTTGGGCACCACTGCTTTAAAGTGAATATTTAACCTTAAATAAAACCAAGACCTTTCACATCCACCTTTAGTGTAATGTGAAGCCAGGCTTAACTAGTTCATTTCATCTCCATGACGTGTTTGCAGAGTGAACTGGTGTTGTGTCAAGCATATTGTTTCCATTGTGCCAGAAATAAAAGGAAACAATTGGACAACCTGACAGGACCACTCCACTCACTCAATCACAACCATGAAACCTGGGGGCTAAAAAAAAAAAAAAAAAAACATCCCAAAGCCTGATTCGTGCGGCAGCCTCTCAATCTGGCGAGCCGGTTCTGTTGTTTAAAATTAACCAGATCAAATCAACATGGAACGCTGCTCGGCGGACCTATCCATTTGGAATCACTCGGAATGTGACAAGCACTAAATCAACTTGTCATTAGCGTCACAATAATTTATTACTGCAATGGGCTGAAAAGAAATCGTCAGATGGGGCCAAAAGGAAACATTATTTCTCTGCGGCCTCGCACCAATTCACCCACGGACCAATAACGGTCCCTGACCCAGTGGTTGGGCACCACTGCTTTAAAGTGAATATTTAACCTTAAATAAAACCAAGACCTTTCACATCCACCTTTAGTGTAATGTGAAGCCAGGCTTAACTAGTTCATTTCATCTCCATGACGTGTTTGCAGAGTGAACTGGTGTTGTGTCAAGCATATTGTTTCCATTGTGCCAGAAATAAAAGGAAACAATTGGACAACCTGACAGGACCACTCCACTCACTCAATCACAACCATGAAACCTGGGGGCTAAAAAAAAAAAAAAAAAAAATCCCAAAGCCTGATTCGTGCGGCAGCCTCTCAATCTGGCGAGCCGGTTCTGTTGTTTAAAATTAACCAGATCAAATCAACATGGAACGCTGCTCGGCGGACCTATCCATTTGGAATCACTCGGAATGTGACAAGCACTAAATCAACTTGTCATTAGCGTCACAATAATTTATTACTGCAATGGGCTGAAAAGAGGCTTTTTCTGGGGGTTTGACTAGCAAAAGACTTGTTTATGAAAAGAAGCAGGCTTTAAAATTTTTGTGCCAAAAAGCATTTTCTCCATGTGACGAGACGACAGAAGAAGGAGAGAAGAAGGGATTTGGCCTCTTCTTATGCTGCTACACCCACAGCTCAGCTAAGTGACAGTGAATCCTGCACTGAGTAGATTTGCTGCTTTTGAAGGCCTGGAAACTTATCTGGCAGAGTGCTCGCAGGGGAGAAAGATGGATGGGAGAAAGTGGGGACAAAGCTTTACCTCTCTCACAGTCCTCTATTTGTCTGCTCATCCCCGGAGGCCTTTGGACTGCTTGGTACAACAAAAGAGGGGCTGGAAGGCACGGTGGAGGGCGGGTGGGAACAGATAAAGAGCTCTGTGGTCACCCACAGACAAAGCAAAAAGCAGGGAGGACAAGTTTGCAGGTAAATATTGGGGAGCAGCTGGCTGGGCTGAGAGAGAGGCTGAGGAAAAAAAAAAAATCAATTATAAATGACTTCTCTGCAGATACAAGATGGAGCTCCGTCTCCCAACCACACAAACACACTCCAACTGCAAGGTGCCATAAACACTCCAACACACAAATGTTACTCGGGCATCCAGGGAGGACATTCTAATGGTCCCCTCTTTCTGGTAGAATTCTGTGATACGCCACAGAGAAGCCATGGCAGAGTGTCACAACATTCAGTTACCATGGTGACAAAGTCAGGGTCAGAACATACTGTAGCATTGACTAAGAGCGATCAATATTGAAAACTACTAAATAGATACTATAACAGGGGCAGTGAGGGGCCTAGTGGTTAAGGAGCTGAACTGGGTAACGGAAAGCTGCAGGTTCGAATCCACCAACTGCCCACTGTTCACTTTGGAGATGGGTTAAATGCAGAGGTTGAATTTTGTTGTGTGCAATGGTGTTGATCACAATGACAAGGAGTTTGCTTTCCTTCCCTTTCCTTTCCTTTCCTTTCCTAACTGTTTCCTGTATTTGTTACTATCAAAGAAGGCTATGACACTTGCTTGCAAACATATACAGTCATGGAACAAAATGATTAGACCACTCTGCTGTTTTCTTCAATTCCTTGTTCATCTTAATGCCTTGTTCCACTAAAGGTTTATCACCTGGGGGAAACAATGAACACAAAACCATGCAATGACTAAAAGCACTGTATTTGTCAGTACAATATTATTGCTAGTGATGTAGGAACGAAAGTGATTTTTTTGTCACTGTCAATAAAACCATGCAAAATGGCCAGAAATCAGCTCTGAAATTAAACTTAATTATGAGCCTTTTTTGTTGTTATTATATTTGTCCAGATGAATGTAGCTTAAGTGTAACAGGTTAGTTTAGTAAATAGAATGCAATTGAAGCGCCCGGACAAACACCGGAGTAAAAAAAAATAAACAAAGGTTTCCCTTCTGATTCTTCTATGCAAATTTCTTCAGGAGAAGTGTTCAGCAAATGAAAATGTTGGAGCTCTTGTGACCTGTGTCAGAAGTAGACAAATATAATATGTACAAAGCCATTTCAAACCTGATTAACAACTGTAGGAATGATCATTTTATTAAGTAGTAGCTTATGACAGGAGTAATTTGCCACGTCACTGCTTTGAGTAGGAGCATTTGCGAGACACCAGGCACACACTACTTCAACGTCAACCTAAACCAGATCTGTGAAATCAATGGACTAGACAAATATCCTCCTTTTCACACAACGCTTTCTATAAGCGGCAATAACCATCGCTTATTCTCCCCGTGCTGGAACCTCCAGACTCCTTAAGGCAAACAAAAAAGTCTCCTCTGACTCCATCAGTGCAGTAGTCACATCTAGAGCTTCTGACATGATGAAAGAGGAGGAGGGAGAGAGGAGGAGACGCTGAAGGGAGTGGTGGGGAAGGTACCTTGCAGGCAAGATGGAGCCAGACGGAGAAGGCTGGGAGAGAGAAGAGAGGTGAGTGAAAGAGAGGTTTCACAGCAACTTCATTAAAGTACAGCAGCCGGTTGTGAAGGGGGTCGGTGGCCAAGCACTGTAGAAAGACTCCTTCGTTCTCCCAGTTAATTAGGATTTCTGCCGCTTCATTTTGGGCCAAAGGACAGGATGTTGGAGGCTTGATTGCCTTTTATTTCCCAGTGTTTCAGCCCCGCTGCTTGTGCCGCTTTATTAACTAGAGATCTTGCAGATTTACAGCTCCGCCGCAAACATCAGTTTCAATAATTACGAGAAAACTGTTAGCGGCAACACCACAAAACGCACACAGACACACACATACGCACATTGAGAGCTGCCTACCTCTCAACTCCCAGAATCTAATTTCAATAGACGTGCCCTTTCCATGATTGTATATTATAAACAGGTTAAAACACACATTGATTAGCCTCAGTCACACTTGGCACTTCAAACACTTAACGTCTAATCCTGGGCCCAAAGGGCAATGCAAATGCTGTGAATGTCACATTTACATTCAGCATTTAATACCGGGAGTTTTTTTTTTTTTTGTGGTTGCGAAACAAAAGAGATGAATATTAATCTACAACCAGTTACATATGGAACCGTTCAGCTCCAGGATAAATGGAATTCTGCTAAAAGTAAAACAGTTCAAATTCAAATACAAAAGAAATAATTATGGTTAAATGGTGTTAATGTGCTTTAAAGTAGTAATATTGTCCAATGTCTAATGGAGGGGGGTGGGCCCCCAAGTATGAGCTACAAGGCAGCATCAAGGCAAATTTTTCTCTTTTTTTGCCACAGTGACAAAAAATACACTTTATTCTACTCTTTTTTCCCAGTAAAATGTTTTTTTTTTTCAATTGAAGAGCCCTCTGCTGGCAGGAAGGAGAACTAACAGCCACCAATCTAGCCCCCTGTAACAATGTTGTTTACATCAGGGAAAAAAATCAACTGAATCAATTTATGATTCAGTTTATTATCATTTTCCTGACTATACATAAGGACTACATAAGATAAAACCAGTTTAATTTACAAACCAAACAATTGGTCGGTAAATCCAAAAAATATTTTAATGATCTTTCAACAACAGCAAAGCATAGCATGTGAAAAAAATCTGATAATTAATCGTAGAAAACCAGGATTATAAAAAATTAAGAGTAACGACTGTATCAACTAAAAGGGAGGCGCCATTTTGAATCCTTCAGTGCTACTCACTTTTTTTGGATTTTCAGGTTACAGAAAACAAACAGACTGTGTTAGTACTGTCTGATCGTTCTGTTTGTGAAAGTCAGATGATTAAAACGTTATGCAGACGGTACATTTTGATCAGCTCGTCATTACATCGATCATATCATATTTGTAAAAAGCTGCATCAAAGATTTTTATATTTGGAGAGGAAAATACTGGAGAATAAAAATAAATTTGTGACAGCAGGTACAGTAGGGAAAAGAAAAGGAAAAAAAAAAAATCTAAAATCATATTTCAGACAGCAACCAGCTTCAGATTCAGAACAAAGAACAATAGATTACATTTGAATAAAATCAATAATTGTGTTGACTTGCAGTGTATTGCTTTCCTGTCTTCTCAACTCGCTTACTAATGTTTCTTTCATGAGCCGGCCCACTGCTGGTGACATTACAGCTACAGCACATCCACAAGTCCCCGATGGATGAATGAAAATGGTTGGCGTAAAACACAATTAGTACGGTCCATATGGCTGCCAGTGGAGGAGGAGCAGGAGGAGTCCCCTGTGGAGGCCCACTCTTTTGTTACCTTAAAGATCAAACTGTTGTCATAATAATGGGACTATATCACTTGTCGCTGCCTTTTTGTTTTATTTTGTTTCGTAATTTTTTTTCCCCTTTTCCCTTCATGAAGTCTCACAGCTTTACCAGATCCTAACATTTGGGGAATAACTCTGAGCAAATAAATTGACCAACCATGGCTGATGGCCCAATCAATAGCTCTTTCATCGTGATTAATGGCTCATATTAGGCGGTGTGGAAATTTAATGTGAGGGGAGCGTTACTTCCTCATCTGAGTGCGGCCTGATTGATTGGTGATAACCTATTTTTTTGACCAATGGAACATGTTCGACCTATGCAAAATGAATCCGCGGAATGATTTACTGTACTTTAGACGCCTCTTCTCTGCTGATAGCTCTGTGCGTATTCCTGGCCTGACAGGCATTTTCTTGTCTGTGAAAACCCAGACACCTTTTACTGAATAGAAGCGAACAACAACAGCTTGAGGCAACAGATTTATTACAAATTGATCTATTAGATAGCACTGCTGTGCTTTGCTTTTTTTTTCTGCCCACTCTCTCTCTTTTTTTTGCCTTCCCTCCTCCTCCCCTGGCTGTCAGCCTTCTCCCGATAGCTTCAGTGTATCAGAGTGGAAGTGCTACAGTGGCAAATCTAAACCCAATCCTCAGAACTCATTTTCTCTGTGCTGGCTGCAGATACAGGGCTACAGAGACAAGATGTCCATTCTTAAACCCAGTCGATCCAGCTTTAAGTCCACCCACCTAAAGTGATGGCTCAGACGGCTCAATAGGTATGCCTAACCTGCAAGGGCGAACAAGAGCGCTGTTTACCGGAGGCACCTCTGTGAAGAGGCGAGTGGAAAACAGCACAATGTCACAGGGGTCATTTCCTTCCAGCTGCATGAACCGTGAGCCAACCGTCGCTCTCCATTAAAACATCAGTTACAGGTTTGCAAACACCGTGTGCCTCATGTGCGCCACAGTCACAGTCGCAATGCCTTTGTTAGTCACGGGGACAAACGCAGCACAAGTGGTGCATTGTAAAACCATGTTCACGAATGATTGGTTTCATCCAGTGTTAAAAATCAATGTCCTGCATAGACAATATTGGACCGCAAAAAAAAAAAAAAAAAACAACAAGATAACACGTCACTGTGTTCACTTCCATTAGAGACAAAGAGAGGTTTGTTGAATAATAGATAGCTGGTATTGACACAACTCTCTATAAAATAATCAATTAAATCAACTGGACCTTTTAGATCTACTAATCAAGATGGTTCAAGCCAAGTGGAACAGAGGACAGGCTGTTCTTAAAGGTACATTAGCAAGAAAAAAAAAATTACAAAATGTTTTTTTTTCTTTACACCACCACAATTAGTTTTGAAATGATTGTAGTGATTTCGATAACTATAAAGAAAACCAAAGAAAATGGCTCAATATTCCCTCTTAAATTTGTGATCTAAACCAGTGGTGCCAAAACACTGGGCTGGGGCCCAGTAGCGGTCCGTGGGTGAATTGGTGACTGGCCGCGGAGAAATAATGTTTCCTTTTGACCCCATACTTCCACTTGATCCATACCCATATCAACAAAAGAACTGAACAATAGAATGGCTAGGATTCCATCATCAATAATGCAACTACATTTGATGAGGAAATATTTTCTCAGTGAAGACAACAATAGTAAACTCTAAGTGATGCGCAGTCATTGATACAAGATTCTAATCTTTTGTACTGATTGGTAGCAAATAATTATAGGCTGTGTGCACTTGAGAAATCCTTGTTCCCATGCACAGATAATTCAGGTAGGAAGATTTTATAGGTAGGAAAATATTGCAGAAAATTCAATTTCATTATCGACCAGTCTGTGGAAATACGAGACATTTAATCGGTTCGTTGCACAAAAAAGTTGGGGAACACTGATCTACCAAATAGATGTACCTTTACAGTAATGGTACCAGGCATTACAGTGAACAAGAAAACAGCAGGGCGTTCTAATAATAATTTCCATGACTGTATTCCTATATATGGAATGGAGAATTGCCTGACAATACAGCTACAAAGGGAGCTGAAAGCAAACAGCACTGACTCCTCGTGCTCCGTTAATTACCTCAATCTTTCATCGCGCTACGGAAGAGAAAGAGCACAGAGAAAAGGTGGCCGTTTGTACCAAGTGGAACACATAAATTTGGGCACCATAAAAAAAAAAAAAAAGAAAAGAAATGAGCGCCATCTAAAGGATGCTGAAATACTGTGGGGTGAGTGCGTATATGTCTAATAAAAACATCCCCGGGCAGAGGCAGCTGCAGGGGGTGAGCACAGTAAAACACTAGCATGCATTGTTTGTGTTTCTGCACCACGAGCGCCATGCCGTGTCATTACATGAGGCAATCTCTTACCTAATCAGCACTGACACACACATACACAGCAGCAAAGCACTCCATCTCCTCCTCCTCCTCCTCCTTTTCCTCTTCATCTCACTCCACCTCTTTCTTTCCCTCTCCTCAGGGGCCATCCAGCTGATCCTACACCATTTCATTTTTCCTCTTTTAGCCGAGATGGCAAATGGCTGACTCTTAATTGTGAAGACCTAATTCATGGTTACGAATCGCCATCCGCCTGCTATGCATAAAAACATATATATTTATGTAAATATACATATATAACACATATATTTATATATACACATAAGCAGGTCTGTCTACAGACAGAAGTGTCATCTAACCGTGTAATAATGTCAAACACACGGTTGAAAATAAAGAAATCATTGGTGCAGTCAGCTTCATCTCAACTACTGGCGTCTTTATTGTCATTTCCATTGCCTCACACCACTTCCCTTTCTCTCAATTTCCACACTCCATTGTACAATCTTCAGGAAAATCACATAGGACAATAAAAAAAGGTGATGGAGAATTTTCAACATTTCATTCTATAACCTCAAGACAAAATATGGAGACAACGCAGATACGGTAGATTGTTCCGTACCTGTAAACAACAGCATGCACAATAGGTCTGATTAATAAAGACATGACACCGTGCCAAGCCGGAGGAACATTAGAGACAGAGACAGGATGAAGTGAGACGGAGCTCGCAGAGGAAACAGATTTGATCACATCGAGTACATCAAACACCACCACCAATATGTGGCAAGACAGCTTGCAATTGTTAACACGGATGGTGTTTTTTTCCCCCCCGATACAATCTCCTTGGCACAATTGTAGAGGCTGCAGCGCTAGGCCAGAATCAAACAAGGATGAGATATGATGCTGCACAAAAAAAAAAAAAAAACACATCCACCACAATTCTGTCTTTTCTGACATACAGGGATATGGCAGGATGAAGAGGGGAAAAGGAGGAGGAGGGGAGGAGCTGTGGGTGGAGGGGAGGCTCGCCTCATTTCTGCCAGTGTGCCCTGTGTGCGTGTCAGTCCAATATCTTAAAACAACACATGCAAGGCTTTGCTACAGCCAATTACCCAGGTCTTGGCAGAGCAACTGAAAAACATCTTCGGAGAACAATAAAGAGAGCTTGGCTGGCTGTGCGCGCTGTCAGTAAGTGCTGACAGATTGTTATTTTTAATGAATATACAGCACTTGAATGGCCCATCAAGAGGTCTTTGAGCAAACATTGCTCCTTTGTTCACAACATTAATTTTCTATGCAACAGCCAGATATCTTTAGATGAAATTGATACCTAGCAGTGTAAAGGGGAAGAAAAGGCCAAATCGGTTTATTCACTCGCTTGTTCGCCGCGAACATTTGGCGGCTGCGGAACAAAGACAACAGGATGTAAATACTGTCCATTTGATTTCGGGAATTTAAAACAAAAACATATAACACGTCTGAGCTAAAAGGTCACCATTACCAGAAAATGACTGTGTATTTATCACATGTAGTCATCATCATTATCATAATATTTCAATTAAAACACAGGGGTACAATTAGAGATGCTTTTCAAGGTCATCCAAAAACAATGAAGTGTTTGACTGTCCTTCCATTTACTTACTAAGTGTTCTTCCATGATGTCATATTAGCATGACAGATACTGTTGTTAGAGAAAAAAAAACGGACACAAATATACGCGGATGTCATCTGCATGGACAAGAACTCTACGGACACAGCGATCACCAGATAAAACACACGTGTCAAACTCAGGCCCGGGGGCCAAATTTAGCCCACGGTGTCATTACATTTGGCCCACGGGATCCTTTCGATTGTCTACTGGTGTTGGTCCACTAGTAAATGAGAAAAAAATTTCTAGTGGCCTGTGAAAAGCAACAGATAATGTTGTTTTGGTTGGTTAAAGTTTATTTCAATATAAAAAAAAAAAAATTAACGTTACATGTTGAAGTTGAAGTTGAAGTTGAAGTTGAAAACATTACAATATATATTTCATGCATAACTTATAACTATCCACATTTCATGTTGTCAGGCCTCCGTTAACGGTCATTTGTGTTTTAAAACCCAGGTTGTCAGTCATCAAGCATCACTGCAGTCAAATAACGTGGTTCATTCCAGGTCCTTTAATGAGAATAATGCCACTTGGTGTGGGTTTTTTTTTTTTCCCGTGGGAAAATTCTAGCTGCTACATTACGGGGTTCTAAGCCTAAGGTGCCCAGAGAACACAGGTCGTAACTATTTCTGACAGCCTGGGTGTAAACTGGAGGGTTTTTTTTTTTTTGCTATTCAAACATGAAGCCTTGAAACATGTTCAAGTAAATGTTGGCCAATGGTGGTGTAACTAATAAATTGAAGATCCTGTCCCTAAATGAAGAGGCTCTGCTCTGCTAAAGGCCGACGTACACTGTGCGAATTTGCCACAATTTTCCAGTTGTACAACGTTTGGGCCTGATTTTTGGCTCAAATCACTTAAATCGAATCAGGGATACGACAAGATATTATCGTCTCATGATCGATGTGCGAAACATCAATCAGAAAAAGAGGATACAAATGTACACAGGTGTCATCTGCATAGAAAACACTGCAGCTACTGCACTCATCAGCTAAAACAGGGGTGAAAAAGCTAATATATATATATATATATGTACCTATATTCACTTGATATCTTATTCTCTAAATGATGTTATGCTGTCTGACTCAATACAGTATATGACTCTCACTTTAGAACAGTGATTAGCATCTTCAAATAGAATTACATCTCCAGTTTTAAGGACTGTTATTATTTATGAACTTTGCCAGTCTCTGCTAAAGGCGACGTACACTATGCGATTTTGCCCAAATTTTTCAGTCGTACAATGACTGGGCCTGATTTTCGACTTTAGTCGCACAACTTTGTGCTACGTACACAGGGTTACGACAAGGGATTATCGCCTGTCGTTCGATTTTGCCAAAATCAAACAGGATTGATCCTGCCGATCCTGCCAATTTGTATGAGCAGTGTCAGAAGTCCGATCGCTCCCGATCATCGGATGTCACAGTGTCAGAACACCAGTCTTGAGCTGTCTGATCGCCCCTGCGATTCATTTGTACTGTACTGTGCGAGTAGCATGTGCTGCCACAATTGGGGGGAAAAAAAATAAATAAATCATCGAACATAGTACACCTGGCTTAGGATGCTAGGAAGGTTGGAAGGTCTGGTAGGAAATAATTTGTGGATTGTGGGAACCTGCCATCGTGGTATGCACTGCACAGCAGCTTTGAAACTTGACCCAGGCCTTATGAAAACGGCCAATAATCTTTCATGACAATTCATGGTGAAAGTGAAATGTAGTGACAGCAAGTAGGTAAAGAACAGCCGGACGCCGTTCAGGCACAGCATGTAAACACTGAGCTCCCGAACATGTGTATTGACAAATCATCCAACAAAGAGCAGCCGAGCGCACGTCGGAGGGAAGACTTTTTTCTTCGCACACATGCCTACATACTTTCAGCTTTCATTTGCCACATATTACTCACTGAGTGGCGCTATTATTCACACACTCATTAGACATTAAAAGGAAAAGAGCGGGGTTATTACACTTCTCTTATCATTACTCCGCCGCTATTACACCCGCTGAGCTTGAATGACGTTGACTGAGCGGCGGTGTGTCACTGGGTGTGTGAGTCAAAGTAATTTATGAATCTGCTGTTCTTGAGAATTAAATTGAAAACAGCCTGACCTCCTGTGACCACTGAACTAACCAGTGAGTGTGTGTTAAAGAGGATTCCGCACGCCTATTTAAAAAGCCACATGAAGGAGCCCGGAATAACATGAAAAGGAACAAAGAGACTAAAATGTGACCTCCGTGACTGTAATGTTTTATAGACGACTCTTAAAACATCTCTTGGTGAAACTCAGAAAAGAAAATCCCCCTTCCGCAAAAACCATAAACCAAACATTAAGGTGTTTTACTGTCAGGGGTTGAGCTTAACCAGTAATCAACATATAGCCTGTAATAGCAGAAGACAGGAAGCTAAGCCAGCAAGTTTACAAACCAAACAATAATTTAAGAAAACGCATGGACTGAGAAAACACAAGTCTGTACTGTATGTAAAACAGACACTTCTTCACCACAGGTCCCATATAGAAGAGGTATGGATTCACAATAGTAGTGTAAACTGGGAGAAAACTACAGTGTTTTTACTTACAATTTATTATACAGTTACTAATAAATGATCTGAGGATCTAAAGACAATTTGGAAACCAAAAAAATGTTACTCAGGGGTTTAAGAACTATATGATTTACCATAAAATCGATAAAATATTATCATAAATCACATCAAGGTCCACTGGCCCACTGGCTGCGAGTTTGAGACCCCTTGTCTAAATGATATTGTGTTTAAAATTCTGTACCATATGTATATATAAAGAGCAAAAGCTGCTGTTCTCAAAAGGAAGGAAAACATCTTTCAGTTTCTCCACAACCAATTAAATCGTTCAACCCTGCAGAGCAGCTGTACTAAGCAAAAACCGATCAACTGTAGCGGCAGCGGCAGCTAGCAAGGAGGCTAAAAACAAGCTTCAAAGCCTGGACGTACTTTCTAAACAGGCAAATGGAAAGTACAAGGTGTTGACCAGAGACAGTGGAAGGGACATAAAAGAATAAAGCAGAGTTTATTGCCCTTGATGGGCAGCCTTTTATGTGGCTTAGAACCTAACAGCCTGATTAATAACACTCCGAGAACTGTTGTACTCTGCCAGGGCAGCTCAAATTCTCAGACCTGTCCTATTCCTGCTTTAGTTCCATATGGTGATTTTATATGAAGCTTTAAATGTTAAGTTATTATAATTTTCCTGGGAAAAGACATGGTTGTTGAGTCTACACTTCCATGCAATGAAAGCACATTCAAAATTTAGGAAAGGAAAGCAACCTCCTTGTCATTGTGACCCACGCAACAAAATGTGACATCTGCATTTAACCCATAACCAAAGAGAACAGTGGGCAGCTTTGAGCACAGTGTGTCATGATCAGAGCACTTAAAAAACCAGGCAGTTGGCGGGTTCAAACCTGGAACCCTTTGGACCCCAGTAAATTAATCCACCACTGCCCCGAACTAAAATATCAGAAACTACACCAATTTTGCCCAAAAACCTTAATGTTTATTGCTTCGCCTGACAATTTTACTCACAAAAGGCTTATTTTGTGGTGGGGTCCTAGTGGTTAAGGAACCGGACTGGGGTCCGCAGGGCTCCAGGTTCGAATCCACCAACTTCCAAGTTACCACTGAGCATGGCACAGTCCCTACTCACTGCTCACGCTCGAAGCTGCCCACTGTTGACTTTGGTGATGGGTATACAGAAGTAGGGCTGGGTTAAAAAATTGATTAATCGATTTTAATCGAATTTTTTGTTAATAGGACGATAATTGATTCATAAATCCAAAAATCTATCTTTTTTTTCTTCTTTTCCCAACAACTTTACATGAGGTGATTACGTATTTACGTGGTTACGTGCGAGTTAACACACTCGCACGTCAAACAAATGTAAAAACAACATGGCACTAAAATCTAAAATCTAAAACTAGAGTCTGCCTTGTAATTTTGAGTCAAGTCATGGTAAATAAAAAATGCATGATGGATTAATATGACTGCCTTGAATACATTTGTGATGGAAATAAATGTAAAAAAATACATTTTTTTTTATTAGCAAATGGATTACGTTTCAATTTCAGCTTTGTTCTTCTGAGCATAACGTTGCTACAGAACTATAATTGATATGACAAAAACTGAATCGAAAACCAAAGCGAATCGTGAATTGAATCGAATCGAACCCTTGTGAATCGAATCGAATCGATTCAGAAAATTTGAATCAATACCCAGCCCTATACAGAAGTTGTATTTCGTGGTGTGAATCACAATGTCACAATAACAAGGAGTTTGCTTCCCTTTCCTTATTTGTCATCATCATATCATTATTCCCTGACCATAACATTCCCCGCTAATATTCACTAAAAATGCTGACATGCAATAATGTGACACAAACTCTGATTTCTAGAACAACTGCCTCCTCCACATACCATCATTATCAATTTCAACATCTCAAGCAACCGCATGGAGATTGACAGGACAAAGAATCCAAACCTGTCCGCGTCGGATCACTTTAATAAGTAAATATAATTTCTCCTCTTTTTTTTTTTACAGCGCCTAGAACACAACACTGTCGAGATCTCAGAATATTTATGACATGTCCCACAGCCTGGGCCTCATGTTGCGACACTTCCAGGCTTAGTTGGCAGCATTAAATCACATTCTCTCAGTTGAATAATTCAGCATTTATGGAACATAACAAATGTTTTTTTTTTCTCCTTCATTCGATTACAGAGCACAGTGTACATGTATTAGATCCACCAAGACTGTTGTGGATGTTTTTTTTTCCCTCATCACGAATACAATAGAACATGATGGATGGTAATTACATTGTTTAGATAATGGCAAAAAAAGAAGAAATGACTCTTGATTTTGCAGAATCATTACAGGAGTGGAGTGACAGGAGTGGAAGAGTGAGGCCGTTTAAGAACTCCGCTAATTTCTAAGCCTACAACAAATAGGAAAATTAACTCATTTCTTATTTAAAATGTCTTTGGTCATTTTAAAACTATGACTCCAGAAGCAGATAAATACAATATAATTTATAATAGATACAGACATGAGTGAGGTGCAACACCTGAACAGTGAAAATGAATGGATCAGTAGGTTGGTGTGTGTGTATGTATATATATATATATATATATATATATAAATAACTGATATTATATTTCACTTTGCCAAAACAACTGAGTTCAGATGTATGATATTTTTGTCTTAATTTTCTTCTTTTCCTTTCTGTTTGTCCCTTCTCAGGGGTTACTACAGCGTGTCAACAATTTCTATCTCCCCCTGTCCTCTGTATCCTCAACTCCAACTACCTCCATGTCCTCCCTCACTGCATCCATCAATCTCCTCATGGTCTCCTACCTGGTAGCTCCATCTCTAGGATCATTCTTCTACCATTATATCCACTGTCCCTCCTCCTCCTGTCCAAACCATCTCAATCTGTCTTCTCTAGCTTTTTCTCCAAACCTTCCTGTCTGTGTTGTCCCTCTAATCACCTCATTCCTGATCACAAGGATGGACAGGATCAGGTCCTGTCCATCCTTGTGTCTCCTAAACAGAACCTCAGCATCTCTAACTCCTCCACCTCCAGCCTTCTTCATATTCCTAGTGTCTCTACCCATACTATATTGTCTTAATGTATACGAGTATACCCACATACATATGTATCACATACTCATACATATAGATGATTTAAAGTGTGTGTCCACTGGTTTGCCCTGACATCAACCCTGTGATGGGTGTCCTTTGTCCTCCGCACCTCATCAGCGTCACCTGTTAAAGCCAGGGGCAGAAATGTTCCTGTCTCTTATACACATCTAGATGTGTATAAGAGATCACCTCATTCCTGATCCTGTCCATCCTCCTAAAGAGAACCTCAGCATCTCTAACTCCTCCACCTCCAGCCTTCTTCATATTCCGAGTGTCTCTACCCATACTATATTGTCTTAATGTATACAAGTATAACCACATACATATGTATCACATACTCATACATATATCCACATATAAACATACATAAATACATGAAGCCCATCTTAGGGATGTGACGTTGACTAATGAATTATTTCTGATGTAATCACATGTCATGTAGGAAACAAATGAAGCTGTGTTGCAGGGTATTGTTTAATTTGAAGGACTGCAGCTAAAGTCAAGACACTGAGAACAGGAGGAGATGGAAAAGGATGACTCACTGTGGCAACAACTGAAAAATGGACAAGACCAAAGGAGAAGTCTTATAATCAAGCGTCTGGAGAAATGTAGGCATATCTAAGGTTTTCTCTGATATTTATGGTAGATGGCAAATGGAAAAAATAACAGTTCCTTGTTAGCCTGAGCGTAGTTAACAGTGTCTGGTCATTTGGCTATTTGTGTTACATTTTAGGTAAATGTGTTGTATTTATTTGCTAAATATTTTAAAGTAAAACCTGATTTTGAAATGTTTTTCACCCCATTTTAATTGCCTTTTTTTATCTACTTGCTAATGTACAATGTGATGTACAAAATATGCATACAGGAACTGTCTAATAAGACCAAAGTCTCTCTAGTAAAACATTTAACCACGTGATAAACCTGGTTAAAAGGAAGCAGTAGATTTTCCTCCAAGCTTGTATTCATTCACAGTAACTTCCAACTCTAGTAGAATGGGTGGCCAAATCCAATTCATTGTTGAATAAAACATTTTAAGACATTGTCCTTTTTTAGGCTTTGGACACAGTTGTTGAAAAAACTCCTGGAAATTGAGCAACCTTGGCACAGCTTTCCATTGTATGAGAGTTTTCTCTAGTGAGTGGAAGTCAAATATTGTGCCAGACAGTGACTGAGGTGTGTGGTGCACAGGAAAGTCAACCAGTCAGGGGTGAGTCATATGTGAGGCCTTAATAAAAGTAAGGCACCAGCTTGTAGCAGCTCTGTTTTTATTTAATGAGAGCTGTATTGATGTGGACAGAAAACCTCAGTTAAAGCATAGTTTTTATTGGACTCCAAATCCTATTTCCAAATATCCCCTTTAATGAAAGCATTAAATCAGGCAAAACACATCAGAAACCACTCACACAGAAAGGGCACAACTCTGCTTCTCTAATGTTTTCAAGAGCTGTTTAGTGGATAAGGAACTGGACTTGGGTGCCGTGTATTTTAGGGTTCAAATCCAACAGCTGCCAGGTTACCACTGAGGTCCACTGAGCATGGCACAGTCCCCATTCACTGCTGCTAAATTTCTTATTTTTATAATACACATCTTAAGATTGATGAGGATTTCCTATCATTATTTTTGATTAAAAAAAAAAATATATATATATATATATATATATCAAGTCCGACATCTATTTTTTTAAGGTAGCAGGTTGGACTTTTTTTTTACTTTTTAATGAAAATTGAGTGTGCAGAAATCAAGAGTATCCTGAATATTTAATGACTTTCAGGCTTGTCAAATCTGCCCACTGTTCACTTTGGTTAGGTTAAAATGCGGAGGTCACTTTCCGTTGTGTGCATTGGTGTGGATCACAATGACAAGGTGTTTGCTTCCCTTTCCTTATATCCTATTTGTTGACAGGTGTTCCCACGAGTCATTTACAACCCTCTGTTTTCCTTAATGTAACCAGACAAAATAAAATGTTGGGAAAAATGTTGGTCATCGTCCCCACACACTGAGTAATTTAATAATAAAGCCAGAGATGGATTCACAATAGCACTATGGACAGGAGTACAGTGGCTATAACGACAGGTATTTTAATAATAATAATAATGGCTGCCTTTCATTATAAAGTTACTAACTCACTGTATAACAAGAGGATTTGGAGTAAACTTGGAAAAACTACATAATGTAACTCAAGTCCCTCAACCGGGGCAGTGGTGGCCTTATGGTTAAGGAACAAGACTTGGTTTCAGAGGGTTCTAGGTTCAAATCCACACATACACTGCTCCCCAGGTGCTGAAAGCTGCCCACTGTTCACATTGGTGATGGGTTAAATAAAGAGGTGACATTGTGTTGTGTGTAGTGGTGTGGATCACAATGTCACAATGACAAGGAGTTGGATTTCTTTCCCTTCTTCCTATTTGTTGACAAATGTTCCCAAGAGTCATTTACAACCGTCTGTTTTCCTTAATTTAATCAGACAAAAGCAGTAAAAAAGTACAATTCGGTTGTTAGCCAGTTCTTCCAACAACAGATGTCAAAAACACAGCACAAGTTCAACAACAACACCACACACACAAAGACACAACCGGCTCTAGTTAGCTCCACCGGCTAATGCCTCTATGGGCTAATGACAATGGGTGAATGGGCTCCGTCTAATTCCTGGCACCACACAAGTCTCAACTGTGTGATTGTGAATGGAGAAAAACGCCTCAGTGAAGAAATTCAGTAGGAATAAAGCAGCACAAAAGCATCAATGCGCTTCCCTGAACTACAGTCGGTGTCGTCTTTGCTACATGTGCTACGTGTTCACCGGTGTCACCCGAGTGTTTTGGTCCCGGACATTACACCGTTCCCACCGCTGCCAATCACAGCTACTCAACTGGCGTTAGCCGCTAACGGTGAGGACCAGCAAACTAGTCCGTCTCTCGTTCCACTGATGCACGGCGAAGGTTTCGAACACAGCGAGGCGTGTGTGTGTGGAGAGTGTGACTTACCTTAAAGAGCTCGGTCTACAACATCTGTGGTGTGTTTGATGGGAGACTGCAACAACAAACAATGGCAGCAGCAGCAGCAGCACTGGGGCAATTAGCCAACGTTAGTGAGCCAAGTCAGTCACACACAGTGTAATAGAGCAGCTGCAGTGCCACCTGTATGGCTGCTCGGCAACACAACAACGAACGCACGTTGGACACAATACTGTCATAAATGATGGAGTTGAGAATAAGGAGGGAGAGTAAACGTTGCCGGGATTCTCTGACTGCTATGTGTACGTGTGTTAATGTGTGTATGCATGTGTGTGTGAGCCATTCAGCGTGACAGCATCCTTCTTCGTCTCGGGGCGAGAACAGTTGGGGGGTTTCTCAAAGTTCAACTGGTAAAATATCGCCATCGGCTGGCCAAAGATGGAAACTTCAGCCCAAACAAAGTTCCCATTCGTTTATCTGCCAACGCCATTAAGAAAAAAAAGACTGAAACGCTGATTGAATATGGGGAAGACATTCAGAACAGTGGTCCCCAAACACTGGGCCGGGGACCGGTCCCGGGCCACAGAGAAATAATGTTTCCTTTCGGCCCCATCTGTCTATTACTTCCACTTGATCCATATCCATATCAACAAAAGAACTGAACAATAGAATGGCTAAGATTTCATCATCAATAATGCAACTATATTTGACTAGGAAATATTTTCTCAGTGAAGACAACAACAATAAACTCAAAATGAAGCACTGTGTCATTATTACAAGATTCTAACCTTGTATACCGGTCTGGTAGCAGAAAGTTATAGGCTGTCTGCATTTGAGAAATCCTTGTTGTGCCAATGCACAGTTAATTGGGGTAGGAAGATTTTATAGGTAGAAAAATATTTCAGAACACCAGAAATTTCATTTTATTAAGGGGTATTTATCTGCCACAACTTATGGACCGGTCCGTGAAAATAGTACGAGACATTTAGCCCAGTCTGTGCCGCGCAAAAGGTTTGGGAACACTGGGTTAGAACATATTGAATTAAATAAATCATTTATAAAATAATTTTGGTTGATAAGATTTAGATTTTAGAGTTGAATTTCAGAGTGGGACTGCAGATCTAAAGCTTAAATGTTCCTATAAATTGACCAGAGAAATTGAAAATAAGGCAAAAATAGTCTTATGCTTAAAATATAGAATAATTATATAGAAAACTTACCTTAATAAATAATATACCTACATATAATTAGATAATTATATATTTTTATTTCCGGGAATGTTCATAATGGAATAGAATGAAAAAGCTTAAACAAAATATCATTTTATTGTCTGTGGTTGTGAATATACACTGTAATTTATTATTGTTCTACACCAGTCTTTGAGGATTTATTGATAATTATTTGTGATAAAAGATAATATTTCAAGACAGATATGTTTTTATGGCAGCCGTATGGAGTGTGACATTTTCAAGGTCGAAATGATAAGTAAGATATTCAACATTAGAAATACCACATGTTCACTGCATACATACATTTGACCACAAGATGGCAGCGGACACAAAGAAAAGAAAGGATTTCTGCACTGCGGTCATAAAAAGACTTTGTTACAGGATCCGCGTTGATGTTAATTAAGGAGTCGGATGGATTTATTCCGGCAGGTAGATTTCTTTCCGCCGCTCATCTGTGGGAAAAGGTTCAAGTCGCTCATTTGTCGCTAAAGAGAGTCGACAGATGACTTTTGCAGAATCTGTTATGTTTAATAGGTGAGAGTCTTTGTGTCGGTGATTTGTAATACATCTCCTAGGTGATGGCACAACAATGGAGGCAGGTTCAGACAGGCCTCACACAAAGTGAATTGGTGTGGCACAAACCCAGCTGGCAATCCCCCCGAGGAGCCATAGCACATCTGAATAGAGTCTCATTTATCTAAGCAGAGCCTGCAGTACAAAAAGAGGCAGCTTTAAACTTCCACAGTCTCTGTACCCCGGGGGACACAAATGGTGCCTCAAAGCACAGAGCTCGTGTTTCTGCCTCACACTCAGATTACATCACACACACACACACAGAGAAGAGGAGAACCTCTGCTCTGCTGCAGACACTTCATCTAAAAGAACATTTTAAACATTTATTAATACAACCTTGTCAAACTTTATATTTATGAGCCGCACCGAGCTGACAATATATACACTTCAGATTTTATTTTTTTGGTCCTTTTAGATCTGGAAATAACCCGAAGATGGAAAAAAGATGCCGACGCCACAGTTCAAACTATAGAGTTTATTATATTTTCTATATTTCTGCCAACGCTCACAGCAGCACAAGACCTTGTCAAATGTAACACGTTGCACATACAGTACTTTTACACCGCTTGCACTACAGTAACAGTAGCTCAAATACTCAGGAAAACCATGAGAAGCCGAACGGAAATTCTCTTGTCACGCGGTTACACAAACACAGGACAGGAAGTCAGACACAGGAGCGAAAAGCACGGTATGGGAGGATGAGGGGAACTGTGGTCGTGTTAGGATGTGCTGCAGGTGTCTCCATGATTTGGACCTTGGGTTTCAGCAGTGTTGTTTCCGTCTTCTCGGACATCGGGGGACACCTAGCGTGGCGTACAATATTTGCGTGGTTGTTGTTGTTAATGAGTATTGAACACACCGAGGGCCAGGAGGTGGGAGACTTGCTCAGATGGGGTGTCTGAAGTTCTGGCCGGCGAAGCGGGCCTTGTCACCGAGCTCCTCCTCGATCCTGAGGGAAATTATGGCAGTTTGTTAATGTGAATGGATCTATGGTCTGAAGTCTTCAGGAATAATGACAGAGGACAACAGGGACTCCCAGACTGTCCCTTTTTACAATAAGGTCCATATAAATTTATTTCTAAATCACATGCAACAAATATGACAGCTGTATTCTCATGTTAGCACCATGATTCAAGCGTTTCATTAGTTAATTGAACATTAAGTTAAACTAATTTAACTTAATGTCCAATTGCCAAAACTATTACCCCGACCATAACATGGATGACTTTTTTTATCATATAAAAACAGATGTAAGGCATTAGTTTGTCTTCTGTAAAAAATAATTCTAGCTTTGTATTTTAGAAACTTGATGATAAACATTTTTTTCCCCAAGAGTTGAGTTCAGTTGCAGTAAAAGTAAAAAGTACATTTCAGCGCGGAGCCAAAGTTACATATTTAAAAAGCATTTCTGCAATAGCAATACTTTCTTGCTGTGAATAAGTAGTACTATGTTCCTGAAGTTTAAAATAAATATCAAAAGTTCATTCATCTTTATACTCTTAGCGGCAGCAGTCTCCACAACTGACGCCCAAATCCCACTGCTCCAGACTGTGACCCTACCTGTGGGCCCACGGCAGCGCAGAAGTAACTTCGGTGCTTCTGCGCTGAGGATATACTCTTAAAACTTGGTGAGCAGAGGATGGATTTGAACCATCGACCTCTTGGTTATGGGCCCAGCACACTTCCACTGTACCACTGTGTTCTATTATAATGCAACAATAAACTCAACTCCTTGTGTGGGTAAAGGGAGTTGGTTGTAAAGACAAGATAACACTGAGACAAAAAACAATAATACTTATGAGAGAGAGGAGTCATCTTTTACACATGCTGAGAGCGCCCTCTGCTGGACTACACGGCTAACAGTTTTAGTTATCCCCCCCAAAAAAAAAAATCCTCTGCTGGACTCACCTGAGCAGCTGGTTGTACTTGGCCAGACGCTCAGATCGGCAGGGAGCACCTGTCTTAATCTGGGGAAGAGAGTTTTAAAATATAACAGCCGTTGAGTAAAAAAAAGAAAATGTCTCTGGGACGTCCACAGATCAGACGCGAGTTGAACTTTCACCTGTCCAGTGCAGAGGCCGACCACCAGGTCAGCGATGAAAGTATCCTCCGTCTCTCCGGAGCGGTGGCTGACCATCACGCCCCAGCCGTTGCTCTGAGCCATCTTGCACCTGACGGTAAGGACAAAGATCGGTTCCTTCAGACAGAGGACACTGTCTTGATTTATTCATTTGCTGTGATTGGGCAGCAGGTGTAACCGAGCCACCGCGCTGTGGAGACACTCACGCCTTCAGGGACTCGGTGACGGAGCCGATCTGGTTGACTTTGAGCAGCAGGCAGTTGCAGGCCTTCACGTCCACGCCCTTGGCGATGCGTTTGGGGTTGGTCACGGTGAGGTCATCACCCACTACCTGGATGCCGGTGCTGGCTGTGAATTTGGACCATGCCTCCCAGTCATCCTGGTCAAAGGGGTCTTCAATGGACACAACTGTGAGGATATGAAAACAATGCCATGTTATTCCAGATTTATTCCCGTCTGCAATGATATTCAATGACCACAAGGGGGAGTAGAATCCCACTGCAATATACAACAGCTCAATTCTATAGCTGTATGCTTTAGGGGTCTCAAACTCGCGACTTGTGGGCCATTAGCGGACCGTGGAACGATATTTTGTGGCCCCAACCTTGATGTGAAAGTTGAATTTAAAAAAATATTTTATAGATATGTTCTCCACATTTTATGGTAAATCCTATAGTTCAATTAATTAGTTATTTTTTTTCTTTTGTATTGAACGCTGAAAGCAGACACAGAGTTGAGTTGAGACCCCTGCTTGGAAAATGGAATGAAATTCTATTCATTCAAAAAAAAACACTTTTCAGCTACATTATTCTGTGTTTAACTCACCGGGATAGTTACTGACGAAGCTCCTGTAGAGGTCGGCCAGCTTGTCAGAGGAGATGTAGCGGCTGGGGTCGTCAGGAGACTTGAAGTCCAAGTCATATTTTCCATCCTTGTAGAACTCGGAGGCAGCCACATCCATACCAATAACAATCTTGTCACTGTAGCCAGCCTTGGCGATGGCATTCTTCAGCAGCTCCAGAGCTGGGGGAATTAAAAAAAAAAGAAAAAATTATTATGTTATAAAACATTGCTCTTGAAGGATTAATAAAGTTCTATTCATCTATCTATATGTTCTGGCAATGAAACTAAAACATTATTTTGGTAGACTGGGGTCTTAGGATGGCACAATATTTTCTGTGTTAGTATTCTGTTTTGGGCTGTATACATTTGTTGCATATTTATAATTATTTTTTTTTCTATTTAAATAACAATTTTTTATTGATTTTTATGTTCCTCAACAAATAAGTTGCTCCTGAGGCTTCTGCTCTACGGGGGCATTTGCCATATCAGCATCTCGACTTGACCTGGGCCTTAATTTAGAAACCACAAGCCCCTCCTCTTGGGAGTGTGATGATAAGTAGAGCACTTCCCTGGGAAGCAGCAAGAAATCTTTGAGAGACTCACATTTAAGACTCAGTGTTGACCCTTATATTCGTTTTCAATTAACAGTTATTGCCGGTGAGTGTTCTTGAAATGCAACAAAACATTAACATTTTCCGATTCCAATATCACCTAATACCCACATATATGCAACCTTCTGCTCCCAAAACAAGGTAAACTTATTATTATTATTTGAGGAAAAATCTTAGTGAAATTATGCTGATATCAGGTCGATCTAGATAAATGGAACTTTAACAATCCCTTAGGAATGTCCTTAGGGATATTATAGAAATACTGTCACAGACCTACTGATATTTTCTGCTATTCCTACTTAAAGTTGGTCTGCAATGCGCCCAGTTTGAATGGTATCACGGGATTACAAAGGCAAAATTTCCCAAAATAAATTGGGATGAACAAGAACTTCCTTCTTCCCTAAAAGTTAGGTATTTTTTCCCCTCACCCTCCTTGTTCTCCAGGATGTTGGGAGCAAAGCCTCCTTCATCTCCCACGTTGGTAGCGTCCTTGCCATACTTCTCCTTGATGACATTCTTCAGGTTGTGGTAGATCTCAGCTCCGATGCGCATGGCCTCCTTGAAGCTGCTGGCTCCGACGGGCAGGATCATGAACTCCTGCATGGCCAGCTTGTTGCCTGCATGAGAGCCTCCATTGATGACATTGAAAGCCTGAAGCAGAGGATGACACGGTCAGACCTTTTTCAAATTAAAAGATGTTACATTTCGTGACCTTTAAATAACTGTCACACTCACAGGGACGGGAAGAATGACGTCGGGGTTGCCAGCCAGGTCGGCGATGTGGCGGTAGAGGGGGACGCCCTTCTCTGCTGCACCAGCTTTGCACACAGCCAGGGACACGCCCAGGATGGCATTAGCACCAAACTTTGCTGAAAGGGGTTAAACACAAACCATGTCAGTGTTTTTGAAATTTGTTGTCACGCAAATAAAATCAAATTTCATCAAAAGTGTCATCTAATGCTGATGCAAAATATATAATCTATATAGAGCACGTGTGTCAAACTCAGGTCCGGGGGCTAAATCTGACCCGAAGTGTAAATGTATTTGGCCCGGAAGATCATATCAAATATGTACTAGAGTTGCCCCACCAGTATGAAGCCCTTTTTCACTGACAGGGTCTGTTGTATTATTGATGCGTGGTCTTTCGATTTTCCAAGAAATTTCCTGATTGTGGTACAAATAAAGGTTTTCTGACTCTTCTTAAAATGCCAGAATGTGAAAAACATTTAGAGGCGATTCAATGTTCCCAAAAATCAACATTTAATCTGGGGCGACACGTGAAGACAGGCAAGCCTGACAGTTTGGCCACTAGGGGGCCTGGTCCTAAAAGATTTTTTATGTTGGGCAATATCTTGCTAGGAGAACTCTACGACTTACATTTGTTTTCTGTGCCATCCATGTCCAGCATCAGCTGATCGATCTTCTCCTGCTCCACAACGTTCACCTCCTGGATTCAACACAATACGACACATCATCCAAAATGTACACACACACACACAAAAGCCTTACTACGCATAGTTAGTTTAAACCTCTTTAGTCTGTAGAGCAAACACACTGTAGTATTGTTAGAGTAACAGCATGAGTACACAAGACACGATTAAGACACTGACGACATGTAACACGTACAATCGTCGTGCGTCAGTGCGGCGGTTAACGTTTTAATAATTTTATGAAACATCCAAATCTAAAAATTGACAATCACGATTAGTCAAACAATAAATGGGCCTACCTTGCTAACCAGTGCAGGTGCAATTATTTTATTGATATTCTCAACAGCTTTTGAGACACCTGCAAGGGGACAAGCAGACCATGACTGACCCAGACAGTAGGAGACCATTCAGCACAGACAGGACAGATGACCACAGAACAGCCCATCCATTGTCAGAAGGATGTTATTCAAAGGTTATTTGTTTGTTTTTTTGTTTTTTTTTTATAAAACAAGGGTGAACTAAGGGTTTTCGTCTATAGTGTTAGTCACTGGTTTGTTCCAGGATCTGTGAACATCTGTTAATGTCTGCAAAGATTAGTTGTTTTTTTTGTTTTTTTACAAAAGGCAAACCCATTCTCCATGCTGCTGTGCACGCCTGTGCGCAAAAGTCAACCTGATGCTTCACACTGTATTTACCTGGTTACACAAGGCAGGGGCCAAGAATTCATTTACATATTTAACTGCCCTTTTGACTCCTAACAGGAGGTGAGGGAAGGAGGAAAGGAGGAGAGAGGAAGGGGAGACCGTGGAAGGTGAGGATGTAAGAAGAGATAAGGGGAAAGCAGAATGAACAGTGTGGAACACAGTCACAGATAAGAAGAACAAAAACACACAAAGTCCACAGAGAGAAAAGTGTTAAGAAACCCCTACCTTTGCCCATGTATCTGGTTTTGTCATTGTCACGCAGCTCCAGTGCCTCATAGATGCCTGTAGAGGCACCGCTGGGTACTGCAGCTCTGAAAAGACCTGAAAGACACGGAGGACATTTTGTAAAATGTCCTTCCCTTAAATCCTGTGCAACTTCCAAGCCCTGATATTGAAGGCAAGGCATAAACCATTGACAACATGTGACCAGCAAGAAGTATTTTCAGTGGTGCATCAACAAACGTGTGCGTTTACAGCTGCAACAACCAGGGGGCTTTTTAGTATTCAGTAAGCAACAGCAGGAGAGGGACGTTTAACCCGAGACATTGTCTCCCACAACAGGGTGTCCACTCTGACCAGAGAGGGAACTACAGCGCAGATAGAGGAAGTGGTGCTGGCTGCACTGCAGAGGGCTGTGATGTAACAGAGCTGCCAACTGAGCATGTGCAGTGCATCTGTGGACGGATGAGAGCCAGACGCTCGCAGTCCCAGTCTTCAACCGTGTCAAGACAATGGGGGGGAGTAAAAAAAACGAATTCTCTCACCTCAGAGTCTACAGGGACCTAAAATGATTTCGATTTCCATGCTAATATTCCCATCTTCCTACAGAGCATATTACATCACAGATAGTATGCTGGATTACTGCCGTTACATCATCACTCACTGTAGGTTATTCACTTGGTCTGTGATTGCGTAACAGCAGACTTCACCATCGCTAGAGTGACAAACGTGCTGAGAGCAGCAGGTTCTCCAGAATCATGTTGTTGTTGATGCGAAAACATGGAACTCCGAGGATAAAGGTTTTATTTACAGTAAACCTGAGGAGCATCTGAAACCAGAGCAGCACAGCACGGCCTTTATTCCCTGGCTCTGCACGTCGAGGTGGTCTGTTCCACTTGTTTCCGTGTCAGTAGTCTTTCTGGCCCCTCATTACCATTCAGGGAACATTTCATTAACCCTTTGTTTTAGCTCACACAGAAAAAAGAGCAATAACTGACCAACAAAACTAACTAAAAAACCTCAACAAAGGAGGACAATTTCAATATGATTTCAATACCAACGTAATCTACACACGTCATTGGTTTATAAAAACCAAATGTATATACAGTATGCACACATGAGAGGAACATTACAGCGACTAAGTGCTGCAGTGTGATATTACGGAGGCTATTTTCATGCATTCGCCATTTGATCTCATCCAGTGAGGAGGACGCGGAGATGCCAACTGAGGAGCTACCACTCTGCAGCACTACAAACTGTGTCACCCGCAAAGGATCTGCATATGCATAGGTAATGCAACTAGGGATACTTTTATTACTAGTAGTACAATTATCATATTATATTATTCATAAAGTACATAAAATTTAATTGTGAAACATAAAAAGGAAACATATTCAATTAAGACAACCGGTTAATTGAAAAATTAAGAGAAAAACAAGCGGTAAACCAATTTCATTGTCAATATTTGACTTACATTAAACTTACATTAAAGAAAAAAATGTACAAAAAAAAAAATCAGGTTCACAAAAAATATTCTCAAACCTTTAATTTTTTTTTATTAAATATGATAAATGGTTACCAGTGCTTCATGTATAAAAGCTGTGTTTTGTCACAACATCTTAATTGGAAAATTACTAAGAAGGCTTATATAGAATTAGAAATAGTTCTAAATTCAAACTATTTTCTAAAACATGACATTGCAAATTTGACCCAACTTTTTTTTTTTTTTTTTACAAAAACTCTTCAATTTGAATAATAACTAAATAACATCCAAAAGCTAAAGTAAAATATTAAATCAAACCATATAAAGTTACCTTTCTTGGTGTAGAGATCGACCTCCACTGTGGGGTTACCACGGGAGTCAAAAATCTCACGAGCGTGAATCTTCAGGATGGACATGGTTCTGGTTCTGTGGAGGAGACGACAGAAAGCAGCAATCAGAAAAGTGCAGACTCATGTTGGCGACAACGACGCTGGCTTCTTGGTTTTGGTACTTACTGGTTAAAGGTTTGTGTTTATATAAATCCAGCAGAAAAATAAAATACTGAATAAAAATCAATGGACCAAGATGTAATTTGAAGCAATTTAGAAAATAAAATTTGGAGTAAAAAACGAATAGTCGCTATAATATGCTTTATTATGGAGTATAATAAAGCATATAGCAAAATCCAAGGCCCAGGATTGAAGTGATCTGGTATGGTGTGAGTTGCAGTGATATAAGTCACAGAAGGAGTGGCCTATGCAGCAGAAGAATAAACCCCATCAGGTTACCAACTTTGCATATCAGATTACAACACTATTTTGCAAAACGCCAGAAACAGTTTGGAGCACCACTGTGAAAAAGTTGGGAAACCACTGATACCAGTAGGGGAATGTCAACACAAGACTGTCTCAATTCAGTAAACGTTGGTCATTTTTTATCTAAAGATTATTGTGCATGTTATTAGTTTAAGATATCAATGAGGTCCTTATCTAATAGAACCTGGACACGGAGCAAACAGTGGAGGTCAGAGGATGTTTAGAACCAGACAGTGTGACTGTCTGAAAAGCTGCTGTTCCAATGTAGCCTGAACCCCCCAAGCAACTATTCCCACTCTGACCCTGCCACACCTGATTTAACAACTAAGAGCACTCACTGGTGCAATGCTCCACAGTATCTACAGGAATCCCAATGGAAAAATCCAACATAGTGAGAACCTGCTGTTGGATTAATCAGCTAAAGTGCACGGTGCTCTAAATCAGTGTTCCCCAACCTTTTTTGCGGCACCGACCGGTTAAATGTCTGGTTCTTTTTTCACAGACTGGTCCTTAAGTTGTGGCAGATAAATGCCCCCTAATATGAAATGAAATTTCCGGTGTTCTGAAAAATTTACTACCTATAAAATCTTCCTACTCTAATTAACTGCGCGTGCACACAACATGGATTTCCCAAGTGCATACAGCCTATAATTTTCTCCTACCAGACCAGTATGCAAGATTATCTTGTATCAATGACTCTGTGTCATTTTGAGTTTATTGTTGTCTTCCCTGAGAAAATATTTCCTAATCAAATATAGTTGCATTATTGATTGATGGAAGTAATATTGTTAAGTTCTTTTGTTGATATGGGTACGGATCAAGTGGAAGTAATAGCCAGAGCCAAAAGGAAACATTATTTCTCAGCGGCCCGGCTCCAATTCATCCACGGACCAGTACCGGTCCACGGCCTAATGGTTGGGGACCACTGGTCTAAATGGAGTTTATATCACCTATGGGCAAGAAGCTTATGTTTTCAAGTAATTCTAATTTATGGACACTATTTTAGTGGTGTTAAATGAATATCCAATGTCCAATATCCATGAACATTAGGATTTTTAATCATATTTTTCCATACTTTAAGCGTAAATCTTCCACTTAATTTCATTCAGATTTGTCCCATGAGAACAGAGAGAGAGAGAAAGCCTTATGCAACAAGGAAAACATGGTAACTCAGCAGGGAAGACGGCACAAAATGGAATCCACAGATAAATAAATAATTCAGACTTGATATCTGATATATTGCTGTAAAAATGCAAAGATAATAAAATACATTTCTCCGGTTGAATTAAATTCGAGATTCCATTAATGGACAGGTTTGGTAGCATGCTTAATACTACAATGGTTATAGAAAACAGTCTCCTGTCTGTGTCTCAGTCTTCCTAGTGGTGGCGTGATCTCTGTACGTTCAGTACTTTTCCTTCCTCCACTCGGACACACCCCCACGTCTGCTGCAAGCAACTGGTAGTCGTCTAACAGTCCAGCAGTGAGTGAAGAGGCTGCGCTTCAACCATCAACCCAACGCACCCTGCAGTGCAACTGTCCCCCTGCCGCAACAGATGGTAATGGCTGTCCTCTGTCCCCTGTCCTGTGCTGGAAGTAAGGGCTGCAACCTGATGCCAGCCTCCCTACCCATACACCCCTTTACTGCAACTCTAAATGGACTGACATGTCGCCAGCTGACGGCCTGGTTTAAAAATAAACGGAGCGGGTAGAGACTAGTCTGTCCTGCACCCTGCTACACACCCACACGGCCTAGAACTAACAGAAGAAATCAATGGACGCAGTTAGAAAACCCAAAAACACCGCACACTCGTGCCATCCGCTAACTCAAGGACAAGAGTTCAAGTTTATCGTCGAGCAATAAGACGTTAAGGTAACAATTATGGGACGAGATACAACTGGTAACTCAAATATATTAACTTTTACATGTCAGCGAAACAGGTCTTAGTCCAAATGGGTAAATAAAAATGTGAAATAAAGGCATTTTCAGTTACCTTTCCGGCCTGGAGGACGGCGCTGTGTCTCTGTGGTGCGGTGAGGCAGAGAAGGCGCCCGTGACGTCTCAGTGTCATTGATAAGTGGACGTAAGCAGGAAGTAGCGACCAGCGGAGCGAGCCCATTGGCTGATTCCCCATCACGTGGGTTGGATGCCGAGTCAGGCACGTTCACTGCGGAGAGGAGAGGAGAAGAGAGGAAGAAGACCAGCTCTGGATGCTAGTTTTAAATGTCGGAAAGAGAACCAATTGTTACAATGACGTACTTTGCAGCATCGTTTTCAAGCCCATGGTGTTTTGTTGTTATATCAAAATGATGTTAGGTATTTGTAGTTCGTCTGGGTGAGGTAAGGATGTAGTACAAGCCGTGTGGGAAGATGTGACGCAGAGATGTCTACGTGCGGAAGAGCAGGGAGAGAAACCTACATTGCGGCGATTTGTGATTGGTTACACGTCATTTGGTCGATTACAATTTTCTGCTCTGACTCGACTTTTTCCGAGGGGAGCCTTTCACACTCATACCAAATAGAATTGTTCTCCTCAGCTCTTAGTAACAGGGAAGTCATTGTCAACTAATTTGGAGATCCATGTTTGTTCGTGGGAGACACGAATGCTAAATTTTTCCCTATTTAACTAATGTTAGCTTGTCTCAAATGATACTATTTTTAATAGAAATCTACATACGTAGTGTTTAATTTAACCAAACGTTTCTCTCGATGTTGTATTTTTGGGTCTCGAGAGGTAAAGGGAAATCCTGCGTGTCATATCTGAACAAACCCGTCTGTGAGACACGGTGCATCATCCGGAAGCCACAGCGAAATGAAAGCCTGCTGCAGTGACCTTGACACATTGTCACGGTTATGTCCTTCTGCGCCCTCTACTGTTCTCGGTAAACATGTCACAGATGTCAGGGAATTCTGAGAAGATTCAAACTGGAGGAATTCAGTCAAAACTCAGAGTCGACAACCGCTGTGTCACGTGATTCAATCAATTCACACATTATTAATACTATTGGTCATGGTGAAATATTTAAAAAGTAATAGTAGAATAAGTATGAGAGTACATGTCTATAACAGTATTATAATAACACTATAATCAACAGTCAACATTTTCCATCTCCCCCTGTTTTCTGTATCTTTAACTTGGACTCCTACCTCCATGTCCTCCCTCACTGCATCCTTCAATTGTCTCTTTGGCCTTCCTTTCTGTCTCCTACCTGGTTGTTCCATCTCTAACATTCTTCTACGATATAACCACTGTCCCTCCTCTGAACACGTCCAAACCATCTCAATCTATCTTCTATAGCTTTTTCTCCAAACCTTGATGTCTCTCTAATGACTTTATTCCTAATCCTGTCCATCCCTGTCTCTCTCAAGGAGATTCTCAGCATCTTTAACTCCACTCCGACACCTCCGACACCTCCAGCTCTGTCTCCTGTGTTCTGCATATTGTTAGTGTCTCTAATCCATACAACACAGTTGGTCTTACCACTGTGAAAAACACATAAAGGCGAGCTAAAGATGAGGTCTGTGTGCAACCCTTGTGTAGCCCATTTTGGACATGCTAATATTTTAACTTCTGTAAAAGTCTTAGAGGGAGTCTTTGTAAAATTATCTGGACATTTTTTATAAATGCCCCAGAAGAATTTTTAAAAAATATTTCTATTTCATTGGTTCAGTTCAATGTGTGCGTCCTAGTTATCCCACAGGGAAATTGTAACCTGTATGGCGCCCTCTGCTGCTGACAATCACCTGCGACATATTTGTAGGCTGGTGTATGGCACTCTGCTATCATTTAACAAGAATGGTTAAAGCAGTTTAATAGGAACACAGCAATGAACATGTGATTTTTTACATCTCTGTGTTAAATATTTACAACATATTTGTCCATAACCAAATGATTCAGGGTCCTCTGTCTGGACATTATAAATTGTGCATTCTGTAGATACTGTTTTATGTATCTTGCCACTTGTTAAAATCTGATGCTAAAATGTGGTTTTAAAGAGTTTATTATAATAAACAAACAGATAAATTGTATACAATTCATCTGTTTGGGCCCATTGCCATAGTCTGGAAATAGAAGACAATTTAATGGGATCCCAAATATTTATTGAGATGTTTACGACAAATCCAACAGGTCCATTCAGAAAAAGTCCTATTGGCCTGTACGAAGTCTTGACAAAATCATGTCAAATAAGACCAAAGAAAGAAATGAGTATTTCTGAAATCCTCTTTACTAGAAGAATGTTTTATTTAAAGATTTAGAAGCCCCATCTCTGCTAATCCAATTTCATTCCATTAGATGTGAAAAGGCCTGGTGATCCTTGTTTTAAATCTGGCTTTTTAGACCTTTTTGCTAAGGCTAAGTAATGAATTCCAACTTGGGAATGGGACAAGTCTCTGACAGTAGTTAGACCAAAGATCTCTCAATCAAAGTTAAACAGTTTTCCCTGAGAAAAGAAATGCAAAGCGATAGATGACTGCAACATGTTCTTCTGCATCTGAACCGGAGTCAGAATCTTGCCGTCAACATGTGTAGTCTTTAATTGTTTAAGTATGGTCATAGCATGTGCGGTTACATCATTAAAGCTCACATCAACAAAGACCTTAAATACTGTGATTTTCCTTAAGGCAAGCATAAACCCTGCAATTTACTTAAGAAGAAGAAGCAGCTAAGGATCACAACTAAGTGTTGATGTCGGCTGGTTCTGCCTCTTGATCTCATACAAGTGTGCGCCAGTGTGTGCACCTGGTCTAGACGTGTTTTCCAAATAATATTATTGTGCTGTATGATGTATGATGTTTCCAGATTTGGTTTGGATTTGGGGTCAGAAGACTGGTCAAATTCAGATTTTTAGATTTTTGTAAGATTTAAAGTGGGGTAGAAAAACGAAAGGTCATATTTATTTCATGTGTGTGATTTCTGCACTTTTCATTACCCTGCATACCTCAACAGCCATACACAGAAACAACCAATATCAATCATTATTGGGTCATGTAGAGTTCGGACCTCTAGCCTGGAGAGCAAGGAACAACCAGGGCCTTAAATCAAAGGTGGGTCCTTTGATCATGGTATAATTGAATCACATTTTGTACAAATATACACACAAAGGTTTTTGCTTCAACTCCTCAATGGCTTCCTTCTATTTTGAAGACTGAAACTGAGTTTGTAATCTGAAAATATCTTACAGGCATACAGTATTTACCTGTGACAAGATCTTGAATGAGGACTAATCCTATACTGGTACAGATGTGTTTACACACCCCTTACTTTGACAACTCTCTGGTATTTGTTTAGAACATGTCCCAACCTGCGATGCATGTTGGTCATATTGTATTATACGCATGTTTTTATTGCAGGGAGGGGTTTATATTTGGATGTCTAAATGACTCACTGCTGTATTAAGACACTGGTTTCTGTCCAGCCTGGTTTAAGACAAAACATCTACATGTGATTATAAAAGCTATAATTAATCAAATAATACAAATAACAAAAATATGTTTCTTTCAGGCCTTCCACCAGACGACGCAACAGCCTATAGTGGCTGTGTCAAGATGTGGCTGTTGATAAAATCAAAAAAGTGGAAGCAGAATGTACCCAGGTTAAAAACTGTAATTGTCAATTGTGTCAAACTCAAGGCCCGGGAGCCAAATACAGCCCGCCAAGTCTTTTTGTATGGCCTGCAGGAGTTTACATGCATTTTATAATGTCAATGGTTTTTTAGTCTGATATATTAAATATAGTTTTATTAAACAGCAATGCAATTCGTGTAAATAAGTAATTATAAACTGCAGTAACGTGTATTATGAGGCTATAGAGCAGTTACATCTATGGCCATTCATTTATAACCAGCATTTTGTGTGTGCAATGGAGAAATTGTCCAATTTTGCATTTTTTGGGGGTGAGTGGTTACATAAAAGTGAGATTGTGACATACATTTCTGTGTTTATTTGATTTCTGTCGATGCAATTGTGGTTAAAATTACTTTATATTAATAATATAGACTACAGTTACACAAAGGTTTCAAATTAGAAAATTTTTGGCCGGGGGTGTGCCTAGAAATTTTACCAAAATAAAAATAATGTGCCGTGGCTCAAAAAAGGTTTAAAACACTGAAATACACTAAATTAGATATCAACGTAACCGCTGAGCTATATGCTATGCTACTCCATGTAGCTTAGCGTATTATTAGCTCCACCGTTTTTGTTAAAAGACACCCAAAAATGTGTTTCTGGGCAAAGAGATTATTTAGAATTTATTTATTTTTAAAACAAATATTTTTATTTTGACCTAGTCCCGCTTTTCACAGTGTTGTCGTTTCCATATGAAACATTACGGTGTTAGCCTCCGTGTTACCGAAACACATTCCTGATATTCTTCCACTGACTATGGTTGAAGACCTAAGAAAACTGGACAAGAATTTTCAAAATAAACCTCTTATCCCAGAGTTTTTTTCAGTTCTAACTGCTAGTGGCGAGCGCAGGATTATATACTGATTTCTATACATTGTCCTTAGACAATGCACTTTAGAAGTTTTGCCAGTCACTCAGTGACTGTGAGAAGCTCTGGGCGTTTTCAGGTTGCAACACCTCCCTTCAGTCCAGTTTAAGAGCGGAGAGGGAGGCTGAGAGAGGAGTCAGTGTGTCCTGACAGTGGAGGAGACACAGACACAGCCATGAAGCTCCTTTCTCTCTTCACCACCGCTGCCTGGATCTGCGTGGCCACCGCTGCGATCCGTCATGATGATATACACTGGACATACACAGGTAGTAACTCGGGATACAACGCGTTTTATTTGGTCAAATTTCAGCCCAGATAAACCATTACTGTAGTGATTTCTCTCTTAGCTCATGGCGAACGCAGTATATTTCGGAACCTTTTGTGACTTTATAATTCATCACAGCCATTTGGCCTTTTGGTTTGGTGAGTACTTGTGATAACCTGTCAGAGTCTGTTTAGTCAGTAAGTCAGTGAAGGCCACTATGTATGGTGTAACGACGTCTTAGACTGCCTTCCATATTAAATCATTGTAAAAGTCCTAACGGAGGTCTTTAAAAGCGCCATACCACGTTTATCTGGCGACCAAGTAATTTATGACATATTTAGTCGGTGTTGGTTTATTAATTTTCACGGTGTATTTGTTTTTTGGTCACGGGACAGAGGGAGCTCTGGACCAGATGCACTGGCCGACCAAGTACCCTGCCTGTGGCGGGAAGAAACAGTCTCCGATTGACATCCAGAGACGCCGAGTCAGACACAACCCAGACATGTTACAGCTGGAGCTGACTGGATATGACACCCAGCGAGGGACTTTTCGCATGTCCAACAACGGACACTCTGGTAAGACCGAGTTATATGATGTTTAAATAATTTTTAATAAGTAAGCTGGTAAAGAACGATAGCACTTGTTGAGTTGGTGAACACTGTAGCCATTATAGCCACAGTTAATGTGAATTTGAATGTAGCGCAAAGATTTTTTAATTAAATTAGTTTATAATTAAGATAATTTATAATTTTAAAAATTATTTTATAATATATAATAATTATGGTGGTGGTAGTAGTATTAGAAATGGTAATGTTTTCAGGTGAATCTTTATAGCTCGAATACAAAATGTAGTTATTTTTGTATATCATATAACTATGAAAAACTATAATATAACATACTTATACTATGCTAAAATATTGATAAATAATATTAAATGTCTTATTAATATCCTAAGTGTGCTCATTGCCCTTTCATTTATTAATTTATTCTCTCTAAATGTCAGTTTTTTTGTTGTTTTTAGCAAAGTTTTGTATCAACTTTACAGCCTTGAGTCTAATTGGCTTTGAGATATTTGGCTCTCCAATACCAAAAAGTATTATTGTCTTAAAAATACTAAAGAAACACATCTATCTATCTGTCTATCTGTCTGTCTGTCTGTCTGTCTGTTTGTCTGTCTATTATTTTTTTACGTTGTATCTTTACAGAAACAACGAAACATTGGTGGCATAATCCTAAAGTAATTTTCCTTTTTTCTTCATTAATTCCTAAATATTTTCTCTAGTTCAAATTGACCTGCCTCCAACCATGATGATCACCAAAGGTCTACCTGGAAAATACACTGCTGTCCAGATGCACCTGCACTGGGGAGGATGGGACCTGGAGGCCAGCGGAGCAGAACACACCATAGATGGCATTCGTTACATGGCAGAGGTGGATTAAGATGAGATTAAATTAAAGCTCAAGCACAGAAACCATAACAAGCTGTAGTTTCACTGTTGGCCTAACCAATGCTTAGTTCAACTGTCTGTTTACAGTGCAGGCTGCCTCCAGTCAAGACCATGGCACTTTAATACACAGGATCTTTAATTCTTGTGTAATTAGGGATCAAAAATGTGGGTGTAACCTGGATTTCAGATAATCGCCTCTATGCTACAAAAAATACATTTATAAAGATGACTATTTGACTTGGGAAATACATTTGGATACATCAGCATTTGTTCAATCTTTGAATTAACCTCAAACTTTTTAAAGTGGTTCACATTATATATTGAATTATTTGTACCTTTGACCTAACCTGTTCCATACTGTCTTCCAGCTCCATGTTGTCCATTACAATTCTGACAGGTATAAGAGCTTCTCTGAGGCCAAAGATAAGCCCGACGGTCTGGCAGTGCTGGCCTTCTTCTATGACGTACGTAGGCCCCTCCTCGGTTTGCCCTTCCTGTAGAGGGGTAAAAATAATAACACGTGTCTGTAACGAAAAATGATCATTTGCCAATACATACTGAAGTTCTTTGAAGTGTGTGGTACTTTGTTCACTTCATCCTGCTCCATTAAAAGCTCTTCTGAGGCATTCAGGGGTCGTCCAGCTGTGATATGTCATCAGTGCAGCAGCGTTGCTCCTCACATCCTCCGTGATTGTAGCATCAAGTTGCACATTTTTTCATACAGATAGGTTTATATACCCAGAAGATAGTTGGTAGTTGAGTAACAACACTTTTATATAATTAGTTTACATTTTACAAGTTGTAAAATAAGAAAAAAACTGTTCAGAGCAGTAGGAACTGTGGAAGAGAGGTGAAGAATAGAGTAGAGTCAGGATGGAGCAACTGGAGAAGAGAGTCAGCTAAGGTGAAGGGAAAGGTTTGTAGGACAGTTGTGAGACCAGCCGTGATGGATGGATTAGAGACACTAGGAATAGGTAGAAGACAGGAGACAGAGCTGGAGGTGGAGGAGTTGCTGACGCTGAGGTTCTCTTTCGGAGAGACAAGGATGGACAGCATCAGGAATGAGGGACAACACAGACAGGAAGGTTTGGAGAAAAAGCTTTAGAAGACAGATTGAGATGGTTTGGACATGTTCAGACAAGGGATAGTGGATACATTGGTAGGAGAATGATCCCAGAGATGGAAATTGTTGAGTCGTTGTGGCAACCCCTGAAAAAAGGGACAAGTCGAAAGGAGAAGATGTGAAATAAGCACAATTTCAATTTGTAATGAAAACTTCTGAAATCCTTAATAATGCAACCTTGAATCCGTTGTCACATTCTCTCCGCCTTATTTCTCACTTTATCTGTAAGCCATTTATTTTTGTCTTTGTATAATGCCTGATATCAAATGCTGTCGATCAATGATTTATATCACATTACCCGACTTGTCTATATTTTGTTTCCAGGATGGACACTTTGAGAACACATATTACAGTGATTTTATCTCCAACCTGGCAAACATTAAGTATGCTGGTAAGTGTATATTAAATTATATTAACAACTAAAATATTATCATAGTGCATTAGTGACTACAGTAAAACACCTCTACATCAATGACAGTGGTAAAAAAGGTAATTCTTTAGTTACTTTTATTATATTTAAAGTTAAATTCTCTTCAACAGGTCAGTCCATGAACATCTCCAAGATCAATGTGCGCTCAATGCTGCCGGAGAACATAAATAACTTCTTCAGGTACCAGGGTTCTCTGACTACACCACCCTGCTACGAGAGCATCCTGTGGACAGTGTTTGACACACCCATCACACTGTCGCACAACCAGGTACAGGACCACTGTCAGGGAATGCTTGGGAAAAACAGAAGTGATCATGCTAGTATACATCTCCAGTTCAGATATTGTTGCTTATTCTCTTTGGTCCCATGGACAGATCAGGAAACTGGAGAGCAGTCTGATGGACATGGACAACAAGACCCTGTGGAATGATTACCGCATGGCTCAGCCTCTCAATGACCGTGTCGTTGAGTCCTCCTTCCTTCCTCGCCTTGGGAAAGGAAGTATGTGGCGCGTGGCAGGAGACTGATTAAATACCAGGGGGAAATGTTACCTGATTAGAATGGCTGTGGAGATTAAGTCTAATTGTGGTCATGTTCCATTTAGCATTCTGCCGCCAAGATGAAATTGAATCCAAACTGTTGAAGATTGAGGGTCTGATAACTTCCCTTGGAAAGATTGTTCATTCAGGTGAGTGTTGAACAGTAGACTTATTGGTTTCCAGTCTATGGTGCATTATTTATTGAAACAAGAAAAAAACTAAATTATTTGCTAACTCGTGGTCCTTACTGTACAAGTTATTTTGTTGCAAACCGCACGGTAAAACTGTTGTTATCACTAGGTTTTTTCTTCATGCTGCCTTAGACCAGTGGTCCCCAACCCCTGGGCTGGGGACCAGTACCGGTCCATGGGTGAATTGGTGCCAGGCTGCAGAGAAATAGAACTTTTTCTTGGCCCTAACTGTCCACTACTCACACTTGATCCACACAATTATTCTCAACAATAGAATGGCCAGGATTCCATCATCAATTATGCAACTATATTTGATAAGGAACCGTCCTCCAAGTAACAACAACAACAATAGTCTCAAAACGACGCAGATAGATTTAGACGGTTTCATTTAGAAATTGATTTAAGATAATATCTTATATACCGGTCTGGTTGGACAAAATTATAGGCTGTGTGCACTTGGGAAACCCTTGTTGTGTGCACGCACTGTTAATTTGGGTAGGAAGATTTTATAGGTAGGAAAATATTTAATTTTGTTTGGGGGTTTTTATCTGCCACAAATAACGAGAAGTACCAGACATTTAACTGGTCTGTGGCGCAAAAAGGTTGGGGAACACTGCCTTAGACCTCACTTTGATCAGATTTTTTTTACGGGTTTAAAACACGGCAACTGCCAGTAGATTGGACCCCAGTACATTTCTGTAATAATCTTATAATTGTTCAACTAAAGGTTCACTATATGAATTCATTCCCTCCAGGAGGGCGACGCAACACAGGCACAACAGCTTCTAGAAATGGTGAGTTTGTTGTCATTATTTTGACCTGATACTAAACTAGACCTAAAACATCTTTTGTTGTTCTGTGGTAAACAACATATTTTAATCTCTCTATCAGAGCCACGTGCTCTTTTCCCCCTCGTCCTAAACTTCAGAGAGCAAGATTACAACAGCTACGCTTTGGCCGGCCTCAGTCATCCCATGGACCTGCACTCTTTTACCGTCTGCATGCACGTTCTTCCTCAAATCGAAGGAACCCACACCGTCATCTCCTACACCAACAACGGCAACGTCAACGAGTTGATGATCTCTGTTGTTGAGGACAAAGAGGGAAGAGAGGTGGGGCTCTGGATTGGCAACGAGTTCGTTAACCTGCCTCACAACTTCAAGTCCCGTGACTGGGCAAACTACTGTGTCACATGGGCATCGCACACTGGCGGTGCAGAACTGTGGGTCAACGGCATGGTGGGCGAGCAGCGGTACCTTAAAACCGGTTACAAAATCAATACGGGAGGTGTATTTATCTTAGGTAAAGATCAGGACGGGTTACTCGGCATCTCCAACCGTGACGCCTTTGTTGGTAAGATGACCGACGTCAACGTGTGGGACTATGTGCTGACCACAGCAGACATCCGAGACCAGATGTCATGTGAGAGGAACAACACTGTGGTGGGGAACGTGTTGAGCTGGGGTTCCACTGGGCTGAGTCTGTACGGTGGAGTGCAGCTGGACAGTCAGTACAGATGCAACTGAACGCAGCAGCTGCTTCAGTTTGTTCAAGCTCATCATCACATACCAACATCTGTGCAGAGGCTTTTCTTCACATATACATTGGGGCACATTAGGCACCTCAAAGTTAAGGTTCAATTTATACACTTCACGTTATGTATATCAAAAACAAACAGTCCTGACATTGTTGGTTTGGATCTAGAGGGAGATTAGGAGTGACCATCTCGTCCCACTTCTCTCTCTGACCCACTTTTATTTTGACGTCTAACTTTGATTTTGCTAATTTATATTTAAGCAAATACATATAAGAAAAGCCAAACAAATGGCAGCATCCCTGCAGATAAGTACATAACCATAGACGTCCACTGTGTTCTTAAGATTACATTTTTAGAGGAATTGCTTTAAGCATTTTTTGTATTGCTCAGTTGTTTAAAAAGATTTTTCCTTTAAAAAAAAAACATTTTCCTTCTCAGTAAAAACCAACTATTATACATATGAAGGTTAAAAAAAGCAATCACAATAATATATTGTGTCATATATGAAGTTTGAATGATTAAATGTACCAGATTATTAATTTTTTAAACATTGATCTATTTATTACAAACTATCCAGTCATATAACCTCAAAATCTTAATGGATCTGTTTATTTTGTTAACTAAGTCCCATGTATTTTATCTATACGCAGATGATATAACTGAAAAAAAAATACATTTAATCACTGCTTATAGGTTTTCTATGCACTCAGCCTTGTATAAAACCTTTACATTACCAATAAAGAGTGGAAAGCAACTCCGTGAATGTTTAATGGTCCAGCTTCTCCATAAATCTGGAGGTGCTGCCAGCGCTTACCTCACATCCTGCCGTCAAAACGCACAAAGACTTCACACACCATCAGGATCTGAAGTCATTTGCCTTCTTTTTGACTAAATCCAGTCCATAACAGCCACCCTGGAGAGAGGACTTCCTCTTCTTCTGAATGATCTAATATTTCTTCAGAAAGGAGTGACCTTCACACCCTGATCCAGGCTCTCCTTACTCCCTTTCAAAGGCAGTTCTCCATCCCCTACTTTAATCTCTACTTTGTTCCTCTTGGAAAACATCTGGCATATCTCCAAGAAGGTCTTGTTCTTGGTCTCAGGAACCACCACCCAGATGTAGATCAGTGTGACCAAGCAGATGACAGAAAAGATGATAAAGCTAAATGGACCCAGGCCTCTCTGGAAGGAGAAGGAGGAGAAATTCAGTCATTGTTCACTGCTTGTTTACTAGGGAAGGTTAGCCGTAAGAATCATGCTTTATTTATATTTTATTAATCCATTTCTGATAATAATCTAATATTGGAGGTACACTGCATGAATTTGTTTATCAATATCTATTTGATTCCTTATGTCAGCAAGAAAATGGAAAGTGTTTTTTTAGAGTAGAGTGTTTTTTTTCTTTAGAAATAAACAGATAACAGTTTATTCCATTACCTGAAAAGATCGTGTTTGATTCACTCCATGTGAACTAATGTGGAAAATAGTAACTTTCAAAATCTGCACAGGTTTAGAGCATCTAGAACCTTCAAATAACATGTTTATGTTGGCCATGGAGTCTTATATACCTTCACCACCAAACTTTTGCTGATCTATGTGCTAATGTGTGCCCGGACGATGACATAAACATGTTTAAAAGTAAGTGTTTCATCAAAGTCATCAAATGTTGAAACGACTAAGTCTTGCAGCAACAGATAACGTAAACAAGATAAATAAGGGATGTTGTGCAACTGACCTCCATGAAGGGAAAGACCAGACCAACGGTGAAGTTGGAGAGCCAGTGCACGGACCCGGCCACCATGAAGGCAGCTGGTCGAGCCGACTGTCTGAACATTTCAGTGGTCACCACGTACGGGATGGGACCTGGAGAACAACACCTGTGGTTGAGTTTCACCAAAACACTGACGATGACATCACGTCTCATAACACGTCTGGTTGCGGAGGTCACGACGATACTTCATCTGATGCCAGTCATTAGTGTGTGTGGGTGTGGCTGTACTTGTGTTGCTGACTTGCAATATTTGTTAGGATATTTATTATAGAAATACTTTAGCTGTAAGGAGATTTTGGAAGTTACCACAGCGAATCAGGGTATAGGTGTTAGGATTAGAATTAGAAACAGGGTCAGATTAGGGTTAGGGCAAGATTAGTTCTGCTAGTGGACATCATCAATGTTGGGTTGGACATACAGCGAGATGAAGGATTGACCATCTGAGCCCAATTCTTCCTCTCTTGTATTTCTGACTTTTTTTTATGTGAAAATAATTATTAGAAAATGCAAACAAATGGCCGCATCCCTGCAGACAAGAATTTATCCGTTAGGGGTGTGATGATTCACTCACATAACGATCCAATTCAGGAACGATTCATAAAAAATATTAAACTATTTATCCAGTTCGATTGGATTCGGTTCAGTTCAATCCAAACCGATCCAAAACGATAAATTTGCACACCCCTGATATATATGTAGTGTATATTAGGGGTGTGACGATTCACTCACATAATGATCCAATTCATGTCTCTATTCACAGGCTACGATCCGATTCAGGAACGATTCATAAAAAATATTAAACTATTGATCCAGTTCGATCCGATTTGGTTCAGTTCGATCCAAACCGATCCAAAACGATAAATTTGCACACCCCTAATATATATATAGTGTATATTAGGGGTGTGACGATTCACTCACATAATGATCCAATTCATGTCTCGATTCACAGGCTACGATCCGATTCAGGAACGATTCATAAAAAATATTAAACTATTGATCCAGTTCAATCTGATTCAGTTCAGTTCGATCCAAACCGATCCAAAACGATTAATTTGCACACCCCTAATAACTATACACCTACAGTCAGCTATGAAATTGAATGGTTAAAGTATTCATTTGGGCATTTTACCTTTAAAGACTGAATGTATTTGTACATACATTTACCACGTCACCAAAGTCAACAGCATTGGGAACTGGTGGACTCCAACCTGAAACCCCTTGGGACCCAAGTCCAGTTTCCTAACCACTGCTCTTTAGAGAGAGGGAGAGAGAGAGAGACTTACTGGGTCCTATGGCGTGGCCGATGACGTAGATTACGACACAGGTGATGCTGATGTACGGCATCCACGTCACAGTCTCCTGCAAAAACACAGATCAGCAGCTGTGGTTATTATTTTACGAGTCATAGTCTGTATTCTGAATCCAAAACCAGGCGTGGGACCAGTTCTGACACATGGAAACCAAGTATTTCATTCAGTGGAATGTGTCTTTGTCAGGGTTAATTTGTCAAATGTCAATTTTTAAAGCCTCCACTCTTCTGTTTTCTATTTCTTTTTTGTTTATGTATTATAAAGATTATACAATACAAACACATCTAAATACCTGTTAATGCAACTTTACCTGAAGATTTAGGGCAAAGTAAAATTAGGAATCATCAAGTGTCATCAGTGTGCATGACAGAAATGACAAATCCTATTAGTCCTTTCTCTCTCCATCTCAATAGTAATTCAGAGGAATCATCAGGAGCTTAAGTGAAACCGGACAGAAAAAGTCAAGTTCATGCTTGTGTTACAACACATTATGTTTCATCACCTTCCGTCAGAATAACGACTAGTATCGTGATATCAGGCTCTGTTTCCTATTGCGTCACCTGTTTTTGTACTTGTTGTTTTGCTTCTGCTTTTAAAGACACGGCAAAAAGCGATCGACGCTGATGTTGATTTCACTGGAACTGAAGGTATTTCTATTTGTCAATCACCTGGTCTGTTACAATACTCAATAGTTCAGATGTGTAAAACCAGTCACACATTTTCCCTTCTCTGCTGCCTGAGACTAGTATGAGTGAGTTGTACCTACCCATCCCTTTGAATGCCATATTTACCAAAATACAATAATGTTATGTTTAAACCTGCACTGAGATGGTTTGGACATGTTCAGAGGAGGGACAGTGGATAGATTGGCAGAAGCATGATCCTAGAGATAGAGCTTCCAGGAAGGAGTTAAGAAGGAGATTGTTGGATGCACTGATGGAGGACATGGAGGTAGATGGAGTTGAAGATACAGAGGACAGGGGGAGATGGAAAATGTTGATTTACTGTGGCAATCCCTGAAACAGGGACAAGCCCAAAGGAAAAAAAGTATTTGCAAATTCACAAATTTATCCATGTTACATCATTGTTAAACACTTGTAAATGAAAGAGATTCTTTTTCTTTTGGTATCAATTTAGGAGAATAAAAGTTTTGTGGGATCTATTCTTGGTCATCTGGCTTCAGACGCTTTATAACTAACACAAATAATGTAAACCAATAGAAAAATGTATCAAACATCTATAATTAATATTTTTTCACATTATATTTCTGTCTAACTGGTGTATTTTAGGTGTCTTTTTAATTCTAATTGCTGATCCACTAGAGGGCAGCAAAGTCGCACACCAAGTGGAGTACCTGCAGCTTGAGAGCGACTGTGAGCAGAACACAGGCCCCACAGCAGATCCCGAAACCGGAGAGGAGGAGCAGCCTTCTGCCCGAGGCCTCCACGATGAAGACCTGATTTAACAAAATGACAAATAAACTGTTTTTTTTTCTATATATTCCACATTGCTGTGTCACATCAAACCATCATGTGCAGAACACCTACAGCAGTGATGGTCATGAAGACATTCACTGCTCCAGTCCCCACTGTGACGTACTGGATGTCATTCTCCTTGACTCCTGCAGTGCTGTAAATGCTGTCCGCGTAGTAGTAGATCTGGGAGGTGGAGACAACTGCAGCTGAATGATTAGTTCACCTGGACAAGTCTGTGTTTTCAGGACACTGGTACAAGGACACCGAGACACCTGCACTAGCAGGTCCTACAGCACTCACTGCATTGACCCCAGACAGCTGCTGGCCCATGTTCATAATGATGATGGAGATCAGCTGCCAGCGTAGAGAGCGTTGGGACAGCAAGGAGAGCACGGACAGGCGACCTTCAGCTCGCTCTGACTGGTCCTCCAGATGCATCTCTGACAGCTCTGCGTCCACGTCGTCCCAGCCACGGAGACGCTGAAGCGCTGAGAAGATGAATAATCCAATCCAATTTTTAATTTCCAATTTTGGGGGGAAACACCAGCAGTTAAAGATAATATTGGGGTTAAAACACAACAATAATATGTTGCACCAATGACAAATAATATAAAACATGTTTGAGAAGAAGAATTTTTCTTAGCGGTTAAGGAAGTCGATTTGGGTCCACAGGGCTTCAGGTTAGAATCCAACAGCTGCCAGGTTGTACTGAGGTGCTCTGGGTAAAACACCTGTCCGACCCATATAAAGTCCAGTGGGCTCACTGACCACAGAAAGGCTCACAGTGTGGTGTAGTATGATTCGGCTCTCATGGAAATGACTTCCCCTGTGAACTGAAGAATAACTTGACATGGAACTTTATTTTATTTTTGCAGCTGCAGACCCCAAGACTTTTATTTTGATGAGTCTGAGCCATATCACATAAGGTGCAAGTACTTCTCGTAATCTGGGGAAAATCTAAAATGCATGGTGTAATAATACTTGATGAAATGACAGAGTACAGACCTAACAGTCCAGTCACTTCAGGTATATACTGTAGACCAGTGTTCCCCAACACTGTTTGCGCCACGGACCGGTCAAACGTCTAGAAATTTTTTCGCGGACCGGTCTCTGAGGTGTAGCTGATAAATACCTCTAATGAAAATGAAACGTCCAGCATAAACATGGTATTTTTTTGGACACCTCCTGGACATTCAAACACGAGGGGATCTGGTCCTTTATCAAAACACTTTTTAGCGTCTAATAATAAATAAAACATAAATTGTGTTAAGCTGAGTATCATCTCTCTGCGGCGCGGTACCAATTGCCACACGGACCGGCACCGGTCCACGGCCCGGTGATTGGGCACCACTGCTGTAGACTATACTTGAAGTCTACAGGTTTATTCATTCATTCATCTTTTGCTGGGTGGCAGCAGTCTCCGAAACTGTCTGCACCATACTGTGAGCCTGTCTGTGGGTGGTGAGACCACTAGATGTTACATAGGTTTGGACATTGCTACGTTCAGAGCATCTCGGTGGCAACCTGGTAGCTGGTGGATTGGGACCTAAAGTAGCAGACTGATTAATTACAAAGTGTCCAAAGTCTTCAGGTGTCCTCAAACAAAAACAAAAAAAGCCAAAAATCGATCATTGTTTGTCTTAATCAGAAAGATGTGATGATAAACAACGAAGTTATGAGACTTTTAAATGATAATGAGTTGTTGAAGGTGATGCCAGTGTGAAATGATCTCCAGTCCGTTTCACGGTTCTTTGGTTCTGACATGTTCTCACCTTTCCTTGCTGACTTCTCGTCTCCCTTCTGGATGAGCATGTACCTGGGGCTCTCAGGGAAGAAGGGCAGCAGAAGCAGCTCGATGGCAGCAGGAATAGCAGTCAACCCCAGCATGAGGGTCCAACCTGGACAAAACACAAGCAACAATCCAAACCAGTAAACAAAACTAACCTTCTCCACTGATCAATCGATTGATATCGTTTCAATTAATTCCCAGTTTACTTACTCAGTATTAATGGAACACATTGATATACTTGGAGGAAATCTTTTACAACAGATTTTCATTTGTTTGGGTGTTTATTATTTTTATTTTTAATTGTCCTCTGCTGCCACCTATTGGCAAAGTCGTTAATTGTTCTTTCCGGCACCGTTGAAAAGTTCCTTTCAATTACAAAGGTTTTAAGACCCATCTAGTGAAACTACATCTATATCTCTTATGGTACCCATGGTAAGAACAGATGTACTAGTACAGCTGCCTAATCAATGCATGCTGGTACGAGAATTAATTGATTGTGAGAGAAACACAGGGCTTTTCAATGTTAATCTAACATGACAGTTAGTACCTGTGCTGTTGCCCAGTATGTGTCTGATGCCAAGAACTTGAGCACAGAGGATTCCAATAGTGATGAAGAGCTGAGGCACGATGCCAATGGCCCCCCGCAGGTTTTTAGGAGAGAGTTCACCCAGATACATGGGAACCACGTTGGACGACAGACCTTCAGACAGAAGCCAACAATGAACGTTAGCAACCCTCAGTGTTACACCGAACCATGTCGTAAACTTTCCGGTGAAATATCCGACCTGCGCAAATGCCCACTATGAACCGAGCCACGATGATGATCTCGTAGGACTTGATGGTTTCGCTGATACCCATCATCACAGCGGGAACGATGGAGAAGATGTTGTTGAAGAGGAGGGTACCTTTCCTGATACAGGCCAAAAACAATGTTATTCATATTGTCGTTCTCAGATGGTTTTCTGTGGTCTAGTGATGGAACTGGCATCAGGAAGGACAGGATTGACCCTTGAGAGTTTAGCTGTAGACGAGGAAGATGACAGCGACCAAATTACAGCAACACTTGTCTCATAGGTCCAAAAATACCAGGGATGTCTGATATGAAAGTCCTGCCGATATGTCCAAAAATGTAATTTTTTTAAAAATTATTAACCTCATTTTTTAGGTTAATTAATGAGCTGCAATGCTGCCACCTAGTGACTTAAGCTACAGTTGTTTAACCTGAAAACTTTTTTTTTAGAACAGACAGACAGACAGACAGGTAGAGATTGACGTAGAGAAAGACAGATACACAGATAGAGATAGCAACACAGATAGACACAGATGGATAGACGGATAGATAGATAGATAGACAGACAGACAGAGCGATAGGCAGACAGACAGTCAATTACAGATAGACAAATAAATAGATATAGAGACAGCTACAGGTACACAGACAGACAGACAGACGGACAGACAGACAGACGGACAGACGGATAGAAGGATAGACGGATAGACGGATAGACGGATAGACGGATAGACAGATAAACGGATAAACAGACAGATAGATAGATAGATAGATAGATAGATGGATGGATGGATGGATGGATGGATGGACGGACGGACGGACGGACGGACAGACAGACAGACAGACAGACAGACAGACAGACAGACAGACAGACAGACAGACAGATAGACAGACAGACAGATAGATAGATAGATAGATAGATAGATAGATAAATAGATAGATAGACACCCATGTTGTGTTACCTTCCTAACTTGTTGACCAAAGGAGCCACCATCAAAGAACCAAAGAATCCTCCTAGCGGGTACATGGAGACCGTCAGTGACCACAGCAGAGTCAGGAAGTTCTCCTCCATCGGCTGACCGTACCGCTCCAGGTAGGTGCTGTTGTAGAACTGCTGCATGATCTAAAGACACCAGAACACCGTCACTGCCCTGACGACAGCCTCAGCATGACTGAACCACAGCTCCAGACGTGTGTCTTTACCAGTGATGGAGAGTTGACCACTGCTACATTATAACCATACTGGAAAGACGAACCAAAGGTGGACACGAGTGTGGCCAAGGCCAGGACCGCAGTCAGTCTCTGTTGGCAAAGAGACGACCCGTGAAGTCGGCGTTGTCCACACACACAGAACAGACCAAGAATAAGTATGATACCGTGGGACAGTAACTCACCCCTGTCCTCTCGCCTGTCTTCCTCCATTCTTCATTCATGTCCATGGCTGTTGTGTGGACTTGTTGTCACTAACAGCAGTGACACCTGCACGTTGTGTTGTTACAGCTGGAGACTCCCGGCCTTTGGACTCAGGATCAGAGGTTTATCGCTGCAATGTTGCTGACTCCACTTCCACCTCCAGGTTTTTTTTTCGTGTTATACACTCCTGATATTAAAGACGCTGACATGAATATCAATACATGGAGCTTTTATTGGACCATAATTTCACCTCACATTCTTTACAGCTGTCATTAAAGGCTGGAGTTATCAGAGAAATGAGAGAGATTACCATAAAATGAGCCTCAGCCACTGGGAGACGTTTTATGACACAAAACACTAACAATGAATAATAAAATGGAAGCTTATAAAGCCTTTGATACTAGTTTTTATTCAGACTTATTAATTATTGATGTCTGATTTCATTAAAGGAAGTTTTACTTTAAATGAAATAAATGGTGAAACTGCGGATTTTTTTTTTTTTATCTTACATTGTTTTTTTTCCTTTAGAACAAAAATAATCCTCACCATCAGGACAAAAACCCTGTCATCTTCTTCAATTCTTTCTTTTTCCTCCTCGTCCTCCTCATCACCGTCTTTCTTCTCCCGTTACCTCTCATTGTTCCTCTTCTTCTGGAACACTTTTTTTTTTTCTTATTGGTTTTATTCATCATCATTTTAATAGCCTGAAAAATTGATGTGCACCAACTCTTCTGAATTGTGAATCTCACTTTCAGGACGCTATTAAATGTTGTATAATTTGGATGTCCCTACTTTGTCCAAATCAGTGTAAAAAAGGAATAATTAAATGCTTAAAGGACACCTAGGTCCACTAGGTTTTAGGTTCAATTCCACCAGGTGCACTGAGGTGCCGTCCCAACCTACATAACTGGGTGTAGCTTTGGGTGGCAGTGGTGGAGACTGTTGCCCCTGAGACCCAGCAACATGTAAGCAAATGAGGATGAATGAAGAAATAAATGAAGTTGGTTGCAGATGTGGAAATAATGCAGATGAACAGCTGGTGGAGCTGTTGTGGCAGAAGCACAATTGACCACAATGAAAAAAAAGGAAGATAAACAAATGCAACTGCAAAAACAAAGTATCAAATCCATCGGATGAAGAGTTCTGCAAACCACCGGTCAACTTCAGCTTTCACAGTTTGTCGTTTGTTCTCTTTATTCAAACGTCCAGCTCTGATCTACGGCCCATGACGTTCACTGGCTTAAATATTAGAGAAGTGTCTGCCTGACAGCTGCAGCCAAAAGAACAGACTGTGTGGAACAAAAGGGAGTCAATAGACCATCGTTGGTGACTGATCACTGGGATACAGCTATTCTTTAACCTAATGAATTAAACGGGAAGAGAGCCAGAGCCGGAGGAGAGCAGAGCTCTGACTCTAACGTCAGTCAGGACTGAAGAGACACAACAGATGAATTCCTGCAGGAAAAAATCAGGAGTGTGAGCACGGAGTGAGAGCTGCAGCATCTTCAAGGACAGAGAGGAGGAGAGAAAAAAAAAAAAACTGTCCACTGGTCATTTTGTCATTATCAGCACCTTTCACTTCCTCCTTGTGACAGTTGTGGTGCTCAGCGGACTGTGACTGTTACTGTGGGAGCTGAAGGACTGAGGTCTGACCTGAGTGACAAAGTCAAAGAAATATATTTCATGACTAAATCTGTTCATTTTAGGAAAATAATTCAGATGTGACAAAGGAAGATTGACATATTAAGTATATCATTTCATTTTTGTTATTTTTGATATCCACAAGAGGGCACTCTAGGCTCGTGTGCCGGTATCTGCTACTCCTGTACTAAAAATTTGTTAATTTTACGCTGACATCCACTAGAGCAGTAGATCTTAAACTTGTTGGAGCTACCGAACCCCACCAGTTTCATGTACGCATTCACCGAACCCTACTTTAGTAGGGTGAGTCGGTGTGTCTTGACCTTCGCAGTGACTTGACCTCCACAGCTGAGGCTCCACCCAACCCCTGAGAGTGACTCACCCAACCCCTAGGGTTCGATAGGGCTCTGGTTAAGAACCACTGGTCTAGAGGGCAATGTACTTGGCTTGTACTCAGCCGCGACTTATATTCCGGAAAATATAATAATAGGTGACTTTCCTTTTTACTGACTGATGTGCCGTGTTGTGTTCGTGTTTCAGTTCAACACAAAGTTCTGAGTCAGAAAACTCAAAAAAAGATCAAAAGTCGGAGCATCCAAGTCAGGTTCCCAAGATTTTTTAGAAGATCTGAATAAAAACAAGAAACCAGGAGTACCATATATGCTATAGTAACATATATTTTTATGTTTCATCGTTTTTGTCACACTGACAGCCACTAGAGAGCGCTGATGGTACTTATAATGGAAAATTAAGTCTGAAACCACTTTGCTCAGATTCTTTTTTTACTTTAAGTAAAACTCAGCCAAATATCCAACTTATTCTACTATAGTTCTGAGTTACGGAAGTGTATTGATGTACATGTTATTTTGTGACAGTATCACAATATTTCACAATATGCCTTGAATCATTTCATGATAGTATCATGTTATTTTGTGATATCACATTTTTTCATGACAGTATCACGTTATATCGTGATAGAATTACGCTATTTTGTGACACGCATCATGTAATCTTGTGATAATATCACATTTTTATGATAGTATCATGTTATTTCATGTAGTTATACATTAGTTGGTGATTGTATCCAGTATTTCTTGATAGTATAGTCATATTAATTCATGATAGTCTTCTCCTTTCAGCTTTTCCTTTTTCAGGGGTTGCCACAGCGAATCAAAGTATCCCATCTCCCCCTGTCCTCTGTATCTTCTACTCTGACTCCAACTACCTCCATGTCCTCCCTCACTGCATCCATCAATCTCCTCTTTGTCTCCTACCTGGTAGCTCCATCTCTAGGATCATTCTTCTACCAATGTATCCACTGTCCCTCCCCTGAACATGTCCACACCATCTCAATCTATATAATAAAACCTGATACTATCATGTTAACTCATGATATCCTGTTATTTTGTGATAGTATTACATTGTTTTTGGGTGAATCTGATCTCAGCTCAGTCCTCAGGAGACTTCAAACTCTCAAACTTCCCCTTGTGGACACAGTGACCTACTTTCAGTCATTCAAGGTGTCTTTGTAGCTGTGGAACTTTTCTATTGGAATGTGTACAGTCCTCAGTCAGGTCCTCCTCAGGGCCTCCTAATCCCTCAGTAATCCCTGTGCAGAGAGGCTTCATACTGACCCGTTGGTGAGTAACTTTAACTTGTTTTCCCTTCTGAAGGTTAAACAAACACCAACCAATATTTCCACTGTTGCTAAACCTTACTCACGCCATTCAGTCATATGTTTAGTCACAGGTGATCGGACTGTTCGCTGACACAGACGCAGAGAGACAGAAACCTTCATGTTGTTGTAGATGTCAGCAGCTAAATCGGTCAGAGTGGAGCTGACAACATCAGGGGTCAGTGGGGAAGTAAAGCTCATGAGAAAGGCTCATGTTTCCGGGGGTGGGGGGGGTGGCATGTGATGACAGTTTGACCACAATGACAGAACGATTCAGTCGTCAATTCCACACTCGTGGACATTTGACAAATAATGTTGAAATTTAATTTAGACCCGTGTAAAGACATGAGGAAGTGTCTTATAAGAAATATATATATATATATATATATATATATACACAGATATATACATATATATGTTTTCTTCAATTTATAGAACATTTTAATGCCTGGTTACACTTCAGGTATATATTTTTGGACAAATATAATCCATTACATTATCCATCACTAGGTCTCAGGGGCAGCAGTCTTCACCACTGCCACCCAAATCACACCGCACCATACTGCGAGCACATGACCTTCCTGTGGGCTCACCACCCACAGGAAGGTCATGTGGGTTGTGACGGTGCTATGCTCAGGGCATCTCAATGGCAACCTGGCAGCTGGTGGGTTAGGGTCAGTGGAAACTCTGGCAGCTAACCCTAACCCTAACCCTAACTGCTTGGTCACCACAGCTGACCAGAGTTTTTTTTTTTCCTGACAATAACCAGAATAATTTTAGTTCTTTCGTTAATGGTGTTGTTCTGCCATAAACAGAGATTTTCCTTGTTTCCATGTACATTGTATTATTCAGGTTATATAAAGTCATGGAAAAAAACGATTAGACCACTCTGCTGTTTTCTTCAATTCCTTGTTCGTCTTAATGCCTTGTTCCACTAAAGGTTTATCACCTGGGGGAAACAATGAACACAAAACCATGCAATGACAATAAAAGCACTGTATTTGTCAGTACAATGTTATTGCTAGTGATGTAGGAACAGAAGTGATTTTTGTCACTGTCAATAAAACCATGCAAAATGGCCAGAAATCAGCTCTGAATTTAAACTTAATTATGAGCCTTTTTTGTTGTTATTATATTTGTCCAGATTAATGTAGATTAAGTGGAAGCAGACTTGTAAATGGACAAGAAATTAAAGAAAGAGTGGTCTAATCATTTTTTCCATGACTGTGCCTTTAGTGGTACCAGGCATAAAAACAATTAATTTTTTTTTTCCTGCCTGTATGTATAAATACATACCTTTATTTCACTGTTATTGCCTGCAATGTCATGTGACAAATAGAGCTTCTTGAATCTTAATAACAGCAATAATGGTGCAAACATATATGGATTCAAATTAAATAAATGTAACCATAACATTTTGTATATTTTATACTGGCTTCACCAGAACATTTATTAAAGTGAAAATATCATTTCTATCCTGTCCCATAAGCATTAACCTGGTTAATTAATCACCAACATCATTAATCAAATACGTGAAACAATTCCTGAAAAGTAAAAATAATAAAAAAAAAAACTTCACCAATAAAATAACATTAAACCCAACGAAGTTGTGACGTGACCTCAGTTTGACCATCATCATCACCAGCGTGGGTGTGAAGAGTGTCTACTCAGACCTGTGCTGTCAGCACTGACTGAAGGCTCAGTGTCAGGTGGAGGACATCCAGCCTCCAAACTTTCTTTTCCCCACAATGAGTAGCATCCACCCAGAGTTTTGTGTCATCTTCTGGTCTCTGCCCTGCTGCTGCTACTGTCCCCTTCTCTCTGAGTGGACCTGTCTTGTCCAGGCAGCAGCCTCTGAGGAGCCTCTCCGTGAGACTGCTGGGCCTCTGCTCCACACCTGGAGGAGCAGCAGCAGCAGCAGCAGGAGCAGAGTGCTGAGCACAGGCGCGACCGTATGGGCTGAGTAAACAGCACAAACATGATGCAGTTGGCCGCTCCCTGCAAGGTGTTTCCGATTCCCTGCGGGAACAAACAGCACTGTCAGCACGGGAAACTAGGGCTGGGTTAAAAAAAAAAAAAATCGATTAATCGATTTTAATCGATTTTTTTGTTACGACGATATCGATTCATAAATCCAAAAATCAATCTTTTTTTTTCCTTCTGTTCCCAACAACTTTACGTGGACTCATGCACCACAGGTGATTACGTATTTGCGCGGTTACGTGCGAGTTAACACACTTGCACGTAAAACAAATGTAAAAACAACATGGCACTAAAATCTAAAATCTAAAACTAGAGTCCGCCTTGTAATTTTTGGGCCAATTCATGTTAAATAAAA